>VZZY01013939.1:0-126853 GCA_013400335.1 Eurystomus gularis | reverse complement strand
GTTCCTCCACCACCTGCATGCTGCCAGAAAATTTGCCCTCTGATGAATGCAAAAAAAGGCCATAGTAGTATTGAAAAAGTAGGTGGCGCATCACCTGGTGTTACCTCTTCAGGATCCTCTAAGACAGAACTGGCCACTAAGTTGGTGAATGCCCGTCTTTGGGATTTAGACTCCATCCTCCTGGTGTGTTCAGTGGTGACTCATCAGTTACCTATGGCACTAGTTGTGATATATGATAACCAGTGACCCTAAACATTGAAGAGGTGGTTTGGACTAGTTGATTGTTTAAGGTCCCTTTCAACCCAAGCCATTCCACGATTCTATAATTTTATGAAATAAAGTCTGAAAAGTGGTGCCATCATCAAGACTGTTAGGGCTTCTGGAAACACGATCTTGAGACCCACATGAGATTTGCTGGGGAAGAGAATCAACGTTTATCTTAGATAAATATTTTTATCTTACAGAAGTTTCTGTATTTCAGAGCAAATAAAGAATGAGAAGCTGTAAGAGTTTATGCTCTCAGCACAAAATAATTTAAGAAGCAGTGGCTGGACATGAAAACACAAGGAGAAAGAAAGGAAAAAGAGGAAAAGGAAGTTTGCAAGATGATTGGCCTGCTGTGTTAAGAGGAAAGAAGCCTCTTTTATTTGGTCTTTTATGTTTTATCTGGCTTCTGAGCCGGCATTACTGTGGAGTTAAATGGACACAAATTCAGAAGAGATTAAATTAAGAGATAGATTTTTTTGTTGTTGTTAGTTTTCTTTAGGAATTCAGTAAATGGAGTAGCCTTAAAGAGTGATCCATATAAGATATTCATTTAGTTATAAAAGCACCAGAGCAGGGGCTCCTTTTAACTCCTCAGGTAGCTGGAGAGAGGCCACAAGAAGGCCCTTCAGGCAGTGGCAGCTTGCCTTAGCTTGGGGAAGCAGATGGATTCTCATTGTATGACTGGGCATTTCTGTGTGGGATTAGAGCGGGAAAAAATCCTACTGGTTATTATGTATGTTATTTGCCATTTTTGCATTGAACATTGAGATGTGCTGAGGGGGGAAATAGGGAAGGAAAAGGGAAGGGAAGTGGATGATTCAAGCTCTCTGCAGTTTGTTTCAACCACTGATGAAAGCAGCTTCACACAAGCTCAAATTTAAACAGAGACTTTGAAAATAACATACTTGTCATCTTGAGATGCTCTTAAGAAATGAAAGCTTTTCATGTATGATCTCCTTAAAACAGAGTTCATGTTTTAATTCATAGAATTATTATCTTTGGAAAGGACCATGAGGATTATCAAGTCCAACCATCATCCTAACATCTCTCTAGCCACTAGACCATAGCTTCAAGTGCTACATCTACTCGTTTTGGTACATAGGAACTCATTTTGGTACATATGAACTCGTTTTGGTACATATGAACTCGTTTTGATACATATGAACAAAGAGAAATAATACATCCTGAGAGCCCTTGCAGCTTTCAGAGACAAATGTTTTTCGTAGACACATACTATAATACTGAAATTTTCCTCTCAGGAGAGAGGCGCTATTGAGTCTACAGAATTCCTGTTTCATGGAGAACCCTGCAGCTGGGGTCCATAGCATTTCCAGCATCCCCAAGTGATAACATGTGTGGCCAGCAGGTCGAGGGAGGTTCTCCTTCCCTGCTACTCTCCCCTGGTGCGGCCACATCTGGAGTACTGTGTCCAGTTCTGGGCTCCCTGGTTCAAGAGAGACAGGGAGTTGCTGGAGAGGGTGCAGAGAAGGGCTACTAAGATGATTAGGGGACTGGAACATCTCCCTTATGAGGAAAGGCTGAGGGACTTGGGTCTGTTTAGTCTGGAGAAGACTGAGGCAGGGGATCTCATCCACACTTATAAATACTTAAAGGGTGGATGTCAGGAAGATGGGGCCAGTCTTTTTTCTATGTTGCCCATGACGGGACAAGAAGGAATGGAAATAAACTTGAGCTCAGGAAGTTCCATCTAAACCTGAAGAGGAACTTCTTTACTTTGAGGGTGGCAGAGCACTGGAACAGGCTGCCCAGAGAGGTGGTGGAGTCTCCATCTCTGGAGACATTAAAACCCACCTGGATGCTTTCCTGTGTAACCTGCTCTGGGTGGCCCTGCTCTGGTAGGGGGGGTTGGACTAGATGATCTCCAGAGGTCTCTTTCAACCCTACCATTCTGGGATTCTGTGAACATGGTAGAGACATGCCTCGTGGAAGCTTCAGGGTACTTTGAGTCAGAACTTTTCCAGGTGCTTTGATATTCTGTGAAGGGCAAAATATAACTTTCTGTCTCTTTAGCTGTTGAAGTTGATGTGAGCACTTCAAACCTGAGCTGTACAGTAGCTCCTAGTTCCCTTCAGAATGTGATTCAATGTGTCAGTCTGGCCATAAACCATTCTGTGGCTTATAAAATATTTGAGTCATTTTTGCCTTCTCAGTAAAGACCTGTTTCTCTGAATGCTCTGTTGGTTTGGTCTCAGGTGAAGTTAGGTGGTAGCCCGAAGGGTAGGTGGTGTGTGCTTAGCTCTTTATCAATGTGGTTGTCTGTCAGAATCTAAATTGGGCAGCTTTGAAGAACCAGTGTGCAATAACCATCAGCCACAGCTTTGAGCTGTGGACTGTAGATCTAAAAGCATTAGCTAGTGTTGGAAAAGCTGAGCCACAGTCCATATTCTTCACAACAGCAAAGAGCCTGCAAAGTACACCCACCAGCTGGTTAAAACGCACACTTAAAATGTGTAAATGACACCATACTTCATATCCCCTGTTAATTCTTTGGCAAATCCTCATGGTAGCAATCTAAATGCATATCTGATTTGTGTTTCTTTGATTTTTAAAATTTTTTTAAACAGTTTGTCTTAATTTTAGGAAGTGGAAATTAATAATTATAAAATAAAACCATGTTTTATTTATATACTGTTTCACATATGTTGGTCTAACACATACATAAGCCAAAAAGTGTGCTTGTATTGCAGAAATAATGCCAGCAATACGCTGCTGTTGGAATCAATATATAAGGAAAGAAGCCTGTGACTTCTGTTCTATAAATTAGTTAAATGTTGAAAAAACTTCATTGACTTTAAGAGCTGAGGTCCTGACTGCAGCCAGCTAAGATTTTTTTTTTTCCATCAAAAAATTTCACGTTTCCTATGGTCTGTAGTGTCAAGATAGTCAGGCAGACTATCCAAGAGCCTAGGCTCTGAAAATTTCTTTCATAGGATTTCAAACCTCTTGGGTTTCATTCCAAGCTGGAATAAAACCAGATTTTCAAATATCTACATCCTCTGCAGAGTTATGTGACCTTTTTTCATGCTGCTCTTCTCCTGACTAGCTTTTAAATTTACTTCCAAGCCAAGCGCTTTAGATTTCAGCCAGGCGTATGATGGTCATGGCTCTTCCATTAGAGAGAGAAAAATACTCTTTGCTGTTAAGGCATCCATATTAGGGCATTTAAGTATCTGTATTGCCACCTGCTAGGTTTGGGCTGAAAGTACTTTTTCATTGTCCATTTCATCAACTTCACTTTAATCTTGTTTAGATAGTGGCTGCCAGCCTGCCATTACTGAGGATCCTAATTAGGCTTGCAATGGTGAAGCCAAGCAGACTGTCAAACCAGTGTTCAAAGAGGGCACAGAAAGCTAAGTGCTGTCTTCAAACTAGTCGACAGACTTATGCAGGCTAAAGTGCAGCTGGATCCACCCCCTGCCCATTGAACAAGAGAGGAGACAGAATAGGGTGAGAGATCCCATAATGGACTGCCACTTTCCCATCCCAGCTGTCTGATCACACCTGTAGTGTGTGAAAGGACAAACCCCTTAGGCTATATTCCCTAACTTTGCCATTGCCCATGGAGATGAACCATGGGAAACTTCATGAGCCAGATCAGACTGCTGATGGATCCAAAAATCAGAGTAGTCATCTGACTTCTGTCCATTATCAGGGGGAAACAATCAACTGAAGAAAGAAATATGAAAGTGCCTGCTTAGGGCTGAGGTCCAAAGGTAAACTGATAGGAAGAAGGAAGGACATTGATATCTGGTTTCTTACAGCTGTTTTGCCACAAGCAAACTTACATATACTATATGTAGGTGTATGTACTAATGGTACAGAACTTCAGTGAAAGAAGTTGTAATGAAATAGAAGGTCAGTTCTGGTAACTTAGAGATGCTTTTATTTGTACTCATTTATTTTTTTTCTAGTCTGGAGATGTGAGAGTTGAGATGAGATTTATTTTCAGAAAATACTATTAAGAATATATGAAATTAACTGAATTTTTATTTGAATCCAAAATGAAAACTTAATTTCGCATTGTTAATTCTGTCTGCTATCCTTGTTAAATCAAGCAGCCAAGTCAGAAGCTTTACAGTATGTTGTCTGTCTCGATCAGTGCAGTGACCATCCCCAAAGTATAACTGTTAGTGTTTTCTCAAGGAATTTTTTGGTTATGTTTGGACAATACAGAAAAGATACATATACTCAAGTTTTTTGGTATTTCTAATGTATGTTACGAAAAATAGGGAAAAGTATGTCGCAATTGCATAATGTTTTCCCTTGGGAAATGGAATAGAGGCATAGAATTTCCCTTGGAGAAATTGTTGGAGCTGCATTCAGTTTCAATAAATACTCTGTTTGGATTTTAAAATAAATTTCACAGGATTAAATTTGTTGAGTTCAAATATGCATGTATGTATTCAGAGTGTGAAATACAATTTTAATCCTGGTACAAATGGGCATCCCCTCACAGAACTGGGAAATAATATTGCTTGATGTGAAAAGCTACTTTTCTGATTGAGGTGCTCTGCTGCAGAGAAACTAGAGAAAGTGGAAAGAGTCAATAGAGGGCAAGGAAAATTAATGGTTGTTTAGGATCAGTTTAAGTGAATAGATTAAAAATAAATGTATTTCCATAGTTTTCTTGCATTCTGAACACTTTATATAGTTTATACTTCAATACACGTAGTTTCCACTTAAGGGCATTTTATTCTTTTGACTGCTCTTTTGTTTATATTTACCTCTTCTTTTTAAGGTAAGTCTTACTATGGTGAATTTTCCCTTTACCGCAAAACATTATGAGATTCCTTTAATGTTTAGTCTGGTAAATCATCCATTGGGAAAGACTTTTGAGATGCATCAGTTTTTACTTAAAATTAGGTGTATCACTTCACTCGTTGATTTCCTAATATTTTCATGGAAACATACATACAATATGGCTATGGTCTCATTCCTTTTGTATATCAGTTTTAAAGAAGATTTCTGCCACTTCCTTTTCTTCGGTATACAGAGTTTTTCTGTCTTCATCTCTAACTGGAATCATTTTCAGCATTTCCGTTTTAAGTGATTACTGGCTGATTCCATATTATAGAATCGTAGAATGTATTGAGTTGGAAGGGACCTCTAAAGGCCATCTAGTCCAACCCCCCTACAATAAGTAGGGACATCTCCAACTAGGTCAGGTTGCTTAGAGCCCTGTCAAGCCTGACCTTGAATGACTCCAGGGATGGGGTTTCCACCACCTCTCTGGGCAACGTGTTCCAGTGATCCACCGCCCTCATATTAAAGAACTTCTTCCTAATGTCTAACCTAAATCTATCCAATGTCTAACCTAAATCTACCCTTTTCTAGCTTAAAACCGTTACCCCTTGTCCTGTCACTACAGACCCTCAAGAACAGATCTCCTCTTGCCTTTTTATAGGCCCCTTTCAGGTACTTGAATGTCACTATAAGGTCCCCCTGGAGCCTTCTCCAGGCTGAACAGCCCCAACTCTCTCAGCCTGTCTTCATAGGAGATGTGCTCCAGCCCTCTATTCATTTTCATGGCTCTTCTCTGGACACGCTCCCAACAGGTCCACATCCTTCTTGTGCTGGGGATTCCAGAGCTGGATGCAGTACTCACCAGGGCAGAGTAGAGGGGCAGAATCACCTCTCTCAGTCTGCTGGCCACAGTTCTTTTGATACAGCCCAGGATGCGATTGGCCTTCTGGGCTGCCATTGCGCATTGGTGGCTCATGTCCAGCTTTTCATCCACCAGCACCCCCAAGCCCTTTTCCACAGGGCTGCTCTCCAGCACATCCTCTTCCAGCCTATATTGATAATGCTGATTGCTCTGGCCCAGGTGCAGGACCCTGCACTTGGCCTTGTTGAACCTCATGAGGTTTACCTGGGCCCACCTCTCCAGTCTGTCCAGGTCCCTCTGGGTGACATCCCGTCCCTCTGGCATATCAACTGGAGCACCCAGCTTGGTGTCATCAGCAAACTTGCTGAGGATGCACTCAGTGCCACTGTCAGTATCATTAATGAAGATATTAAACAACACTGGTCCCAATATGGACCCCTGATGGACACCTCTTATCACCTTCCTCCATCTGGGCATGAAGCCACTACTCTCTGGATGTGACCATCCAGCCAATTTCTTATCCAATGAACAGTCCACCCATTGAACCCATATTTCTCCAACTTTGAGAGAAGGGTGTTGTGGGGGATCGTGTTGAAAGCCTTGGAGAAGTCCAGATAGATGACAGCCAGTGCTCTTCCCTTGTCCACTGATGCAGTCATTACGTTGTAGAAAGCCACTAGGTTGGTCAGGCAGGACTTGCCCCTAGTAAAGCCATGCTGACTCTCTTGGATCACCTCCCTGTCCTCCATGTGCTTTAGCATATCTTCTAGGACAATCTTGCTTTGGATAGATCCCTTTCTGCACATTGCTACCTTCTCTCCCTTTGTCACTGGTGCCCATATGGACTACAGCCAACAGCAGGGTCTACTGCATTTTGTCAGAGGGAACTCCCACTTATTTGGTATCTGACAATAAAATTTTCTCTTTCTTGCCCCTTCTGATCAGATGACATCCTGCTTTTCATAGGATGACTGAGGCCAGACCTTCCTTTATGTGGTGATCTGGTGGTGTTCATGTTTGTGGGGTTTGGTTTTTTCCTTGCCTGATGACATGAGATGCCCTTCCCCCTTAGTAGCACACAGCCTGCTAGGGCGGACATATGACAGCTTTTATGCAAACCTTATCAATATTCTGCTTTGTGTTTTTTAATTTATCCAGTCTAATCAATCTGACCTCAGGACAGAGTGCTTGGGATTTGAGGATGATGAACTGTCTGCCTTCTGCAAACATTTCTTGCTTGCCCAAGGTAATCACACCTACTGCATTCACTAAGACTAAACTGAGACTTTTAGCTTCTAGTTGCTTGAAGATTTTTGGTATTCTTTGTTTGATCAATCTATTAAATTTGATGCTTGTTTTCATATTCCTTGAGAGTCAGGGTGCAGAACCCCGTAACCTCCTCACAGCTAATAGTTCGACTTCCATTACAGCCTACTTCTCCTCTACCATATTGACTTGAGTTCATTCTGCAGTTTGCTTAGTCCTGCACCTTGCCTTGCTCAAGGATTTCACTACTTGTCCTGATAGGTTTTGCTATTTTAATTTAATATTATGTGACATACAAAAATACCAGATTTTCAGCAAGGAAAATTTCATCACTTATGCCAGAAAATGCAGCACATAGTAGTAAAAGTTTATTCTGAAGAAGATGACTGTTGATGAATTTAAGACAAATATGAGTACTAGATTTTTTTCACAAGAGCATATCTCACACCAAAACATATCTGTGCAAATAAATAGCATTTTTCTTCTTTTCCACAATTGATGTGTTTCTCACAAAAAGTCTTCCCTGATTCCTTTTGTGTGACTCGTAACTGATTTTTCTGGTGGTGGTTATTTTTTCAAGGAGCTCATATCTCCCATGATAGCTGTAGGGTGGATTTGTTTTACCTAACCCATTGCTGTTAATATCTTTTGTTCAATGTGTAGAATTTGATTTTTCTGTCACATTTCTGCACATTCTGCAAAAAGGTGTCTAATTTTTTTCCACATTGGTGGTAAGTATTGTTTTTTCCATACCGGTGATTCCCTGTGATTTTAAATTCTCTGTTTATTAATGGTAACAAAAGTATAAATATATATTCACATCATCCCTTCACTACATGATAATTTTAAAATATGAAAAATCACATTTAGGATGGAAAGGGAAGGCCTTTTCTCATTAAGATTTTGATGGTAATATTTATTAGTCAACACAATTTATCAACATCAGTAAGTTCTTGTCTCTCAAAGGTTACTAAGGTGAATTTTATCAATAGAGTAGTTCTCAATAAGCCAAGATTTCATCCTATGGATGACTATCAACCTATGGATGCTGGTGATTTGCAATTGGGCATAATTATTTCCTGCCGTCGTCTCTATGTATGTAATGTCTAGAAAATTGTTTGTGAACATAAATTCAGGATCTGCTCTGTGCTGACGACTCACTGATTTACCCTCTCTCTGGATCTTCCTCCAACTTAAATGTGTTCCCTGTCTTTCAGACATCTGTTCAATGTCTAATCACCTAAACTTAAACAAGCTTTAATGTTTATTTGTTTAATCTTTCTGGGCAAGCTGCTACATTCTCATCCATTCCTTATTGCTCAGTTTTGCCTTTACTCAGGATCTTCATATCTGTCCAGTGTTTATATATAGCTATTTCTGTCTGGAAAGTTGGCTGTCTTAGTAGAAGGTGCACAGCTACAATGTTTTCCTTGCAATTGCAAGATCTTTCTCTGGTCTTGATAAATACTATCTCACCCAGCTGAAGCTATTCAAAATACCAATGAAAGGTTATTTTTCTAGCTTGTTGCTCTAATCATCTACTTGTTCTTGAGTCTGCCTTCTTAGTGGTGTTGAACACAAAGGTTTTGCTTTTTCTCAGAGCCTTTTTGAAGTATTGAATGTTGCCTTTTGTATTTTAAATGGCGTTCAGATGTCAGCTCGTTTGCTTTGCCCATCTATTATTGTACAGTGCTTTCTTTCTCAGTGCTCTTGCTTCTGCCACGATTTTCTTTTGCACATGGAAAGAGCATGCTACTAATTCACACTAAACCAGTTTGTTATCCTGCTTCAAACCCTTCCTCAGAACTTTTTTGTCACCTCGCCTATGATTAACTTGACAATGTACGGGCAGCCATTATGCTGAGACAGTGGCCTGCTGTGGTGACTAATATTCCCGTGCTTCTTTGTACTCCTCATCCACTTGTCTACCTATCTCTCTAACTACATAACCTACCTATCTTGTTTATACACTTCAGGTGCTAACTTTCAGAAGGCAAATTCTCTTTCTCATCTTTACGCATGTGCCCAGATGGGTTTTGACTTATAGGACCTTCTTGTGCAATGTGGAATGCTGTTAAGAATTTGCTTGTGCTGAGGTCCAACACTAGCCTAATTTCCTGACTGCTGTGGTCCCACCCTCATCTCTGTCTTTAATTGCATGTTGTAGCTCCTTTGTGCCAACTCTTTCACTTGTTTGACAGTTTCATAGAATCATAGAATAGTTTGTGTTGGAAGGGACCTTTAAAAATCATTTATTCCAACACCACTACAGTGAGCAGGGACATCTATAACTAGATCAGGTTGCTCAGAGCCCTGTCTGACCTGATCTTGAATATTTCCAGTGATGGGGCTTCTGTCATCTCTCTGGGCAACCTATGCCAGTGTTTCACCACTCTCATTGATCGTTTTTATGGCCCTTTTCTGGACCTGCTCCAACAGGTTCATGTCTTTCATGTGCTGAGGACTCCAGAGGTGGACGCAGTACTCCAGGTGGGGTCTCACCAGAGCAGAGGGGGAGAATCACCTGTCTTGACTTGCTGGCCATGCTTCTTTTGATACAGCCCAGGATGCGATTGGCTTCTGGGCTGTGAGTGCACATTGCCAGCTCATGTCCAGCTTTTTATCCACCAGTACCCCTAGGTCCTTCTCTGCAGGGCTGCTCTTAATCCCTTCATCCTTCAGCAAATACTGATACTGGGGATTGCCTTGATCCAGGCGCAAGATCTTGCACTTGGCCTTGAACCTCAGGCTCACTTTTCAAGCTTATTCAGATTCCTCTGAATGGCATCCCATCCCTCTGGTATGTTGACCGTGCCACTCAGCTTGGTGTCATCTGCAGTCTTGCCAAGGTTGCACTCGATCCCACTGTCTATATCATTGATGAAGATACTGTGCTTAGTTGTTCCAAAGTGCTATGATTCTGTGATTCTAACCCAGCAGATAATTATCCACTTTTCATGTAAGATGGCTACAATGTTACTTTCTATTCCAGTCTTCAAATAGATTAAATGCCTCTTTTTACTGCATCTGTAACACCAATTAAAACTTGAAATGTGAAGTCTTTCTTGATGTGGTCATAAAGCTGTGAAATGATAAGAATACTTAATGTAGCTCTAGTGTGGTTGGTACGTAGAACTCGCAAGCTAAATTATTTCCGAAAATCTTGAAAATAAAATAGATAATAAAAAACCATCTGAGGTAACACAAAATATGACAAACCCCCTTATTGTTAAAAGTGAAAGGAGATTCCAGTAAAACTAGCAGATCAAATTCTTGTACCATTGCGAAGGAAGAATGAGATTTCGGTTCTCATGGTTAATGCATTCAAATATAATGTAACATAAAGAATGCTATTTAAAAGAGCTGAGTAACACAGAATGCATAAGTACGTGCAGTTGCAATGACTGCATCATCCAACTTGCATCTTTTCTGACTAAGATTTTGTTCATTGATACTTACCTCTCTGGTACCTGGTCATAACTCCTCATTTTCTAAGAGCATGATCTGTCAACTCTGATTCCTCTGAGGGGAATTTTAGCTACAGAAGACGCTGCATGTTACAATTTCATATGTTCTATTTGTAGAATAGTCCTGCTGAGTGCCTACTTGCATTCGGTACTATAAAAGCATGGGAGGGATAAAATGCCTCTGCTCTAAGACTTAGTTCAGCACTTAGATCTAAATCACAGTTTGCCTTATTTGTACACATCAGAACACTATGTCTGGATATAAACTGTTATTCACTGTGCATATCCTGATTTAATTTCTTGTACTGTTTTGCAACCATAGCCACTGAGGTGCAAAATTATTGCCTACATCTTCCTTCTATCAATTGTGATTACTGAAAGGAAGAAAAAAACACCACAAACACTTGTTCAGATTAAATACTAGGTGTTCTTCATAAACCAAGCTATTGTAGAAAATTTCTTAAGTCGTTGGTAAAACTAACAACGTTTAATTTTCTACAGCTTGAACACATTGGTTACATGTGGATTTCTCTCTGTTGTTAGTCTCTTGTAGGTAGTTGCCTACATCTTGATTTATCTAGTGCAACATTACCTCCACAGTTGGCCTTCTGCATACACACATTTTCTGGAAAGAGAAATTAGCCTTTTGTGCTCTCACTTTTAATATTTTTCAAAAAGAAGTGTGTTGTTCAGTATTTGTATATTCCTGTAGAGACAACAATACGTCCCTGGCATTAAGGTTGCCTTTCCTTCCCTCTTGCACCCCAGATGAATTACCTTTGACATTTCCAGTTTTGGTAATGATGGAAGCACAGATCTTTCATTTTCAAAGATCAAGTTATCTATAGCAATTAGTTCCTCATAGAATGTCAGGAATACTGTTTTGTGTGACAGATGGGTAAATATTTTCCCTTGGTTAACCAACAGCAAATTTTTCTGGTAATGTGGAATGTTGGAGCATCATTTAATTACAGTCTTGAAATCAAACTCTTTTGAGGCATACATTTATTTAATGTCTATACTCTTTTCCATCTCACAAACAAGGTGGAATTGGCATAATAAGACTTTTCAGAAGTAGTAAGATGATAAAAGACCTTAAGTCTCACTTGAAATGTGAAAGGCATTTGTGCTTTTAAGCTTCAGCAATTCAGCTGAAGTAAACATCTCAAATACCAGTCACTCTAAGGGAGAGGTTAATCAGAGGTGGAAGTCAGTATCACAGGCTACCTGAATCTACATGACATGCCAAAGCAGAGGACCAGCTCTCACACTCCATTTTCCACTTTTGCAGTAGAGTATCTTTCATTTGTATAAACAAATTATTAGCCTATATGTGTATATAAACCGAAACAGTTTTTGTTTTCAGTTACAATGAAGTGTCTTCAAGTTATATCAGTCTTGATAATGTTATAACAGTTTATTTCAGTAGGACAGTACATTCTTCTTCTTCAATAGCCAGTGTCCAAGGAGGACTCTGATTGTTCTTCTGCCTTTGATCCCAATCCACACGTTCCTGAATGTGTGTTTCCCATCTACTGCATGAGTCCAGTCTGGGACTTCCCCCGGGGGAGAGTTCAGTATTGGCTTCATATATGTTTGTATGTATCTCACTTTATTGTTATTACTTTCATTAAAGCTGTTTTAGTTTTCCAGTATAAATCTCTCTCCCTTATTCCCTTTCTCTTCCCCTTTGGAAAGGGAAGAGAACATCTGTCATTCCTCTAGTGGCTGGCCCAGCACTAACCCTTGGCAAGAAATAAGAGGTTATTTACTTCTATGTCAATGTGGCATTAATAATGCTGAGTCATATGTAACTTGGAAAAAAGTGAGACCAATGTAAGTGAGCATAGTTCACTCAGGTAGCATATGTGGCCTCAAAACAGGCTAACTCTTTACTAAAAAATAATTCCTTCAAGGATGTTTGCTACCATGTTCAGCGACAAGAGAGCGCACACTTCTCTGGCTGTTGCAAACTTGAAGCTGTATTAACCTATGCCTGGTCACACCATTACAACAGTAAATTTCGCCCATCATCTTGTATTAGACACATACAATCTCTATATGGAGCTGAGACTTTCAAATTTTTTTGGAGACTATTAAATGAAAAGTTAATTTAACTTTTTCAGAGGTTTTTTATGAGCATGGAATAATATCAAAGATATTTGATTGTTCATAAGTCTGAAGTAGTTATGGAGATGGTTACTCTGATAACAGCTCCCAGCCGATATCTGATATTTCCTATATACTTTACTGCATTTTTCTTTTCTGAAGCTCATTCCTTGTCACTAAGTTGCTGGAGCTTTTGTTTCTTTTTTTATGCCTAGACATAACGTGGAGACATATACAATCTAAATAGTGAGCAAATGTAAAATAGTATTGTTTTGATTAGTGTAGATTAGTACTGTCCTGAACTTCATTGTAATTCTAATACTTGTGCTTTGCCCTTCATGTAATTGAAAAGCAACAATAATTAAAACTTGAAGTGTGTATCCCTGACATGAGGTTTACTGTTTTGGGTAGTATCATGTAGCAGAAAGTCAGAAGTATTCTGATCGGTTCAAGTTGTAGAGGAAAAATGTGGTGACTCAAACTGAAATTTTAAGTAAAATTTAAAGAACCTAGGAGAAGTAGGTATCAAATTACCATTAAAATCGGGAGTTTACCGGTCAGCACTTGAGATTCCTGGATGAATCTGTCCTTCACAGTCGAAAATGATCAGTACCACTGTCACATCTGATTCATATGACTTTATGTACATTATTTGAAATTAGTTTAGAAAAGGTTTAGAGCTGTAAGCAAAGACTCATCAAAAAGTGTCAAACACAATTAATTCAATGAGCTTTCATGTTGCAACATGAAAATTGAGACAGGTCATGCTTTTAATTTCAGAACCAAAAAAGGACAAGATATATTCCTGCATTTGCCTCAGAGAGCAGTGAGGTTTCCAATATCAATGTTACCAGTTGTTAGGATATCTGATACTTTACAAGACAGACAACAAAGTAAAGTTTGAGTCTAAATTTAGATACCCAGGGTTACATGGGTTACATGTTACAACTAACATCACTAACATCACAAATTTAGATACCCTGGGTATCTAAATTTAGTTAGTTGTGTGTTAGTGATGTTGTGATGTTTGTGATGTTAGTGATGTTAGGCAATGTTATATATATATACACTTCGTCAAGCTATTCATACAGTTTGGGCTAAGTCATCTAGTTACCTTAAGATGCATGCCAACATTCAGTTTACATTCTTCAATATATTAAACATTTTAAAATGTTGCCATTAAATGTATATTGATACCTGAAAATCAATCGTTGACATGTAGAGAGGTTAAACATTTCAAATTCCCTTTGATTTTTACCCACAGTTTTCCTCAGTGGGAATTTATGATGTAGACCTTTTTGAATCCCAGCAGGTGGGTTAGTGTTCAACTGTGGACTTGCTTTGGCTACAGTATTTTTAAAATGTTAACTTTATAGTGTAATGTTTTGATGCCCATAAAATATCATATATGCCTTAGGTATCTCTTAGAGTTAAATATACTCCTGTGCTTTATTTGGTGTATCTCATTATTTTACATGTATATATAATACATATATGTTATATTTATAACAAAATGACTACTAACAATTCACGTAGTGCAGGTGTGAAATCTGGGGGGTTACAAATCTCAAGTCATAAGGATATACGGTCAAAGTTTTACTATTCTATTGGCATCTTGATCAAGAAACAGCACAATATTGTGGAGGTGGAAGAGACTAGAGAGAAGATGCTCCTCAAATAATAATAATAGGAAAGTTCAACTATCTGCATTATAAATTACTCTTTCAGAATATCTGAAAGAAAATTTCATTATATGTTTAAGTGTATATAAAGAAGGGAATATTTTCAACTTTAGCTGTAAAGGGACTTGATCAGAAGAGATAATTTTTGAGACCTCTAAACTTTAATGAGCTGCAATGAAAAGACAATATTTGACTTTCTTTTGGAATGTAAAGTTAGGAAAAGAAACCCTTCTGAAGCGTGGTGGACATGCTTAACTTACTGTCCACCTTGGAGTCCTGGTGGACAGTAAGTTAACCATGAGACAGCAATGTGCCCTTGTGGATAAGAAGGCCAATGGCATCCTTGGTTGCATTAGAAGGGTGTGACCAGCAGGTTGACAGAGGTTCTCCTCACCCTCTATTCTGGCCTGGTAAGTCCACATTCTGGGTTCCCCAGTTCAAGAGAGACAGGGGAATACTGGAGACAGTCCAGTGGAGGGCTATAAGGATGATTAAGGGCCTGGAACATCTCTCTTACAAGCAAAGGCTGAGAGACCTGGGCCTGTTTAGCCTGGAGGAGAGAAGGCTGAGAAGGGGATCTGATCAATGCTTATAAATATCTCAAGGGTGGGTGTAAGGAAGACGGGGCCAGTCTCTTTTCAGTGATGCTCAGTGATAGGACAAGGGGCAACGGGCACAAACTGAAACACATTAAGTTCTGCCTCAACATGAGGAGAAACTTCTCTACCGCGAGGGTGACGGAGCACTGGAACAGGCTGCCCAGGGAGGTTATGGAGTCCCTTTCTCTGGAGACTTTCAAAACCTGTCAATATCAAGATGTTTAGATGTGGATGAAATAAGAACACGTTACGAGGTGCATATTCTCATAAATGTGTGAGTTCACGCACACATAGGAGTTTTTGTAATGCAGGTAATTGCCTTAGTGTTTGAGGTGGGAAGTTGGTAACAGATGAATTTCCAATGGGTTGTGCCTCTGGAATACATTTTAGGCAGGTGTGAGCCACCTTTGTCCACAGTGGGCAGGAAGCTAACTGAGTTCAGATGGTATAATGCTGAACATCACTTAGTTACCTCTGCTGACAAAAAAGGTATGTTAATATGAAGTATGTCCTTCTCCTGACATTTATTTACGTCAGAGTGTGGGTGGAGCAAGCTCATATTTGTTCATAATACATTGTGCAGATGCAAAACTTGAAATTAATCAAAATAACATTTGGAGATACTGCTAGAGTACACGTGGTTTTGGGTTACTGAGGTTATGATCAGATTAAATGGATCTTTGAGTAGTCTTAGTATTTCAGAGAAAGCTAAACCTCAAGGTTTTAAAATCTCTGTTCTGGGTGCAACCAGTGTATTTATAATGGAAATTTCAGTGGCATTTTTCAGGAATAGAACACTTTGCAAGTCTTCATTCTTGTAATATATATATATATATAGAAATGACTATAGTCTTGGGAGGTAATGTGTTATAATAGAAAGGAGAGCTTGGAAATCAAATTGAGTAATTAGAAGGTTTTATACTTAATGGACTGTACCACAATTTCATTTAATATATTTATTTTCTATTGCCTAATAAGTACCATTATTCACCCTCACTCCCAGGTTCACTCTTCTGTCTTGCAGAGAGGCTGTAAGTCCAAACTAGGCAATTACATAATGTAAAGAGAAGTATGGATAGCCTCTTTTTTAGTACATTTGCTCATTATATAGCTTTTTTGTTTTAAAATATGTTTTAATGCTGTTCCCAGGAGACTTTTTATCTCACTGTAGGAGCCATGGGCCATTGTCCTCATCTTTCTTCAGACATACATGCTTTTTTTTTCCCTTGACTTCTGAGTATTAATATTTTAAAGAGAGACTTTTGGAGGAGAGGAGGATGGTCACAAACTATTCAACAAAGCTTAGGAAAACACCAAATCAGTTTCAAGGCTACAGAGAACATGAACCGTGCGCTATAGTTTAAGCCTTTAAAATTATAAAGTAGGTAAATAGGATTTTTATGGAAATTTCACAGAAAGGCTCGTATTTTCAAACACCAGTATAGTATCTGAATCGAGGTGAAATCCGCATAAGATTTGCAGACTTTAAAATTCAGCACTTTCATTTTATGCTATTGAGCAAAAAACTAATTTATTTTTTGTTATTCATATTGCATAAATAACAAAATGAAATTTTACCCTCTGTTGACTGGCAATATCTTGTGTTAGCCAAGATGAAGTCATTAGAGAAGCATTATAGCTTTGCTGCATTTCAGGGTCTGCTGATGTTTCCATTTACAAGCCTTGGTTTTCAGGGTTATGTAAAACCAGAAGTTAAAACTTATTTCCAAGGAAGATTGAAAACTTATGTCATCATAGAAGCAGGGCTTTCTGTAATAAAATAGAGAAAAGAAACCTTGAAGAGATACGATGACCTTGCATTAATTGTAGGGGTCAGTTATCTAAACTTGTATGCTTGCTAATAACTTGCTCTGTAAAAGTGTACAAGTCTCTTCACTTTTGCTGCCACACCTTTGTCCCTTTGAAATTCAAGTACCTGGGAAAGGATCCTTTTGCTATGGATTTCAGCCGCTTGGCTTAGTGTGTTGCCCAGGTAAAATGACCTAATAACAAAGCTGTTCAGTGCTGTGAAATGCAGGAGCGTGTTTCTATTTTCAAGGGTATTTGAAGGTATGGAATATAGATTGATCTTAAATGACATTTGCTTGAGTCATTTCAAATTGGACTGATTCCAAACCCAGCAAAGGCCAGGCCCTCAGCTGTTTGTCCCACTGAACAAGCTACATTGGCATAAGTGACTTGAGGATCTCAGTCCCAATGTTTTTGTAGTGCAGAAGAAACTAGACCAAGATTAATGCAAAACCTGATTTGCATTCCAGCAAAGTCTCCCTGTCTTACATTCTGCTTTCAGGTGTTTGAATAACACAAACATATGAAATATAATTTGTCATGTGATCACTCACCAGACACCTTTTTTGTATACAGTTCTCAAGATTTGTACTTCAAATGAGGCAATTTAGTGGTGTTTTTTTATTATTTGGTTTTTTGGGTTGGCTTTTTTTTTGGTGAATTTAGTGATATAATCTTTATCGCTTCAGTTTCCTAAACAGCATTGGGAACAGTAAGGAAAAAAACTGTTTATAGTCAGAACTCTGTGTATAGTCCAAATGCACCAGTAAATGCTTCTTCTAGCTAGAAGACTTAGCGCAGTCATTTGTTATTTGGAAAGTTACTGAATAGCTGCTTTACCAAGCTTAAGTCAACACTGTAATTCAGGAACTTTTCTAGCACCTTAGTGAACTCCCAGAGGAATTTCTCATTAGCCTAGTGTCTCAAGAGTGTAATTTCCTAAAGTAAAAAAAAAAATTGAAATATCTACCAGGTGATTCAGGCTAGAATGCTGCAGAAAAGGAAGACTTTCTGCTAGGTCTCTAATGTGGTTTTGGTGTCTACAGAATGAGGAGTGAAGTCCAGCACTTCCATCGAAAGGTCCCTTCCATTTCTTTCTCTTTCTTTCCTTTTGAGTAGCATGGCTTTTACACTATAGTGCAAGTAAAAAAGTGGGAAAAAGAAGGGATTCTTAGGCCCTGTTCTGGTATTTCTGTTATGTTTCTCTTTCTGGTTTTGCACAGTAAGAACACAGGGCTCATGCTCCTGTAAACAACTGAAAGGTCCTCTCAGAAACAGTAGTAACTAGAAGATTGATAGCTGCCTTTTTTCGTAGAGGCTTAGTCTTTTAAAGCAAATGCATATTTGGACTTCAAACCTGAGTGCCTAGTAGAGACAGTGCGAGCAGCTTAACTGGTTTTTTTCTATATAATGCTTTTTCCATCTAAAGAAAATGCTGAGCTGCAGTAGTGGAAGGGTCCAGGTGAAGGAAAGCCCTGCTGTGCCTTTATCTGAATACATGGCTCCTTACAGTTGAGAGAACAACTAAAGAAGAAGGGGGAAAAGGTCTTCTGGGTCTTCCCTCTCTTTTAACCTGATTGTAGCTAGCACTGTGAGCTACAAGAAATGGTCATGACATGCTCAGACGCTGTGGGAGAAGAGACACAAGTATGATGCTGTGATGGGCGGAGAAGTCCCTGCGGTCCTTGCCTAAACAATGTGCTAAGGCACTCCTAGCAAGTTATAATCACTCCCAAAGGGTTTTCTTTGTTGTTTGGTGTGTTGTGGTTTGTTTTGGGGAGGTAGGGAAGTTGGACTAGAGATTAAAACAGCACTTGTTTCTACTGATATCAAGTACTGTGTATAAGCTATTAGAATTTTCTCCTGTCTTTTATACTATCAAAGGAAAGGTCATGCTGTTGCACCAGTGCCCACTAAAGGCAGAGAAGAAAGCAGCAGTGCAGAGGTCCTCCTTTCTTCTTTTATCTTATCTTAGCTGTGTTCAGGGAACAGAGGACTCTGAACTGAAACAGTCCCTTCATAATGTGTCCTTTGCTACTCTCCTTTTTTCTATGCCTTCCATTTTACATCCTCTACATCAGCGGATTGTCTAATCTAGCTATTCATGTTAGGTAATAAAAAATATTTTTCTTAGTAATTTGAGCAGTTGTTAATTTGGTGCCTTCTAGCAAGTGTGATATGCAGGAGTAAAATGATGAGTAGTTATGCAGTTTATTTCTATGTATAATCTAAATTTTGACCAATGTTGGTACTATATGCATATTAAATACCCTGAACAAATTCTGTAAACTGACAATGAATGTCATGTAATAAGGTTTCATTAAAGGTACCTTGGAGAAAACAGAACAGAAACATGCAAACTGAGAACAAGAAATAAATTCCTTTATCAATAGTCACATGAGAAGCTTTTGCAAGCTGAAAGCTGCAGACACATTATTATTAATAGAAATATGCATTTTTAAAAGCAATACTCCTATATTTTATAGTATAGATTATATCTTATCCCAGAAATCATCCTATAGTAAGTATTCTTAAAAAAGATACTGCAATATATAGAATCTATACTATTAAACTGTCAAAATATTGCCAACCAAGGAAATCGCTTTACGTGGAATATTGATCTATATATTGCTATTTTTCCCCAGAAACACAGCAGATGAATTAAGGAGAAGTCAGACATTTAAATGGCTTTCTGTCTGAAGAATACCAGTCAGCTATATATTGTCATTACAGAAAACACTGTATTTATACTGAAATAAATCTGGAAAAACAAAACAAAAACAAGCAAACAAAAAGAAAAAAAAAACAAGCCCAAACAGAAGCAACGTGTTCTGCCCCTGGGAAAGGTTTTCAGCTTGACTTTATTATGTTTTACAATTTAAGCTCAGTGTGTTAATGGCAGAGTTGGGCAGTGGAGAGAAAAGAACTGAACCAGCAATCAGGTGCCCTGAGGAGACTGATGTTACCTCTTACTTTTTCATATTCCACTCAGTTTTGGAGACTAAGGTATAATGGTAACAATGTAGATGCAAATGGTCATTCAGAAAGCTGGGATTTCTGTTGTTCTTTGAATTAATCCTGTCCTTAGGCATTTAAAAAAGATTTTATTTGCAGGATTTTTCCACATGTCAAGGGGGAAAACAATCTTGCGTAAATTTGAACATTATGGGTTTTACTCAGATCAGAACATCAGGTTTATATAATCATCTTTTTTAACTGTTGGTAAGCTGGGAATGTTTATATTGTTATGGTATAAATCCAAGGGCCTTAGGAATTAGGTAACAGGTTTTCATAAGGTTTCCTTATTTTAGGAAGGGGCAATTCAGGTGATGCAAACAGCTATCTGGTAAGCAAAGTGTTTCTGAATATCATTTGAAAAATATTTTGTTGTCAGATTCCTAGGAGAGAGATGCCAAAATAAATGCTTCTTCCTCTGAAATGCCCTGGCTTCACTTGCAACATCCCAGCTAAGCAATGGCTAAAATTATTACTCAGAAATTGGCAATACTTTACAGGAAAATATCAGCAGAATTTAAAATATATACAATAAACACCTCATGAAAGAGTAGGAGTGAATCATTTTGAAATATTAGACCAGTGGAATTAGAGTTATGAAAAGTACCTAGACTACAGAATGCGTTGCTACATTAAACCATTTGAAACAGTTGTATGTAAAACATTTACAATCTAATTAGAAAATGTGACCATCCCCTTAAATACTGATGCAAATGATTATTACTTTTAGAAAATGATCACTCTGCCTTTGTCATAATCCTCAGGCTACTGTCCTGGTCATATATGGTTTATTTCTTGTTGTTCCTTTGTAAATTCTACATTATGATCAGGATGAAGAGAATGGGGTTTTGTTGTTGTTGTTGTTTTTTGTTTGGTTTTGTTTTGTTTTAGAAAAATCCAGGATACAGCTTTGAAAAGAAAAGTGCACAAGCAAAACATCTACCCCAGAGGTAGTCAAGTGTCTATGAGCTGTAGCATGATCTTGTGCCTGACATAACTAGGATAGCATCCTGGGATATTGTGTTTTGCATGCATCCCTTCCTGCTCCCTGTATCTCCTGCTCTCTATTTGGACATCGCTTTAGTAAAGTGGACAGAAAAGCCTCCTCTTATCTGAAGTGCCCTTTTCACTATTCTGGGTTTCTGTCTGCATTTGCCAGGATTTGTCAAGAAACTACAGAAATTACATCTCCTTGTCTTCCCCCCGCCCCCCGAACTTTCTTATCTAATTCTATAGCTATAGTTAAACCTGAGAAATACTTCTTGGAGGCAAGTTCCGTATTTTTACCTCCTGTAATTTACATCTGAAGCCACTCTGCCTAATTTTACTATCATTTCAATTTCTTCTACTCAGTTGTGACTGAAAGTGTAAGAGGGGAAGGTAGTGGAGTAGTTTCTATGGGAGAGGAATAAAGATTTTTCCCATCTATACAGTTGTTCCAGAAAAGCTATTCCAGAATGATTTTTCTACTATCCACTTTTCCACTTGGAATAGAATGTTTTATTCTATTACAAATTAATTCTCTCTGAAAACAAAAGTTTCTGATGAAACCAAAGATGAAGAGAGACATATCTTGGGCTTAACTCTTAGAGCCATGCTGAGGTGTAGTATCTGTTGTGCTGTTTAAATAACACCAAAGCCAACATTACTTCAATTTCAGGCATAAATACACTGAGTTCCATTTTCCTGGACCTCACTTTTGTTCATGGCTGGCTATTTCATTCCACTGAGCTGGATCAAGTTATCTTAAAATGAAAGCAACTTTAATTCGGGGTCAGTGTAGTATTTGGCTATGGAAACATAATTTGAGTCTTAGAACGTGTGAGAGACTAGTGCTGTACATGAGACAACTTGGTCAATGTAAGTGCACATGAAGTTACTTCATACCATATGAAAATCTCGTGTCAGTTCTAAACTTTTCTGATTTTCCTTAATATTGCTTTTATAAGTAACTGTCTTCCTCTTCTTATGATTTATGGCTTTACTAGCAAATACTCATGCTGTTAAACTGTTTCTTTCATTCTGATACTCATATGGAGCATTACAGAGGCCAGTACCAGTCTCCTTTCTGAAATCCAATAGTTTTTTCCATTCAGCTTTCCAAACATTTTAGAAAAGTGCTTTCCAGCTTCCTTTTACTGCAGCACTTAGGAACTGGTGAACTTAAGTTTTGGGAATATGGGAACAGATTTTCACAATTGCTTTACATTGGGTAGGCACTTTGGTGGTGTCCTTAAAGTTTAAACAACCAGTGCATGATGAAATGAGATAATAAACTCTTTGGAAGTTTTTGTTTGCTATTACTTTCTTCAGAATGCTAATAGCTTATGGCTTCTAATAATAGAAGGTCTGATCCTACAAATCATTGTAAATTCAAACTGCAGACAGTGGGAATTGTTCACATACAGGCTTTGCGGCACCTCATTAGCCAGTGTTAGAGCAGCTCTGCCATTGCTTATTTTAAACTCTTTCCTCATAGACGCTCCCCTGGACATAGTCAATGGGCATTCAGAAGAAAATATTTGCTAACTAATGAGCCAGGGAAGTGAAAGAAATCACTGTTGGTACAGAGGATTCCTCCTTATTTCTCAGGGTAGTCATTTTGTTGCTTGCTGGCATTTATAATTCAAACAGTGTTACTGAGATAGAGGTGGGAGAGAATAGGAATTGAGGTAAGTGTTCATAAGCATACATTAGAAGCAAAAATTTTGCTGGTCCCTTGAAGTTGCATGGCCTGTTTTTATCCCCAGCTTGCAGTTCTGTTTGTTCTTCTGGTATATTAGAAAAAAAAAATAGTTTTAATATGGAATGCATCAGCAGCCTTATTAGGAACGTGCCAGCTGAGAGAATGAGGATTCAAGATGTGTATGATCTCTAAAGACCACAGTAGAAATGGAAAGAAGTGTTTTAAAACAAGTGTGCAGGGGTTTGTTGTGGGTTGTTTTTTTTTTTTTAGCAGAGAAGGTTATTATTATGGTGAGGTTTTTGACAACAGGTAGTTGTCAACATCATGCCCCTGTCCTTGTCTTGTGTTTAATTTACTGCCAACTTTAGCTTCTCTACAAGATGCAAAGACTGATATAGTCCCTGCACTGTTGACAGCCTTTTAACCTTAAAAATCCAGGTAATGTGTAAAGCAAGAGACTTAAATCAGTCACCAAGCAGGCTGTGCTCTGACGTACGTGTCTGATGCTATTAACTGAGTGAAGAGAAAGGAGCCACTCAGCTGTCATTTTGTGCAACAAAGTCGATGCAGCATTTGATTCTTGGAAAATACAGTCCTGAGAGAAGGCAATTGTGTCTGCAGGCTCTTACTGCCTTGGGAGAACCTTGCTCCCCCTCTCTCTCCCAAGGGAAGGCCACTTTTCCAAGTGGGTGGTGTCACAGAGACAGCAGGACCCTGCAGCCCACAGAGGGACAGAGCCACGCACCAGGGATTTTGCATTGTAGGACCAGTAATGGTTCATTTTTTGCAGGCAAATCAAAAGAGACCATGGGTTTGAATGGAGAAGCAAATCACCGGTGCATTAAGTTCTTTTCCCACATTGCAGTGCTGTTGGCTTCTGACCTTCAGAACAGCATTTTTTGGCACTGATATTTGGGACAGGGAGATGGGTCAATTCACACTGTTTACAGGAATTGCAAGTAGGTAGCCTGGCATGGAACAGTGTTTCGGTTGCATGACTGCAAGCCTGTCTTAAAATAAAAAATGAAATTCTTCAGGCATAGGTTTCATTCTGATTTATTTGTTTATTTATGTATTTATTTTAATAAGGAAGAGCAGATCTGGTGCTCTGGCTCTTTGCCCTGTGCTGCCAGGTAGTGCTTATGCTGTTATTTTCAAAGGCTGAAGGGACTTGCCCTCTGTCTACAATTTGTAAAGCAAGCCAGAAAAATATCATCACAGCTCCTCATTAACAGTTTGTCCCTGTGTTCTGCTGTTTTGGGTGTTTCATTTTTGTTCACATGAGGCAGCAGAGATCCTTCACGGACAATAGTGTGTCTATGTCTTTTCAAGTAGAACTGTATACAGGTGCCTTGCACTGAGTGAGGAAATCTCTTCTAGGGGGCATTCAGGGACATATCCTTTATTTTTAAAAAAGAGAGGAAAAAACCTATGCCTGAAATGTCTTCATTACTTATGTCTGGACAGCTGACTAATGGTCAAGAAAACTGGCTATTTCCTGCCTCTTGTTGCAGCTCTGAAGGTTGTGGTATAGAGGAATACTTGAAGAAGTCCTCACTTATTCCTCTATATCTATTGCTGGGTTCCTGGTTTTGATTTACTCCGCTTCTAATGGTACTATGCATTCATGATACAATAGAAGTTAGTGGGACTTCCTGTATATATGGATATAATATAGATCTGTAAATACTGTACTGGCCTTCTCTTATTTTTCCATTTATTCTTGACCAGTGCAGTCTCTGCCTACTGACCCACAAGCGCCTGTTGTGTAGGGAAAGGATGTAAAAATCAGCCACGAGAACAAGGAATGATGGCTTAGAAATTGCATACGAAGAGTTCTGTGATCATTTTAAACCTGAACCATTCTTCTGCCTATTCACCAAAGTAGGTCAGGAGACGAGGCATGTTAGGAGGTGGCTTTCTCACAGTTGAACAGGGTGGGTTTATGGGCAAGCATTGTTCCTGAGACAGAGCAGCCAGATGGGATCCTCCCAATCTCATAATTGTCATTTAGTGATACCACAGAAAGGCTGTGGCTATATTTGGAGGTTTAATGAATTACAGTCAACAGGATGTGTCCGCTTAAGGAGCGACTGAGAACTTTCCACTGACCACCAGAAGTGTCCTTCTCCCACAGAAAACAAGGACTTGTTAGGGGTTTTATCAAGTTGTGCGAAGCACAGGAAATCAGTTTTCATAACTCTGTCTATTCTAGCAAATAAACTTCACAAATCCTTAACCATGTGAGTTGTACCTGCTATTATTTTACAAGATTTAGGATTCTTAAGTAGCCTTATAGTTGCCACACTGTTATTTTCATATTTCTCCACTCAGTACCAACTATATGTTTTACATATAATTGGAAATGTACATGGTATGTTAATACGTACTGCAAGCTCTCCAGAATGCACTACAGAATACGGAGCATAATCAATTCCTACTGTGAACTGGAACTATTAATTACCTAAAATAATAAAGCCATAATAATACCTTCAATGTGTATATATTTTGCAGGGTAAAAAAAGGAAGGAGAGGGATAAAGATATGGTTATTGCCTTGACATTTTGGTAATGAGATTTTATGCTGAGATGGAGCTCAGGAAAAGCATAGCAAGAGAAACTAATAGAAAATGGGAAGGAAAAGAGCAAAGGTTGGAAGGTACAAGAGGGAGCTCTGAGGTTCCACACAATTATGCTCACGTCCTCTATAGAGCTTCCCCTGCTTGTCTGTCTGTTTTTGACAACATTAGCTCTGAGGTGACGGAAGAGCATCTCTGCAGTGGCTAAAGGCATCTAGCTGTTAGTAAACATCACCATAAGTACAGAAATTTGCATTTTCATATGTGTCGCTGTGGACTATCTAGCATTTTTTCTAATAACAAACCTGTGAGAATTATTATATGTGAGTAGATAATACAAGGGGAAGCTGGTCTTCCTCCCTCTTAGTTGGTCAGTGCTGCAGATGCCCCATATCTTGCTTCCTTTGGAATTTCCTGCATTTTCATATTTGATTTTGTTTAGGCTAGCTGAGAGAGTGGGGGACTTGGTCATTTTGAGGGTGTACTGCCCATACATCCTGTGTTTTCCAATTGCTCTGTTATTGAAAATGCAGATGTTTTGTATGCACACAAAGGCAAGCGCACGTATTCTTGCATGCAGTTGTGCAGCTCTCTAAGTATATATTTCGTAATAGTTCGTTTCTCACTTTGAAGCTAGTTTTACTTAAGATGTCATTTGAAAGCTTGTATGTGAAGATCTCAGCCTTGCTATCATTGATTCAAGCTGTGGGGAATCATTCCCTTAGGTGTTACAGAACTTTCATTTTTGACTATATATAATTTGATGTGAAAGTGCAGCATGTTGGTTGGAACAAATAAGTGAGAGGCTTAGCAACAGGTAAGCTTGTGATTATAAAAGAGCAAGGGGGCCAAGGCAAAAGTCATTATATGTAATTAATAGGGGTTTGTTTCAGGCTTTGGACCAAGAAGGATGTCTGCCTTTGTCTCCTTCTCTTCTTGTTTTAAATCATTAGAAGGGTTAAAGTAAACTCCACAGATAATATATTCTTACGTGTGGATTAACCAGCTGCCATGAGAATTCAGTGGGGCTATAGAGTATGTATAGGACTCAGTGTATAACTCGTTTTGCTTTAGGGCCCCACAGATACTTCTGAATAGAAGGATCTATGGATGCGTGTGAGATTTTTGCTTTTTGTGCTTCGTTCAAATAGTTTTTTCTTCAATTACTTTTTTTATTCTTCTGACTTTTCTTCTTTTCTGCTGCAAGTATACTGCAGAAAATAGATTCTTTAGCATAAAATATATATACATATACCTATATGCAGAGCTACTTTTCTCCTTGTAGCTGAAAGGTTTTCTTCAAAAGCATACTGCTAAAAAATTAAGATGAAATAGTTATAGTTTATCCTGGAAAAAGCTCAGTTTCTCAGTGTTACCTAAAACCATAACACTTTGGTTTGTATTTAGCAGGACCTGTGTACAGGTCCTCAGAGTGAAACAATCAGTTTCTGACAACATGTTCACAGGCTTGTATTAACAAACATAATTAGCATGAATATGTTTGCATTTGGTTGGGATAATTTCAGTACTTCTCTGTAGCCTGAGTTTTTTTGAAGTGCCAACCGTCCGGTAGTCCTCGTAAGTGCTCAGAGCCTCGTGTTGAGGCTGTTGCTCTGTGTTCAGCAATATGTCCCGGTTGATTCTCCTGCAGGAGTACTCCGAGAAGCAATTATCATGGTGAGAGAAAAACCTAGAGATAAAGCTCTGTTTTCTCTGATTATTCAAGAGTGTTTTTCACTAGGTGGTAATGTGAATGGCTAAACTACGGTCAGCCTCAAAGTTTGGTGAAAATAAGCATCAGGGGGCACATCCAGCTAACCAAACAGTCTTTAGCCTGGGAAACACCTGAGAATCAGTTTTCAATAACTTTTGTAATATTTCTGGGTTCTCACAAGATAACAAATACTAGAATAATAATGGTGTTTTCTCAGGGTGTATTTTAAAACTTCAGTCAAATTCTGGGAACTGAAAATACTATTGAAGAAAACTCCTTTCAAAACTTTGTGGAATAATTTGAATTTAGTTCCATTCACTCTTTGATTCAATCAAGCTGCCAATTTTTTACATGAAAGCATTTTGCTTGCTGTAATTACTTCTTTCTTTTTTTTTTTTAATGAATAGTGAGCATTACAGATTTTGAAGGCAATGAATTTGTAAAAAGAACCATAATGAAACATTTTATTAGGAGAACTGTTAATTGTCTGTTTATTGAAGTCACTAGAGTGTTGTGTGAAAGTAGCAACTAAGCAAGAAGTAAATAAAAAACCCTAGTATCCAAAAAGTTAATGGTTTCATCACCAGGAGTCTGTACAGTGTCTTAGTTTTAGTTAAATTTGTGTCTATAACTAATTTTGTATTTGAAATAAAAACTTTCTCAAGAAGTTATTAATAGCTGAGTTGTAGATGCAGTGGTACAATTTCATGCTTTCTCTAAATTAAAAGGGAAAACTGTCTTAATGAGAGTAGACTGAGACTAGCCACTATGGTTGATGTGCTAATATGCTGTTTAAAAAAAAAAGAGAGATAATTAATTTGTTGCTATTATAAACTGCTAATTTGAAAGCAAGACAGATTATACCAGTTCCAGTTCCATAATTAACTGTAAATGCTTCACCCCAAGGACTTTGTTTAGCACAGTAACTGATTGAATAGAAAGGATTGGATATCTGCAAGTAAATCAACAGGTCCTAACCAGCTTGTGCCCAAACCTCTGTTCTCCCTGTGTCTCCCAAGCATTGCCATGGTATGTCATTAATTACTGTTCTCAGAAGAAGGTGTGCTCCTGATTTATTTTTTAAGATCTAAACTGCTATAGTGATACTGTTCTAGGTTCTGATGTACAACTTGCCACAACTCCTGAGCTAAAGAGTTTGCTTACTGAACTCCGAGTTCACATCCAGCTTCAAGTCTCATCAATAAATGGTTCACAGGGAATATAATATTCTGTCTGGGGACTTAAATTCAGGCTAACTGTGGTCACTGGAAGAAGGCTGGCTTTTTCACTCTAGCACTTATAGGTGATCTGGTTTGAATATAATAATGTTTCTGTTATTTATGTTGGGGATGCGATGGGTTGTCCCACAATCTGTCTCAATGCATTGCACTGCAGGAATTTGTTGCCTTTTATATGAAACTGGGTAAACCACGAAAAAGCACAAACCTAATAAAATGAGACATGGCCACATGGGGATGTGTATGCCTGGGATTGATTTTTATTTATTTATTTAAAATAAACTTAGTAGAGTCTCACTTTTCTTTATCACTATTTGTTACATGGTTTAGCTGCCTTAATTACAGAGCTAGAGATGCTTTAAGAAATTAGTTCATTGTAGTCTCCTCTGTCCTTGGTCATTTGTATTGGTATTAATCTATGAAGAAAAGACACAGTAACAAAAGGAAGGTGAGTTTCTCTGTTATCTCTGCATGGGAAGATATCAGTCACAAAAGATAAGAACCCTTCACACTGAAACTCTACTTCTTTCAAAATTGTTGGAAAAGTCTTTTAAAGTATCTGTATATGATTATTTTCGGTGACACTTTCTCTTCATTCTGCTTCTGCCCTAATGAGTCCGTTATATCATCCAGTTATTCTGGGAATGAACTGATAACACTGTCAAATGACAGCAACTGGCTGAAAACAGTCAGCTTCCACAGCGTAAATCAGGGTCAAAGGTCCTGTGGCTGTAGATAAAGTTTTCTTCCTACCTTTAAGATGAGGCAGCAAATAGTCCTTTCGGGGAAGTACTTCCTTACACTTGCTTTCCATGGTATAATATAGATAGATATATAAATATATAAAATCTTATCTCATTTTTACTATGCATATTAAAATCTAGGTGTCTGAGCCCAGCAAGTATAAATTGGCAGAGGTATGCTGGCTTGGCTCTCTTTATGGCAACCAGAAGCTCAGATGGTAAAACATTACCTTATTGGACCTATTTTACAGAGCTGTACTGTGGTGAAGAGAAGTCACTTCTTTAAATGAACATTACACAGCAGTTTTCCAGGTTATGCAAGGACAAAGTCTGGATCAATTTACATTGGCTTCATTATCTTACTAGCAAACATAGATCCTTCACCTCTAAGTTTTTAATATTGTCTTAAATAATTCACATAAAATAATGTAAGCTCCTTTTACTAGGTTTTTCTGTGCTGTCATGGAAACAACATGATTTGTTTTAGTGTGAATAAAAGCTTCTTAAAATTATCTTTTTATAAGGAACCAAATTAATTATTGCTACATATCCCTTTTCTATTGTTTTTATGTTGTCATTTTGAGAAAAGAGGAAGGCAAAGGTTGAAAAAGAAGGTGCAGATTGAAAGATTTGTGTTCCCCTCCTGAGACTGGCAAAAAAAGCAAAATACGTAAAAACTGCAAATGATTCTTCTCTGAGGTTTTTTGTTGTCTGAGGTTCAGTGCTCTGCAATTCAGTATCCACAGAATTTCCCTGATGTTTCCTTCCCTTTAGGAGTGTATTGTTTTTATCTTTGCTTTATTTTATAGGTCACATTTTAAAAATCAGATCTCATTTTTGGGTGTATTCTTTCACATCTGTAGTTAGTAACACTTACTATTGATATTGAGTAGTACTATTTCAACAGTGTTTATACAGAACAGCTGTCAGCGGTTTCTTAGTGTGTATGTTTAATACAGAGGCAATGTGATGACTCTGCGATCATTTTCATCCTTACCTTCTTTCCTATGGCTTCCTTCAGGTTTCCTCCATGCTTACACAGCAGAGATGCTGTACAATTCCAGTTAATTAATGTGATTGAGATTATAAAAGAAGCTTTCCAGACTAAAATATAGACAGGTGTTAGGACTGCATTGGTGTTGGTCACTTTATTATCAGATTTAGTGCTTTTGTAGGTGCATTCATACTAGCACCAACACATGCTCTAATGTAGACAGGCCTCAGGCAGTGTTCAGTCAGCACCAATAAGGTTTGAACGCTGTTTAAGTGCTCACTTGCACATCAGCTGCAACTGTGCTGGGAAACTGGATATTACCTTTGCTAGTGTGAGGGTAGCTGAGAGTGCTCCTGCTTTGCTTACATAGCTGGTAGGCAACACCTTCTTGCTTTTCAAAGCAGGAGGCAGATTTCTGAAAATTCAGTCTTGTTTTTTACCTCACCATTATAATAATTTATTTGTAGTAATATGTCTCCAACTGAGTCTAAGACTAGAATCCCATTGAGGACAAAATTGCATTAAAAATTAATAAAAACAATTCCCTGCTATGTTACGTTCCATGTAACTGTTGTAGCATGTTTTGCAATTGTTCCCTTCAACACTCTCTACACCTGGAAAGGAGGTATAGCCGTACATCCTCCCTCCTCTCTCCCATTTTTATGTGCCTTGGTCAGTAAAGGCATACTGTGATAGAATCTAAGTGAGCAGAGGGGAACTTGCACCCCTGCTTAAAGCCTTTTTGGGTGTCTCAGTAATGAATTGTGAGAGTTTGTTGTGAGCCTCCATGTCCCAGTGAGGAAGAGCACCTGTAACTAATACGCAGGTGACCTGGTACATGCTCACCATACCTGCATATCTGCAAGGCTCTTGCCCCATCTTAGGTGCAGCAGATGGGAACTTGTTGAACATGAAATATGGGCTCATTCAACAGGTGAGAGCATGGTGTGACACCTTCCTGTGTTCTCCACTTGTCCCTAGCACCAGAAGAAGAACAGAGAAAAAAAGCAGCTGCAATATTTTTACTTGTCGGGACTTAACTTACAGGTTTGATTAACCTAGCGAAATGTTTTCAGTGCCACCATCTCCCTGAATATGTAGGCACTTGCAAAGAAACACCATTAAGTTTCAAGAAGCATACATCACAGAGCGAGCGAAGCTGCAGAGACCTCCAAAGGAGGCAGTCCATGCACTGTTTCTCAACTAGGTGATGCCAAGTGCATTTGTACTTTAAATGCCCTTTGTTCAAGCGAAACACAGCTGTGAGTGACTGAGAGGAGCCTTGGTGCATGTGTGAGGGTATACTACAAATGGAGTGGATCCTGAATGTAATGAAAAGCCTGCTGTCTCTCAAGAGAGGTTTTGTGGTTACAACATGAAATACTCCAAGACATCAACCCTCATTTTAGTTGTGTTAGGTGAAGGAGTATGACTTTTCATTCCTTTCCATGTATCCCTCCTCACACTGAAGCAAAGCAGGAGTTCTTGTCATGATACCTCTAATACTAGCTACTCTCAGATCAAATTTGATTTTGGGGTTGGGAGATATGGTACTGCATATTTAATTCCAAGCTTTTTGTTGCAATTGTTCTCAAAGTAAAGGCAAAAATTATAGTCCTTTATTTAAAATGTCAAAGTATAATCAAAAGAACAGTAATAACTTCTTGCTAGAGGAGGTATCTCATTTGTTTCAGCTATTGCTCAGTCATGTGCCACAATGCCATTGTTAGACATCATACAGGTGCAGAACAATAATGATAAAAATATCTTTTATTGCCATAAATGTATAAAAAAGTTATCTATTGGCTATTGAAACATACATTCAGGAAGATTCATATTTTGACAGAAATATGGTACTGCTTTGCTTTTATCTTCTTTGCCCAGGGGAGAGAGAAATTTATACACAATAAGCAATTTTGATGACCTCTCTTCCATTTTGGTGTGCAGAGGGTCACGGATCAAAATTTGAATCTTTTTCTGTAGAAGAAATTTTCTATGATATTTATGAGGAAAATGCCTGGTTTGGAAAATTTAGGGGCTGGGTTATAAGTCATGTAAAGGACATTTGCACATGTACCAAGATACATTTCTGACATCTCAGAAAAAGCTGACAGCATATAGGTCAAGACAGGGTAGGTGAAACAAATAGGAATAAATGTGTGGTGCATGCATATAAATATAAATATATATATATGGACTGTGTGCTGTAGGACAAAAGGGGAAAGAAGCTTGTTTTGTTTAGTTGGCACAATGCTGTTTGCAAATAGCTGTCTTTTGTAGCCTGTGTTGCAAGCATCAGTTTCTGCAGTAATGAAGGTTTTTAATGTTTCCAGGATGCCAGTGCAGAAAATTATCTAAACTTTAATTTCTCATGATTCCTTAGAGCTTTTGTCTCTATCTCTGAGCTTTAATCCATATCTATCTCTCATATACTTTAATACATATCTATAGAAAGTCTCTCTGTTTCCCTTCTCCAAGTTTCTGGTTGATTACAGAAGAGATTTTACTTTTAATATTTTCTCTTTTTTATTTTTTTAATAATTCTTTTGATTCCTCTAGACAAAATGCTTAGTATGCACGTAATAAAAAGTACCATAAAAGATGTGCTACAAAGGCACTGTCTATCCAAGTGACAAGAAGTGTGTCACAGCTGCCCTGGCTGCACTTGCTGTGACAGTCAGGGAGAAGGCCTCTTGCTCAGTAGGACACCAGCAGCCAAAAACGCTGAAAAGGGAGAGGAGGGGAATACCCAGAAAAAGCAATAAAATACCCAGTAAAGGCTCTGCTAGTGCAGTTTTCCTCTGCCTCTGAAATCTTTCTTCTCATCCTGATGGTGCTTCAGTGATGGAGATCAAACGTGGCATTGGCAGATGAGAAAGTGTGGTGACTCCAGGCAGAGGTCTGACAGGGACATGTGCCCATCATCAGAGTGAGCAGTGCCATCTATGAGGCACATAGAAGGAATATGGTGTTCCCCCAAAAGCAGCTATAGAAAAGCATTCAGTTGCATTTAACGTAACTGAACGTAAGTGTAAATGTAACTGAGCAGTTACATTTCATTGCACAGCAATGTGGAGTGGTCATGGTCCCTTTTTGCTCACAGGTGAGGTTGCTGGATAAGGAAGGGATGGTGGAAATGCTAAGGGTTTTCCCTGGTCCTGTCTCTGACTTAACTTTGAGAAATAGCTCAGGAAGTCATCTGACATTTAACTCAGCTCTGCTGGGCTGTGCCAGCCTGTCTGCCTCAGGTTAATTGGGATTAAATTCGGCTTCATTATGACCCTAGAGGTGGGTCATAATTGCACTCACACTTAGGTGAACAGCACACTTCATTGTAATTTGTCTCTTCGTGACAGATGTGTATTTCTATTTCCTACATAACAGACCAAATAATGGCCTTCCTAGATCATCGTGGCTTTTTTCTTTCTGCTTTTCTTCCTTTTTCTTTATTTTTATTCTTCTGACTGGCTCAACTTTGCACTCTGTATACTTGGAGGCCTACAGAGGACTTCTAATGTACTCGCTCCCAGCTGAAGATATAGCCTTATAGACAACTTGTTTTTCCTATCAATCGGTCTGGAGAGAATAGTGCTCTATCTTGTTGATCATTCTTGTGTAAAGCTCATATATCACTTTAAGGATTGTCTGGCTGTTGGTTCTGTCAGTTAGCTTCTATCACTGTCCAGAAGCAAAGACCATGTGCCCATAATATTAATAGTTGGAATAGGAGAGATATATATCCCTGTTCTGGTTCAGGTTAGTCAAAAAAGGATGATTGAAAGAATGCTACAAAAATGGAGTGCTTGAAGGTAAAAAGATGTTTGACAGTACCTGTGGGAAAAAGAGATGTGAATCTAGAAGGATTATAGCATTCTGTAATGTACTTTTCATAATTTACATCAAGTTACCTGTGCCAGTAATCTCTTGTACATGTTATTTTCCTCACACGAGTAATTTCATCAGCTGAGTCATTACACTGACTTTAAAGGGACAGTTACCATAAGTATGAGTCAAGTTACTGATGTTTATTGATCTAAACTAAAAGAAAAAAAAAAATTAAAATGATGTGTTTAGCTTCTTTTCCATGAAAAAGTAAAGCTGGAATCTGGGCTTAGACCAGCATGGTCTTCAGTACTTCTTTCTGCAAAAGTTAAAAAGGTCTTAATTTTTCTTTGTAGCTCATTTTGCTAAGGCTATCATTTCTTTCACAAACTTAAAATGCGGAACTAATTGTATTTTTACAAACTGTATTCTGTTTTTCCTTTTCTGGAATGCTCAAATCCTCTTAAAGTTCTCCCACTCTTTTCACTTTTCTCCATCAAAGCTTTCCAATTTATTTTTAAAAGATGATAGCAGGGATCTAATTTAAGCCTCTTTCTTCAGTAAGCCAAAATAAATGGGCAACTGTTCCACAATGGAAATTTGAGAAACAATTCGTGGCAACTTAATCCCTATACACTATTGAAGAACTGTACAGAAGAGCTCAAATTACACTGTGTATGTAAAATGCTGATACTTTTCTGTTTTTCTTATGATTGCAACCTTTGCCTCTCCATAACAATCTCTGCATTTTGTTTTTAATACCTTAAAACAGAGTTGCCTTAGCACATCTACCCATACTTGATGGCTAAAAAGTTTCATCATCTTCTGTACATGAACATACATTGGCTGGTTGTGCTATTCTTTCACTGATAAAGTTCTTTGCAGTCTGTTAGGATCTGTCCCATATTAGAGCTGAGCCAATGTCCCAGCCACAGCTGTATTTCAGCTGTGCCTGAGCCTGCAGTTGTGGCATGTCTGTATCCCCACTGGCTGTCCCACTGGCTGTCCTTCAGAAAACTAGATGCTACTTGGACACTTTGGATCCAGATGCAGTTACTGTGTGGAACCAGCTTTTAAACCAGTATCAACAAACTATGAAAAAAATGTACCTATTTTCTTTCTTTTTAGGGCTGGAATATGGTTTAACCTTTGTCAGTTTCTACTGAGTTGTTGTGTTTCTGTTAGCTTAACCATTAGCAGCTATAGCAACATATAGGAACATGGTTAATACACAGAGTACACTTTATTCACCTTGAACCTTATTTTGTTAGTAACTTTCAATGATATGCATGAAGAATTTCAGGTCTAAGGCATGCAAACCGATTTCTGGCCAGCGGTTTTTTGGCGAGAAGCTGAAACTGAACTGTGTTGCATGGTTGGGGTGCTAGGACAGATATTGCTTATCATAAATATGTTGCAGTAATATTGAAATAATTTAAATTATGGCTAAGGAAATTGGCTGGCTGAAAGTAGGGTAAGAGCAGAATTTCCCAAAATGTACTAGGAAAATCTGGAATCATTATGAAAAAAGGCTGCTGTTCGGATCCAAGCCCCCTCTCTAAGACTCAGTGAGTCCTTGTGCAGATCTTCTGGGCTCAAAATGCCTTTGGACCTGTAGTAAGAGTGATCCATGTTATTGCTCTATTGTGAAGCACTGAAAGCAAAATGACCAATGGACTTTGGATTTAATACTGCAGTTTGGTGGTCAGAATATTTTCAATATGTTTAGAATAGATTTTGTCTTGGTACATGTGCTTTTGAGAGGATTTTTTTAATAGGAAGCTTGAAGCCTGCAGCCAGTTAGAACTCTATTAAACTACTCTTGATTCTTGAGCTCCTATTACCTGAAAAAATGCTTTCAGCCTGTGACTTGGAGAGAAGCTGAATGCTAAGTTTATGTGCAAGTCAGAAATGCGGGCTATCTCCCGCAACCTCTGCCACTGTTGTTCTCTACAGATACGTGAAATGACAGGAAAGGCACCACTGTAAAGCTAAAGAGCAGAAAGAGCTGATGGCTTTAGTGATATTTTGTCACTTGAATGGTGACCTTCATTAATAATGCCTGTGATAGGATAATGAAATACTTTCTGTTTCAAGAATGTCAATCTGATGCTTGGCAACAAATGTTTTTAAGGTGGAAAATGAAGAATAAAAAAAAGAGCAGTACCATTATATTCTGTAGTGTATGATGTTTAACGTTTTCCCAGCTACACAGTCAGACTAGATCTTGGGTTTGGGAACAGATGCAGAAGGAGTTGAAAACACATTTCTGTATCACTAATAAAATACACAACATGCTGCCAACATAATCAAGGCTGGATTTTCCAGGCACTCAACTTATATTTAAAAAACTGAATGGAATAGGCAAATTTTCAAAAGCACTCGTGATCCTGCAGCCCCTGTTGAGAAAAAGCTGGCTAACTTAGGGATACTGAGCAATTCAGAGGGGCTGGCCCTAAAATATTTCCTTCATACTCTTGGAAAAAGAAGGTGAACTAAGCCTTGCATTTTCAGTTTGAAGATACAAATTCAGCCTATACGTTTAATAGTTCTTACACTTAAATTCTTTTAAACATTTAAAACCAACAGCACCCATACCTAGTATCAAACAAAAATAGGCCAAAATGACTATTTAAAATTTAACGGTTTGGGGTTTTTTGTTGTTTTTTTTTATTATTATTATTAATTTGGGTTGCTGGTTGCTTGTGGGGGGCAGAAATTTTTTATGGACATTGGCTGCTATTAAGAAAACTGGTATTTTGTGTTTGGTTTTTTTTGTTTGCTTGATTCTAAACAGTGGCAGTCTAAAAGTATGTGTTCACACTACCAAATAGCTTTCTGAATCAGTCACCTTGTTCTTGAATTGCTGTTCTCCACTTCCTTCAAGTTCTTCCTCAGACCCCGTGTTTTTCACCTTCTCTGACAGTGGTTTCCATCCTCTTTCTCATCCTTGTTCTTAGTTAAACTGTTGTAGTGCAGTTACGCTTGCTTTACAATCTGTAGAATTACTTAGGTACAAAATCAGATATAGTCGAGAAGGGCAAGGTTATTTAAAATACTACCCTCACATGATTCCTTTACAAGTTTTATTTGAATCAATGTCCTTTTGCTGAATGCAGTCAACCCATACTAATGCACATTGGGAAGGAATCTGGTGCCTCACAAGTGTGTTTTTCTTCATTCTTAACTGTTTACTGCCTTACTAAAGTGATAGCTTTATTTGGTTAATCATGATTCTCAATTAGAAACATTATATATATGTTTCCATATTGGAAACAGTTTTAAAGAACTAGTAAATATGAATTTGCATATTTTTATGAGCTACCAAAGCAGCATATGTTGAAATTATGACAGATACCATTTTATAATCTGTTTTTTTTTTCCCAAAGCACTCTTCACTAGCAGCCTAATTATCTAAAGCATACATTAGAAATGATCCATTGACAAACTGACATTCCTTTTTCCGATACAAGTTAAAGCCTAGAGTTAACAGCTGTTTGTCTGAGCTTCTCATGTCACGTTAACAGCTTGAAAGGTTTCTTCATATCAGTAAGGATTGCTGCTACCTAAAAAGTCTGCAAAGGGTTAAAAGTAGGAACTTAACTTTTCATTCTACTTAGAAAAATAACTGATGTGTACAGATAGAATAAATTTAAAAATGTGAAAAAGCTTCATTAATCCCCAGCTTTCCCTATTGTGGAGAAATTCTGGCCTTGTTGAAGTTGATTACAAAGATGTTGAAATCAGCAAGACAATTATTTTCCCTCTGTTGGTGGGCTTGTCAACATCCTTCTAGCTAGAGCAAGTTCACTCAAAGGGTAGCTCATGGATGTGTTCAGGTGTGGGAGGTGGTGAGATGTTTAAAACAACGCAGTTGAGAGAATTCTCTGACTCTAGATTTTAATCTCTACAGAGGAGTAAATTTTGAGACTTTAGCATAGATTTAGACATCTTATGTTTGATTCTTTACCTTCAAAGGTCGTGGCAACCAGGTTGATCCAAAGCCCATGTTCAACCGAAATACTCCAGTGTTTTGCTTAGATTTCAGATTTCTAAATGGAATTTAGCTTTAAAAAAAAAAAAGTAACAGGTAAAGAAAAGATCTTCAGGTATCAATTTAGTACTATCATTATGAACAAAATCTAGCTATGTACAAAAGGGACTATAAGAAATTCCTAGCAAGAATGGAAGGTATAGGCAATTGTACAACAGTAACGAATCTGAATTTCTGAATTTACATAACAGTTTAAATCACTTTGTTACTTTGAAATAAGCCATTTCTAAGTGGGAGATACACTATTGTTCATTTGAGTATACTATTCCACTTTCTAGCAACTGGATGCCAAGTGCAGGTAGTGTAATGTGCTCATGGTTCTGAGTTAAAGCCAAGTAGTTACAGAACAGATCTGTGGTGGCTTTGTTGTGTTTTTGTTGTTGTTTTTCGTTTGTTTTTTTCCAGAGTGGATATTAGAAACACTTTTCATGAGGCTCATTGGAATATAAATCAAAATACAAATTTGGGAACAGCAAAGATGACTGTAAGAATAAAATAATCCTCAAAATGAAAGATGCTTAAATTACTTACAGATATTGTTTTAAATCTATGGTCTATAGGCTGACCTCAGAGCTCAGAGGAGGATGCACTGGTTTAGATTCCTATAAAATAAACACATTATTAGCTTTTCTCAATGATGGAGATGAAAAATGACTATTTCCACCAGACAGAATGTGTTTTTATTTTGTGTTCTCAATACAAACCTATGGTCATACTCACTGAAGTATTAATGCTGAGTTTATTTACTTTTATTGAACATTTAACTGTTGACTTTTTTCTTTAGCATAGGACTGATTTCTCTGCTTGAACTGCCTCCATCTCTTAAAATCTTAGGGCAAGCAAGATGAAATCTTCCCTGGACCTTGACTTGTTTCAAATATGATTAGGATGGCAAGCCTAGTCAATATAAAACTAATTTAGTGGAATAATTTCAGTTTAAAAGTATCATTTTTTGAAATAAATCTGAAAAAGGGGAAAACCTTATCAAGTACTTAAACTTTTCTTCTTCAAAGAAATGTGCTCTCACTAGCAAGCAAATGAAGCCAACCATGCCAACCATCCCACCTGTCCTTAGGAGGAGACTTCTTAGAACACGTCTTTACCACTCTGACGCGTAGTGTAGAAGCTTGCTTTTTAATCCTTGGTAACTAGATGACTAGTGGCCTAGGGATTTCTCTGTCAGGTTTCACCCAATGTTTTCTTTTTTGTTTAGAACTTGAGGGAAAGGAATCCCAGAAAGAGTTGATGCTCTGTAAGAATAAAAATAGTTATTGCCATGGGTGGTTTTTTTCCCCTCTCAAGAGTGGAAATGGGTAGAGATTAAAATTAGATTCCAAAAATATTGCCTTCGGTGAACTGAGATTTTTATGAGCTTTAGCTTCTGGTGTGCAAGAATGAGCTTTATAAATCAGCAACTGATTTCCCTACTGAGAAGCTCAAAAGCTAAGAGCAGAGACACAGGAAAGGTCTTGCTGTGGCACCAGCAGGAAGAAATGCTACAAATAGCCTGATAAAATGGTAGTGGTTTAATGAACTAGCAGATAGATGAAAAAAAAAAAAGGAAAAAAGAAGAGAAAAAGAAATGGAAAAAAGAGAGAAAAAAAGGGGGGGGGGGCAGAACCCCAAACTTGGAGACAAGCTCAGTATTTTCATGCACAAGTCCTGCAGTGTTTAACATAGTGCAACATGCTAAATAGTACAACCCCATGAATCTACCTTTCCAAACTTCAGATCAGTTAAGGTAGTCTTCAGTTTATCACCTAACTTTCTTTGTACTACCTATACATTAGCTATTTAATAGACTTTAACTTTCATATTTTCATATTTTGCTTTGCATACCACAGCTTGAAGCCATCTGTACCACAGGAGACTGCTCTAGTTGCCCAAACTAGTAAAATCACACCTCTTCAGTTAAACAAAATGTTAAGAGAAGGCCTCTGACTTCTTCTGTTTGCTTAGTGGTTTATTTTTTGGGTTGGGCTTTGTTGGAGGGCTTGGGAATGGGGTGAGGGGTGGCTTCCTGTATCACATATGCGTATGGTTTTTATCATATCTCAGTGAACAGCAAATTGCAAATTAGGTCGAGGCACATAGTCATCTATAAAACAGCAGTGGTGACTCCAAGAGATTGGTCTGTGAAAAGACACGGGCAACAAATCTAGTGGTTTTGGACAAAAGCAATTTACCAGTCTTCCAGCTGGAAGACTGCAGCTAAGCTTACAAGATCACATAAATGGGACATATTGTAGACAGAGGATGTTTGGAAGAGGTTAGCAGGGAGTTTGAGTCCCAGCTCAACTCTTGGGAAAATTAACTTTCTAAATCACTTTCTAAATTATTTCAATACCAGCCATTTCCAAAACAAGGGATTATGCAATGCCATCTGTTGGCTTTTTCAAAAAATAAAATGGAAAATGTGTTTTGCTCCATGGTGGCAGAGCAGAAAGAGCATTCACAGTCACTACCACAGCCTCTGGTGGAGCAGAAAATAAATGGAAAGTCCAGCTCTAGCTGGGGACACTTTTCTTCAACATTTTGAGAAATGAGTCATGGCATCTTGGTGGTTTGTTGCAGAGCAGTCCCAACTGTAGCAAAGGTAAAACTGGAGCCCAGGAGCTGTCCCCTATGTTTCAAACAGGAGATACTTGAGGTGGCCAGATTCTGTACGGGATCTTCTCATATATGCAACGTTACTGCTCATTAGATGTTTGCAAGATGTGTCCAACTTGTTGCCTATGTGTTGAGGTGAATTTTGAAGATCCAGAACAATTTTCCTGGGTTTGCTTTGTAAGGTTTCTGACCTGTATCTTGTAGTTTTGACCCGTACCTGTGGGCCCATGTCTGTAAGGAAGAAGAGATGTAAAGAATTCTTTATGTCATTTTCTGTTAAATTACATGCACTTTTTGTTGGGAAGCTATTTTGCTTTCTTGCTTACTATTGCACATGCAAAAAGCTTGCATATTGGCACTATTACCACTTTATTTGCTTTAGAAAGTCTTGTATTTAGCCCATTAGAAGGTTTGAGTGTGAACAATAGAAATAGTTGTGATAAATTGTCAGGCTCTTCCAAAGATTCAGAAGTTCTGGAGTCATTGCCAATGACAGATGGTTTGTCCTTGCTCATCACTTGTCTTCTTGACAGCATTCTTCTGCTCTCTGCAAGATCTCCCTTGGTGTGTAGTTGAATTCTTTAGAAAAAGAAAATTATTTTCTGCTTCATCCATGTTCTTGCTCATTGGTTCAATAGCATCCATGTTTGACTAAGTGAAACACCATCCTCATGAAGCACAAGTTTGGTTTATTTTAATAGGTTGTTAGGAGAACTGCTGGAGTTTGACATGAACGCATTTCTAAAGTTACAAAGATGTTAAGAGTGATCCTTTATATCAATTGCTGTGGATTTCTTTGAATGTGTATGAGTGGCACTGCATATTTGATGGGCCGTATCCTTTGCTGGGGGATTTATGCAATTGATGACACAATGTTCTCAAATACTCCAGTGTGAACGCTTAGTCTGAGCAGTGGTTGAGTGGGTAGAGACTGAATTTCTTTTTCAGTTTTTCTACAATTTCATGAAGTCTAATTCAGAATGGGCCTGCTAACTTTTTGCTTTGATTCCTAGTACTGGAGAATTATGTGATATGGTGAAAAAATGCTGAATTCAGGAAAACCATTCTCTGGAGTTGCTGGCTCTATTGGCTGTCCTCTGTTTTTCTCTGACACCAATTTAGTTGCCTGAGACAGGAATGTGCGAGTTGCCATGGGCATTAAACTGCAAAGACGGAGCTCCCCAGTTCATACTGGAGTTCATCTGCTTATGTATGTTCCTTCACAGTGGAGGTACTCAATGGCACAGCAGAAATGCCATCTTGACAGCGCAAAAATGCTTTTTTTAGTATCGTTTCAAATATTTGCCCTTTCAGTAAATAAAACTTGTCTGCACAGCAGTTGATACAGAATTAATATTTCCACTTCTTTTAGTTACTGCTACTATGATACATCACAGTTAAGAAAACAATATATTTGGAAGCACAAAAGCAGCCATCTTGGGGTAGACCAAAGACTATTTCAGTGTTTTATCTCTAAAGGTGTCCTTAAGCAAATGCCTGAGGGAGCAGTAAGAACAGGATAGGCATATATGATACTGTGTCCTAATATTCTCCCAGCTGGCAGCTGTGTTTTAGTTTTAGAGAGCTTTCTGCACTGAGTATAGCTTTGTGTGTTTAGTAACCCAGAGCTGAATTCTTGTATGCTTTCCCCTAGAGAAAGCGTGAAAAGAGAATTTGTCAAATATGTGCATGGTTTTCTTTGCTTCAGAAAGAGTCAACTCTCCTCCGTTTAATATCTGTGTAGGATTTTGGTGTTCAGCCCTCATTATGAATGCACACTCTAGTTTTTCTCAATTTTAGCTTAAGAGGTGAGCTGCATAAACAATACATTCACCTGCCTTCTGTCTTCTATGGAAATTTCCAATCTGTCCCTTGCCTTTCAGGAGTGCACAGCAGTGCTTCCTGTCACAGAGCCAGTAGAACCAGCAGATGAACCTGAAACTTGCATTGTATTCAACTGCTTGGGGTCTTGAAGCCCCTACTTCCTACATGACCCATCAAATTGGTTTTTTGCTTCTAATATACAGGATATCAGATTTCTTTTTGACTACTGCCCAGATGCCTTTGCAAGCATTATTTTGTATGTTCATTATCCCTTGGCACAGAACACAAGTTCATGCCAGCTCACTTGATATGCATGCAGATGTGAATTCCAACCAGAAAAAGATCATCACTCAGATAACAAATACGTGTTTTAACTTTCTGAACATATTAGTCATAGAAACCTTCTACACAGCTGCTTTACATGCTTCTGTTGAAGCTGTGTTATATGCACTTTTAGGTTATGGTAAGTTTTAAACAGAACCAGCTATGCTTTTTTCGTTTGTTTACCTTAATCTTATTTGTTATCATCCCTTCTCAGTGAAAATGCGGTGGCTTTTTTAAGTAAACAAAACAGCAAACTCAGTAGATAGACAAGGGCATTGTGGAACACTGTGTCATGACTGTAAAGGCTTGCTGTGTCCAAGTAATGACTGTTTTACTGACGGGTAATTGGATCTAGGTTGTGTTGCTGCTGGCTTTAGACATTTTAATTTATTTATTTATTTGGACTGATTTAATATAATCTTGAACTTGTCAACCTGTGCTTAATAACTGCTGATCGAGAGAATCTTCTGACTGTGAGATCATGCGTATGTTTACTGTTAGTGTTTGAAGAAAACTTTAGGATTGAACAACCTTTTCCTTCAAGCTTCAAAACCGAAGGTTTAAATACTGTTGTATTTATTTTCTGTAAAACAGTGGATGTGCCTGTGCCACCTTCTACACTGAAAAATGTAAAACAAAATAACTGGAAATATCAGAAAGTCATTAATGACAGTGGTAATAGTACAGTGCCCTGCCATCCATACAGACACAGTTAGAATGTGCACTGCCCGAGTTTGAAGTCAATTAAATGGACAGTATAGGCCGTACTGGGAGAAGGGGTGTTCAGAAGTGAGGGGCTCAAATGCAGCATCCTGATCTTGCTGAAATGTACAGCTCCATTATGAGTAGTTTCAATTGGGCTAGGATTTCATCGGGTAAAACTAGATGACTCAAGGATGAAAAGATGGCCTTGAAATCCTAGTCTAATGCCAAGTCTTAGTTTAGATGTAAATCTATATTTCATCAAATAAAATGAAATGTAATTTAAAAATTAAAAAATTGCAACTTTCTCAGGGCATCATCAGTCACTTTTTTAAGCAACTACTGTCCATACTGGAACATTTTGGAAAATGCCAAAAAGCAGCTTCCGGCAGACTGAAAGGGAAAGTGAATTCTTAAATCAGGGGCTAATCGTAGCCCATCTAATCTTAGAATATATTAGTTTGAGTGTCTCTGAGTACATTGCAAGTTCATCTCAATTTGATATAAGCTTTTTAAAAATGGCTTTAATATTAAGTAGATTCATGAATGCATAAACTTTAATGGATAATGATCTTTCTGCCAAGGGGTTTCAACTGTAACTAAAAAATGGATGCATTTCATCTTGTTATTTGCAAGTTGTGAATAAATCTGTCACAGGTAGCCTGAACTGTTTGAAATCCTAAGAGTGACTGTGAGACCAGTAAACCTCTTCTAGACTCTGGTCTGCTGAGTTGTACATAATAAAAACAGTGACACGTAGAACCCTACTCTGTTGAAAAGGCCTTGTCTAAGTGAAATTTGGGAGCCTGGGCAAAGTAGAAACAGAACCAAGTATTTATAAAGAAACTAAATGAACTGAAACCAAAGTTTTAATGGAAGATAAAGTGCGTTAAAATCTGATCAGCTGAAGCTTCAGGCAAAAAGAAGTGACCAGTCCCGCTTTTACCGTGTTATTAAAAACAGAACAGAAAATCTGAATTTTCATTTTGTGGATTCCTTCACTCTGAAGTTTCGGTTGACTGCCATTTTGAAGCAGAGGAAGAGCTCAGGGAGCCCTTTGTGGAACATAATTATCATTGTCATTCCCCTAACACCACTGGTAGCCTTGATTTCGAGGGCGTCCCTCTGGCAGGCTGCCTTGGAGCCATGGGAACCTCAGGAGACCTCATCTTGAGCAGAGTAGTTAGGGCAGAGCAGGCATTCCTGGTGGGACATCCTGGACAAAGGTGGGACAAAGTTGCCAGGAACCTGACAAGAAAACAGAACATATGTCAGATGTGCTGCTTTTTTTTTTTTTTTTACATTCTGCTTGCTTTCAGCAGCAATGTATGTAGATTAACCAGCAGAATTGTTTCTGCTTCAGTAAGGTGTTGATTCGTTTTGTCTTATGGAAAATTTAAATGACATTGCTTATGTAATGGGGTAAGCTTTCTATGCTTGAGAACTTTATATAGGGAGCAAATGGTCCTTTGAGAGATTTGTTACTATTCTATGCTTTTTTAACCTTTCTCTGTCCCTGGATGTGTTTGTATTCCATCTGGTTTGATGTCAGAGGTCTGAATGGAACAGCCATACTCCAAGCATCCTGTCTGGGCCTGTTGTGGTGCCTCCCATCACTTAGTTATTCAGTTTGTATCCTGTTCATTTTTATGTCCCTTGTGGATGCCTACTGTGGAGAATGCAAGAAATTGTCAAAGCAACGTGACAAAATAAACTGTTGTCACCACAGAGAAAGAGTAGTGAGTCTAAATTCCATGTGAAGTGAGAACCCTGATTCCTACTGCTAATAATACTGAAATATTCTTGGAGCATATTAGCAGCTATAGCTTTCATTTCCCCTCATTTTGTAATGGTGCAGTGAGAGCTTCAAATAAGAAGTCAACTCATATACTGCTGCTCTGGCTTCTTTTTCCCCAGTCTCTCCAGTTCAGGATTTCCAGTCTTTCCTATCATTCTAGTAAATAAACAGTGACCTCAATTCTAACGGCCTTTGAATTAATAGGAGGGTTATCAGTATAGGGTCTTTTGCTGCTCTTAAGATTTGTGGCCATTTAAATTGTTCTCCTTTGGACATGGTCCGGTAAAAATTGCAATCATCCTTGGCAGCTAGCAGAAAGCATACCAAATGTATTTTCTTTCCATATTTGATTCCACTGTAAAGGTGAATTAAACATGACTGACCACAAAAGAATAATGGATTCAAGGAGGGAAAGAACAGGGCAGAGGAAAAATTAGTTAGGAAGTACATTTTCAGTCCAGCATGGGGGCAGCTCCTGGAATAATTTTCAGCACAGGAGAGAAGATGCATGGGAGGAGGATTAGAGGCCTTCTGTGCATGGTGCCTGGGACAGACCATAATTTATCACCCTTGTGACAGCTTTCTTTCTCGAGAGAACCCTTTCCTCCCCACTCTTTGCATTTCTGTGAACCCCAGCATTTGTGCTGTGGCTTTTTTTTCGTTTGGGTTTGTTTCATTTTGGTTTTTTTTTTTCATTCACAGGCTTCAAGGGTAGGTGTACACTGGAAAGGCCTTTAGAGGCAGGAGCTACAGAAATCTGACAGGAGTTACCTGATATTAATTTTCTGCCTTCCTCTCTGTTGCTCCCTCTCAGCACACAATATTAAGGCAAAAATGATTTCATTTTCTCTTCAGTCAACTGAAACATATTCTCTTCTGTGATGCCAGCAATGAAATGTATTTTCCAAGTTTAATTAGCAAGTCAAACAATAACGCAAATGCTTCTGCAGAATTTTGCTAAAGGTTCTCTATCCTCAGTTGAATAACAAAGGTCTTTGAGGGCATGTGCTTCAAGTTTTGTCATTTGCAGAGAGCATCCATTTAATTTTTTTTCTGGCTTTCACAAGCAAGTTGACTGATAGCTGGTTTGTTCTCTATTTCAGGTCGTGGAGACTAATTTGGTTGCTTTTGACTGTCACTGGATCATTATAAATGAGGTAACTGTCAAGTGAACATTGTTGTGAACCATGAATCCTGTTTTCAGGCGTATTGACAACATTCATGCTGGTCTTGACTTTGCCAACAGGAAGCGGTATCTACAGCAAAGTTTAGGCATGCTAGGGAATGGATGTTGGTTAATAAAAATAGAATGACAAGTTCTTGGACTTCACTGTTTTGTCTAGTGTATTTTAAACAGAAGTCCTTGAATAAATAAATGGAAAATAAAATGAAAAAAAACCCTTTTCTTTCTGGGTATCTTGAGAGTTCACATTTTACTTGCGCTGACTGTTTTTAGAGGATTTTTAAGGTCTTTTTTAATATGTAAACTCTCATAGTGTAGTGCTTGTGTTTCATTTATATTCTAATGTTTTTTCTTAATTACAAAAATAAAATCCAGTTTTTCCCTTTGCTTTAAGAATTCCCCTAGAATTCAGTCATGATTGATATGCAAACCTATTGATATTAGTGGGAGGCTTTTTGGTGGACTTCTGCATCAGGTCATATACGAATGTTCATGAAGGAAAAAAAGAGAGTTAAGAGATCCTGTCTTTTTACTCTGAAACAGGTTCTTCCATGAACACCTGTCAGCTAAAATACAAACAGTCAATGTGTGAAGTAGCTTTGCATATAGAACATTGAACAATGCAGTTGTTCTTAGATTTGACAACATTCAGATTTTTCTTTCGTTTTATAAAAAGCAATTTAGGTCCAGAACAGCTGAATTGCCTGGGGAGGTAACTCTCCCCTAGCATGTAGATCATGCAACTCCTGTATATTCTCAGGATAAAAGATTGCTTGGAGATATTGCATGTAAATTCCAGGTCTACCCTCTGGATTTACTGTGCACTTCTGTTAGTACAGTGTGCTAATAGTGTGGTAACTTAATCGAAAACATTTTTTTTTTAAGGTTATAGTAAGGAATAATATTGCAGTGGGATTGTACTTTGGCCTATTTGTTTAAACCAGTGGATTTTTAGCCATTTTTAGCTGGATAAAATTATGCCTCCAAATGTGCTGTGAAGGCAGCCCAGATCCAGCAGAAATTACTGGTTTGGGCCCTGCACTGCTCCTGACCAGTAATGTGTGTTTTTTCCAGCACTGAATGGGGCCTGGCTGGCTGATAACGCAGCTTTAAGCTACAGATGGTCATGTGAACACCCATACATGTTTTGTTTTGCCTGTCAGATTAAACTAGAATTCACTTGTAGTGAGTGGAATCTTGCAGTACAGTGTTCATCTCTACTCTTCAGAGTTAACACTTATTTTAAAAAGAGCATTAACTAAATCTAAAACAGTCCACCATTAGCCTCTGTATCAATGGATTAGACAACAGCTTCTTAGAGATATTGACTTGCTGTTCAAGTTAGAGACACTGCTACTGTTTTTTCATGATAAATGTTACTTGAATTGGAAAGTTCAAAAAAAGGTGAATTGCTTTTAGCTGTGTCAGTACCTCCACCCTCAAAAAAGCCCAAGGATACATTCTTAGTGTACGTGCTTTCTCCTTGCTTTTTATTCAGAAATCAGTGTATCTGTGGGGAAAAAGAAAAATCTGCTTTCTGAGCATTGTTATTTGCACATTGCAGCAGATTAAATGGCAGAGCAATTGAAGTGGTTACCACTCAACTGCCTTCTCCACTCAAAAACTCTGGGCTGTGGTCCCAACAGCTAGAGAGCTGAATGATGTACACAGAGCAACATACATTGTCCCTCTTAGTTTCATAGTCTTGTGTGTGAAATGGAGGAAAGCTGCAATTAAATTCATTCTGAGAAACTGTGTTGTAAACTACAGTCATTAAAAGCTCTGTATCTCACTCGGTCATTCCTGAGTCCAGTTTTAAAGAAGGTTAACATGTTCAATGTTGTCTCAGCTTAATCTGCTTCTGGACCTATATCCATATTTCCACTTAAGTAACTTCATTTTAAGCTCTGTTTGTTTCAAAAACCTAATAAATTCAATATTTTATGGACACAAAAAATCAGATTAACAATAAGTCAGATTGGTAGATAATATGCAAAGAATCATGTTTTGCCCTATTTTTTCCTTATCACCATGTTCAAATTACAACAGAAATGTAAATATTTCCTGAATTATGAATGTTGCATAACATTACTTGCTTATTGCAACATTTTCCCAGTTTAGTAATGAGATCGCAATGCCTCCACTTCAGCAGTGCAAGATTTGGAAATGCAGTGATTTACAGGCCCCTTACTGTGTGGTATGTAAAATAGCTATCTTCACATCGAAGTCCATTTGATATGGTTGTCCATTAGCTGTTGATGACCACAGGACTTCCACATGACTATGAAATTATCTCAGAGCTCTGCCTGTGTTGTTGCTTACATGAACCTTTTTTGACATCTTAGACAACCTAGACATCAGTGTTTGTGTGCCTGTATTGGCTAAATCAGGCTGTCAACTGAGTAACTAACACTGCTCCTCTGGCCTCCTAAATTTAAATTCCAAGATGATCTATTACAGTGGAAATGCATTGTTTTGCAAAATTCACATATGATTCAAGTAATTCCTTGCATTGAGATACCAAAATAAGAAGGAATTCTTTCCTTTTTCCTCACTGTGTCAAGGGGATAAAATACACATACCGAGTATAGTAATTCAAAAGGAAATGCCACCTTCAGTTTTGTGATCAGAAATCAGCTTAGGCTTTGTGAGGTAACATCTGCTATTTTAATTGCTCGCTTTGAATGCTGTAATGCCTGGGAAGAGTTCCTTAATTTTTATTGTGCCATTAGTTGCTATTTTATGTAATACAGCAAATTGCTTGAAGATTGTGTATCATAATGGAAAAGCATGTGTGGGAGGAGGGGGATCGTTCCCGTGAAATGAAAGGATTCATAATCTGCTAAAGCATAATACATCATATTAGTCCTTTGCAAATAATACAAATCTCTTCTGATCAGTGCAGTCAGCTGAGGAAACGCTCTCCAAATAAATGCTCATTTTTCTTCAGGGCCTTAAAGCAGATGGTACAATTCTTTATTTAAAATTTGCAGGAGTCATAGTTTTCAATGTAGCCATGATCAAATATGCCTTAACAAAACATGAGATTGGATTTTTCACACTCTCACTCTCTCTTTCTGCCTCTGCTTCCTCCTTTTCCTCTGTACAATAGTAAATATAACCTCAAAAAAAGCCCAGCACAGTAAAATTATATTACTTCTATGACTCTTAAATCACAAGTGTACAATAAGCTTAGAGTTTATTTATTGGAACTGAAGAAGGGGCATTTGTACGGCTTTAAGCAGTTTTCTTTCTTTTGCTCCTAAGAAGGAATGTCCTTTTTTATTTTAAATCCATATCTCTTTCAAATGCTTTTCTTTATTAAAACAAACATTCAGGGTCATCTTACTATGTCCAAGGGTAATACCAGTTCTTTATTACTATTTTTACTGAAGGACAGCCCAAAACACTTTCCATGATCTACAGTTATCATACAGGAGGTGAAAATATTAATGCTACTGTACAAAGGATTGGTTGGATTTCATCTGCAATAATATGTACAATTATGGCTAGCTCTATTAGAGTTAAAATGGAATGAGTGCACAAAAAAGCTGATTTGTGTGAGAAGAGACTGAAAAGTTTGGCTTGACTAGCCTATGAAAACAGAGACTGAAAGAGGATATGCTCCCTGTTTATAAACACATAGAGAGTGTGAATAAATGCATCATTGTCAAGGGCTAGAGGACAAGGCTGGCACAAGAGCAAATGAGTTCAAATTGCCCATGAATAAATTGAGGGCAGAAGTTAGTAGAAGGTTTCTAATTACCAGAGACATCAGACTCTGGAAAAACTCGTTCTTTGAGAAAAAAATTCAAAAAACCCCCCAAATGCTTTTAAAAAACAGTTTATAGAAAAGGATCCGACTGATTGCCCATCATAACACAAGAGAGGACTGGAGGACCCCCAAAGTTGTAATCAAAGGCTACTTTCAGATGAACGCAGGATTGTCCTAGGAGAGGGCTGATCCTTGGTCAATACATTCAGCTTGTGCTGTTGTGTTTCAGCCTAATGCACTCCACCATGAAGAGTGGAGAGCATTATTATGTTTTAAGCTTGAGGAGCTAGATCAGGTCCTAAAATCATAGCTCAGATCCAGGAATTCACAGAATTCTACATTTTAATATGGATAATCGATTAACAGTAGCAGTAGAGGTTCATTTGAACCCTGACATTCTTCAATGGTGATGGCAGGTCAGGTCTGTAATGCCACTTTCTTTGGTACAGGTCAGCGACAAAGCTGCCAGCTCTTTCTTTCTGACAAGTGAGAGACAGTGGACAGACTGACTTATCCCTGCTCTCTCTAAACTCTGGAATATTTTTTTTCTCTGTGGAAGCTAAAAATTCATTTTTCCTTGTCCTATCAATTTTTTCTTTTTCATCGTGTCCGCCCCCCCCCCCACCCCCGAACCTAAGAAACCTAAGAGAGACATAATGAAGCAAATGATTATGCAGTTCAAGATCTCCATTTACCTGTCTTGGAGCTTCATCTGTTTAAGCCTTCCCCTCAACTACTTTGGTATGGGAAGTGCTGAGAAATTCAGGAAGGGTGTAGCACAAGCGTGCAATGGCATGGGCAGCGGCAGCCCAGAGCGGTGCATGCAGTGGCCACCCTTTCCTGCTCTGTCCCCTACTCACTGCTTTTGGAGGAGGAAGAAGCACTCTCCTCTCTGAGTGTCATGAAGGCTGTGATGAAGACATGACATGCACTGGAAAATAGAGCATGCCCCGTATATGATAAATTCTGGAATTGTCGTCTTGGCCCTGAGTTATGATGTTTCCGTAAGAAAAGGTATTGCTGCCATTGTTTGGTGCTTATTACAGGAGCATGTGAATAAATTCTTCCCCTTCATATCTCTCAGTACTTGTGTGGTTGTTCTGTGGTGAATAGTAAGTCTCTGCCTAGGTTACTTGCCTTGAAATAATGAGACAGAGCTGAACTGGCAATGTATATTACGTGTCCAGTATATAGTCTTGCTTCCCACTGGAGTCGCTGCCTGGTATATCAAGGTGATCCTTTTCCGTTCCCTTTTCCTAGTTCATCTGTAAAGAGCTATTAATTGAAAATAGTGTTTCTCTCCTTATTTATTTCCCTGCTTGGATTAAATGTACATCTAATTTTATCCTTATTCCATTTGAAATACGACAACCTCCCCTTTATTCTAAGTTCAGACCAGCAAAAGAAAGGTTTGAAACTATGTATTGAACTTCTGATTTGGCCAAAAATGCTCCACATAACCTAGCCTAAATGTATACAGGTGCCAATTCAGTTCAACTTGGCCAACTCTGTAATTTTTTTGACATTTGATGCTTGTATAACAGATCATCTGCCATTCTTATATCATTATACTGTATCCTCCTTTGAAGTGCAAATGAAAATTGTTTCCTCTCACACAATAGCTGCTTTATATAGTTTTCTTAAGTCAGATCCAAAATTCAAGAATGAGAGATGATATTGGAGAGTCATTATATAAAAGGCTCATCACTCAGTCAATGCCAAGTATTTAAAAAAAAAAAGACAAAGAAATATGTAACGAATGACGAGAGCTGAATTTGGGTTTGCATGGCATTGCTTTGTTGTTAACCTCAAATCTGTATTTATGATATGTGGAGTTCACAGCATTTCAAATAATAGCTGTCATTAATCTATTGATGTATATATCTCCTTGGCAACCATACAAAAATCTCTTTCTGTTTGTTCCCAGGTGATGTACAAAAATATGAGGTAGTAACCTAAAGGTTAAAATGAGAATACTGTAATTAAAATGCACAAAAAAATGCTGAAAACAAACAAACAAAAATACACTTTTGAGGCAGAAAAGATAAATGTTTGAGCAGCTGAAAGACAAAATCTCTTTTAAAGTAGTATTTAGCAATATAACTTGGCCATACTGTTATCAGTTTTTACATTATTAGAACAAGTCTAATAGACTTGCTTTCACAATTTGGGAACAGTGTATAATGAAACCAGGCAAATGTTTTTTAAATCCTCTGAGAAAGAATATAGTTTAAAATCAAAATAAGAAGTTTCTTGAGTTCTCCTTTCTGATTATATTGAAAGTATTATAAAAAAATTACATGCATTTTGATAAGAGTATTTTTTTTTTTTTACCTTGCAGCTAGTGAAATGGTACAGACTAAATGAAAAGATGGCATCTTAAGCTGAGAGAAACCATTATCTGTGGTACATTAAGAATTAATCGACCAGAAATGCAAGATATTACACTGCATGCAGCTGATGCCATGTGTTATTTTTGTTTGCAGAAAAATCTATATTTCCTAAAGAACATTAATAACAGATGAATTCAGAAGATAGGACAATCTGTGAAGAAGAATAAAATACTTTTACTGTAGTCAAGAGAGTAGAAGTTAAAATTTACATCTCATTTATTTTTCTTCAAAAATTTAAAAGAAATAAACAATTACCAGTATGTCCAAAGAAGTTGCTTCAAAATAATTAAAGTACGTTAACTGAGGCTCAAAAAAAAAAGCCAAAATTGCCAGGATCATTTTCTTAACATATAAAGAACGGCTTTTTCAAAAAGCTTGACTTCCTTTTCACAAGAAAGATTCTGTCATTTGAGTTCAAGTTTATCTCCTGGTGTCTCCTATGATCTTGATTATGGCTATAGATCAGGAAGCTAGAGGCAAAAAAAGATGGTGGCATTTAGTTACACTTATAACTATGCACTTGTACTATATCCTTTTAAAAAACCCCAACCTATAAATACACAAATGAGATTCAGAAATATTCAACAAACTGTGTCTGTATTCAAGGGTATGTTAGATGCAGGCTGCTAACAAGAGCAATTCAAGCACCTCTCGTACTGGGAGGTATCCACAAATGTAAACATCTAGAAAGTTTGGGGCATCAGCCTCTGTAATTAAGACAGATTGTGGACAAACAGTTCAGCATGATGAAAAACAGTTTAAAAGATTGAGGAATTTTGTAGGTTATTTCTTTTGCTTTAGAGAAAAATACAGACACAGAGTTGCCTTGAAAGCTACGAGCTGACCCTGTTTGAGTTGTCAGAAAGACTGTGTTTAACTAAAGTTTAAGTTCTTATGTGAAGGTTGGAGTCAGTTGCTGTCGCTTGTGAGTTCACACTCCTCTCTCTATATTCTCCAAGGACCTCATCATTCAGTGGTGTAAAACACCGTGTTCCCAAACTGCAGGAGTTTATACTATGTAAAGAATTGGTTTTTCTGGTTTCCCTAACCTGCCTTAAAGTTAATATTTGAACTTAATATTTCACATATTGTTGTATTTAGTTATTTTTTTCTTTGAAGTATGTGTCCGTAGTGCTGAGTATTCAGCTGTAAGCCTTAATAGGTACCCTATGAAGTAAAAAGTTGTTTTTAAATTAGGTCTTCTTGTAAACAAGCACATACACACCTAGAATGCTCTAATGCATTTTCTTTACCCTTTTGGTAAAGGGTATTTGCTAACTTGTACATTGTTTATAGGTTCTTGATACTCTCTTTCCAGGAAATGAACACTTAAGGCCTGAATAATTGTCTGTACCTTCACAGCTCCTAAGTAATGCTACACTTAGAAATACATCATGGTATGGCTTCCTACTGATTTGCACATTATCTGCCAAGGATGCTGTGAAACACTTTTAAGTAAAAGAGCAAAGGTAAAAGGAGAGGGAGAGGAAACCCAAAATGAAACAACTAGGTACAGTTATAGCTACAAAGATTCTGTGAGGTTTGAACAGCACATTTTAAACTTCTGCAATTATTGTAAGGGTGGTATGTCCATTGTTTTAATGAGCATGTATAATTTGTTTTTGAGGCTGTGACAGAGCTCGACAATAGCCATGTAGCAGTTACACACCTCTTGGTCTTCTCAGTTTATTTCTTCTTTATAATCTGGTGGTAATATTTCTATATTGTAAATTTTATGCATATTCTCTCCCTTACATTATCTTCCAGGAAATAAATGATGTGGATGTGCAGGAGCTGGTGAGAAGGTCAATTGGAAGGTTAACAATTATTCGACAGACATTTCCAGTCCCCCAAAATATAAGTCAGCGCTGTTTCCGTGGCAACCACAGAATATCTTCATCACTGTGTGATCCAAAGGACCCTTTCTCCCAAAGCATGGAGGTACTTCATATACCAGTCTATTCCCACCTGGGAACTGTCTTTCTGGATCAAGATTTTTCCACAGGGACTTAGTATAATCTAATGTTTATTTTTCGTATCCTCTCTGACATGTAGTTTAATGGCTTATGGCATGACAAGAAAATACTGGGGCAGGGGATGAGTGTGATTGATGCACCAGAACAACTTGCCCGCTCCACAGCAGTTGAAAAAAAAGTCAAAAAAAGCTACCTGATCTCCAGGCAGTGGGGTAGTTGTTGTGTTGCCCTGTTAAATTTTTTTTGTCTTCTCACTGAGAAGAATTTCCTCCTTGTAGCCAGTGTCTCCTGAGTTGGCATGTTTCTCTAAGCCTCAGATGTGTTGTCAATAGGAAAGCCTTCCTGGGGAGCACCCGCATCATCTGTTTAAGTATCTATGCCTATGTACCAAAGAGGCCTTATTTTCAGGGTTGTTAATTACAAGTCACAATTAAACTATAACAGACTTCCTACCACATGAAATAAGCAACTGGATCATGGCCACTGTCCTCCTGACTTTGCATAGTGTTTTCCAAGAGCAAGTCCTTTATCTCTCTCATGTATCTGTTTAGGTTTCATCATGACAAACCTATGGCAAATCAGGAGTGTGAAATTGGGTTAAGATGTTGATTTTACTTTTGGATTTTTTTGCATGGTCATTTATGAGGTTCTGGAAGGATGACTGAATTGGCAGCAGTGCAGGAGGAGCGTATCTGATTGAGCAGCAAAGAGCAGTCACCTTGTGATGCTAAAAGGAAGGAGTGAGAGAAAACAATGGGAAAGAAATAGGGAGGTGTTGCCAAGAGTGTCCTTGCTTAACATGGAAATATGTAAGGGGAAAAGGAGGAGAAGTGTGGCTGGTCTTGCCTGTTTCAGATTAGCTCTAAGAGCGTTTGCCTCGCACAATGCAGCCAGTAAACAACTGGCATGATGACATGAAGATCTTTGGCCATTGCACACTGCACAGTGATCCTATTAGGACTATTAAAATAAACAGGGCTGTGTAAGGTCAATAGATGCATGGAATATCTCTAGAGGCAATTTAGGAACTGTGAAAATTTTTCAGGTTGTGCTGTTCTGTTATGGCAGCATGGTCCTAGGGGAAACTTTGGTAGTCAACGGATAATGTGTAAAAACTGAGAGTGTGATTAGATGCAGCCTCTAGAGATTAACTAAAGAGCAGTTTTCATGAACAAGTGAAAAACAAGAATCATGTATCAATGGGAGGCTTCACATTTTGATGTATTTTTCTCTTCATTTCATTTTCAGTTCAACAGTAAACTGACTTTAGGAAAGAAAAGTTATTGAAATCAAAGTTTATTCTCTACAAATTGGCAAATTCCATTTAATGTGTTAGATTGAACTTTATACCTTAACCTGTGCTTCTTGATCAACCTATGGCTTGGAGAGCCATTGTATTCCTCTTGAAAGTTTTCATAATGTTTTGATTCAAAGGAATTATGGCAGCTTGACTGGTTTAATTGTTTGGTACAGCTGAGTTGCTTTTTTCATGCTTTCCCTGAGATGGCTGCACTTCATTAGTAGCTGAGTGAGGCAACACTAAAAAATGAAAGGAAAAAAAGCTCCAACACACTTTCCTGTCTCTTCGTACCATGCACAGACCTTTGAGCAGCTGTGAGGTTTCTTCATTGTTTCTTTGTTCTCCCCAACAATATTATAAATTAACTTCTATTCCAGAGGGGAGTTGAAACAGTTTATAAATTAAAATTTCTAATGCATTTTTTCATGCCATTGAGGTGTGACTAATCACAAATATTCTCTGGAAATTATAAGGGTGGATTTCTTGATTTATTTTTTCTGAATTACTCCCCCTAAAGTCTGTATGAATAATTAATTTTTTTCAGCATCTATTAAAACACTGAAAAATATTTTGGTGAAGATCTCTCATTGTGTCTCTGGGATTGTCCTAGTCAAAATGGCAACTTCTATAAATTTGTATCATTTTGGAGGCAGGAAGTTAAAAACTAGATTCGCAGAAGTATCTAGTACCCTTTTGTCTAAAAACTATGTGCAATAATCTAAGTATACAAAAAAATAAACACCATTATTCGAGATTTATCACTCAATCTAATTGCTAAATACTTTTTTTCTACGCTCGGGAACAAAAAATCACATCTGAATTTTGAATTACATCAACAGGAGGATAGGCAGTTAGATACTGCTTGGTAATGCTAGTGTCCAGCCATTAATCTAAGAGACTTGGAATGAATAAAGGATCAGTAATGGATACCAGGAAATGTGTTAAATGTCCCTGTAAATTTATGTGGGAAATGAATAAAAATGTAAAGTGACTTTAAGTTATAGCCCCACTCTGTGCATCAGGACAGTTGCTAGTGAAGCATACATCTGGCAGGGACAGACATGATTTTGAGAAGGAAGGGCGATTTTGAGAAGCAGAAATTAATCGTTGTGTCTTTATCGTTGCAGTATCAGTAAATGATTGCTGTAAATGTTAAGCCGAACTATTAGTGAAAGAGTAACAATGCTTAACCATTGCTGAACTCTGTACTCCTGAGCCCTGTTAATACTTGATGAAGGCCCAGCTATATTACTCTTAGATTAGTGAGTACATCCTTCCTCATGAACTGTGACAATAGTCTCCTATTCCCATGATAGTAGGTTAGGGAAGCTACCTTGAAAGCAATGTCACTTTGTTGGGAAATGATGACTTGGCATCTGTAGCCCTTCATGTACCAATTTAGTCTCATTAGCGACCTTATTGTCTGTGCTCTCCAGAGGGTTGGGGTTTTTTCCCCCTTTGGCAAAGGCTTATGTAAAATAAACCTGCTTCACAGGATAGTAATAATACCGTCTCTCCCCCTCAAACAAATGTCCCTGTCATGCTGTCTTCTTTGGGGAAATATGGTTTTAGCTGAAATGCTTTGAATTCTTTGTAGGTTTACAATACACAGACAAATCATCCAGGTTATTTTAAAAATGCTTGATTAATTCCAACCCAGATCCTCAATCCATACTTCTAATCCTGTCAGGCACAGTGATGCCTGGCACGTGCATCTGTGGGAAGTAAATTAGTTCCTGGGTGAATACTGAAGTGGAAATATTCACAGCCACTGGAGTCACAAGCGAAGCTCCAGTAGAAATAAAGAAGCGTCTTCTGGAAAGAGGGAGTGAAGGATCATTTCATTTAAAGGAAAAGGGAAATACATATCAGAAGTTCTGTGCCTTTGTGGTACTAGCAATGGAGAGTTGTAAAGGCAATAGAGCATCCCAGTTTATCAGGAGGGAAAGCAGTAAACCATACATCTCCTTCAGTAAAATGTGGAAGGCAAAATGCCCCAGGAAATTCTGGCAAGATAAGGAGAAAGACAACCTCTTTCCTGGATGGAAAGGAAGGAGTCTGTCTCAAAACCTTTCTGTCAGAACTGTACAGAGTAGATTGCAGATAACACAGACAAAGACGGTATAAAGATGGAATTTGCATAAGAACATAAAAACAAAAAATAGGTTATATGGAAAGGAGTAATCAGGCAGGAAGATAGGCTTTTTTTCTTCTTCTTCTTTGTGTTTTTTTTTTCTTTCTTTTTTTCTTTTTCTCTTTTTTAAGGTGATATGTAGATTTTTCCAATCAGGGTCTCAGATCTTCAGCATTAATGTGCTTCTTTGGCATACACCTCCTCTCAGTAGCTGCAGGACTTTCTCAGTCTTTGCATATTTTAAAGAGGCAGAATAGGAGCATTCTCTACAAAGCTGGCATACTTTCCTATTGTAAGCTTCCTTCTTTTTTTAAGGTTTTGAGCAGACTATCTTTATGGAGAAACCCTTACACAGAGCAGGCAACATTTTCCACGTATCTGGGAAGTGTCTTTTGACTAGTCTTTGGCTGGGAGAAAAAAAAGCCAGTAACCTTGCCTCAGTCAGGAGATTGCTACTGGCTCATTTGTTTTCAGGCACTAGGAATGCTCTACAGCCCCCTTCATAGTGCAGCTGAGGAAACTGAGGACACTTGAGGCCCTGTGACTTCAAATGACCAATAGGTTATCTAAAAATAATATTCCCAAAGGTTCTTATTATTTCTGAATATCATGTCTCTTCCCACAAACCTCTGTTCAGGAGAGCTGAGATTTCTCTTTATGGTAATGTTAGTAACAAATGTTCACACCATTTGAGAACAGCAATGACTGAAATAAAGCTGTATGGTAAACTACTTGTTTCAGAAGTGTTCAGAAATTCTGAGCTTCTGTTCCTTTACATTAAATTGTATCTTTCACATCTGACTTTGTAGTGTGTGTATTTAAAAGCGCATATATAGAAATAGTACATGGGTAAGTGGAACAGGCATAAAAGTGATTTCTTGAGTTCAGCTTTTCCCTGGTGCCAGACTGGAACTTCCTCACACTGTATGTGTGTAACTATGCTCCCAGTGAAACATGTACCCATTTGATCAATAAGTTTTGTCCTGCAAAGAATTAACAGCTATTGCCAAATACTCTGACAGGAAACACTATAAATTGCAGAATGGGCATACAGCTGCACACTGGGAAAGATTTCATTGGGTCATATTTCATTCCAGAAGTTGCCTCAATCAGAATTGACTGCAAAAATCAAGAACAAAAACCATAATGAAATTATGTCTTTCAAATGTTCAGAGTTTCTGTTTTTTAAAAGAACAAAATCTTGTAGGAAATTTGATGGTGTCCAAATATCTGGTGACTGAAAAATTGAAAGATGTAGGCAAATAGTTAAAAATAAATGAAAGTCTGTTTACATTCACAATGTAGGGCTTTAAATCCTGCAAGTGGAGCTGAGCCAGTGATTGGGCTGCCTGTACTTCACATGTGTGTAGTTTGTTGCTGCAAATCACTTTAGCATAACAGCCCCTAGCTGCAGTTTTTACTAGAGCCAAAGATAAGACTTTTTGACTCTTACAGTTCTTCTTAATACCAAATAAGTCATTTATTTACCAGAGGATTCTGCATGAGGCAAAACAAATCATAAATTCTGGCTGCTGGCAGAAGACCACAAATAATAATACAAATACTCCCCTTTTAATGTCTTTGCAGATTTCAAACTTGTATATATATGACACTGTCCTCCTGTTGGCAAATGCCTTTCATAAGAAGCTAGAGGACAGGAAATGGCACAGCATGGCCAGCCTCACCTGCATCAGGAAGAACTCCAAACCCTGGCAAGGAGGGCGATCAATGTTGGAAACCATCAAGAAGGTACCTTTCCCTGTATTTTCTTGTCTTTGATTTCTAAAATACCTGCTTTAAGCAGTACTTCCTTCTGAGGTGTGTACTATTCTTGCCAGTACCAACAGTGTCTTTTCAAAGCAATAGTTTTGACATATTTACAGTTTCTGAATGAAAATAATCTTTGTTTTTAATTTTTTCCATGTCATAAGGAGCACATCTGAAATGAAGTCAATGAATTTGTTTACCAAAACTATCAAACTAATAGAATTCTCAAGTACTAATAATATCCTATTGAAAAAGTGTCACAGCTTATTTGTAAAGCAAATAAATTTACCATTTTATTTGTAAAAGAAAAAAAGTTACAGAGTTACACTTGGGTAATGTTCTGTGGAATTAGCTGTTGCACTGCTAATGACATTAATATAGTGAAATAATAGAACTGAGAGTGAAGAAAACCCTAACTCATCTAGTCTGTATCTTGCCATTGCAGAACTGCTCCCTATAACAGTCTCTACAGTGCTTTATTCAATGTTAAGCTCTTGCTGCTTCCCAGCATTTATTATTTCATATCTTAATCTTGCTCATGCCCGAGATGCTTTTCCTGTTCTTCAGTCTTTAAAGGTATTTTTCTTAGTTACTCCATTTATTAATGATGTTTACAGCCTCCACATACTTAGAGAAAATTATCATAGCCTCTTGGGTCAGTATCTAGTCAAAATATGCATAGGCTGATAGTTTACCTTTCCCTGTAAGTTACTCAGTTCAATCTCCTTATGTGACTGATGTCTTTCATAAAACTGCTTTCTCATTTGTCTGAAGGTACTTCCTGGTAATGTATACTTACATTTAAAGGTGGTGGTAATAAGTACATTGTAAATACAAAAAGATCTGGTAAAAAAAAAAAAGAGTGGTGCTTTATTTATGGCTTTCATTAAAAGGACATAAAGAAGAATTTAAATTATAATGCTGCTTCAAGAAGTTGCCATTCTGAATTAGATCTTTAACTACACCGGGCATTATGATGATGCAGGCAAAATGCAAGACTCGTTTACTGCTTATTTTTTCCCCAGTTCCAGGTCAATCTACATTAGTTCCAAAGTAAAAGTTCAGGGCTTTCTTTGGTGGCTATCCGCAGCTTCCATTCTAATAGTTTGAAGTCATGAGAACTGCAAGGATGATCCAAGACACATTTCTTATTTCAGGGACAGGATAGGGCTTTAAGAGACTCTAAAGTATATTGCTCTTAACTTATCAGAGCAATTTCAGTTCCACATTTGGCAGTCCCATGTATTTTAAGCTATGCTTCAGGCAAGACTAACTCTGGAACTTTTCTTCTCAACTTGCATTTTGTAAATACTGTTACACACTTTTTTGTTAATAAACTAAAAGCTGTTTCTGCTTACTCAGATCTGAATAGGATGCCTGAGCTGGTAGAGTAAAAATTCCCACTTCCACTTTAGAATTAGAATTTACTATCTGAGCTGGAGTTTCAGGCAAATTCTGGTAACCCTACCAGCGTCTATAAATTGAGAAGTTATCCACCATGGAAAGGGCTTCTGACTATTCATTGTGATTATTTGCTTGCTTGTGGTGTTTGTGGATGAGACTGATCCTGTTCTCTTACATAAACAATCTTTATGCTGTTTCTTAACACCATCTTGTCTCTTTGCATCTCAGAGTTTATTCTATCCTTTGCCACATCATCCTAGCTATTCAGTTTACCTTCTTCCGATTCTCACCTCCTAAAATGCTGTGATAAATAAAACAAACTCCTTCTGTGACCTTTCACAGAAGAGCTGCACTGTGTTGAAGATCAATTTATGTAGCTCTTAACCCATGGAGAGAAACGGCCAGGGGAAATATGAAAGCATTCAAGAGAGTAGGAGCGAGTGGAAATTCCAGGGTTGTGGTTAGCTTGCTAAAAAACAAAACAAATGCCAAGGAAATTCCTAAAATGTGCAGCTAACCAGGCTTGTGTCCTGTTGCTTTTGGGTTTCTCTGCTATTTGAATGAGATTACTTTGATAAGAACCCGTTTCATTGGTGTAAATTGAATAACCCAAATACTCCTTATATGACATTGTGCTGACAGAGATGAATTTCTAGAAGTAACATGCTAAAATTTAAAGTCAAAATTTAATCCAAAATGAAATACAGAAATCTCCAGTGCATGTGTATATCAGTACCATTTCCATCCCTAGACAGAGGAAAGCTAAAGATAGCAGCTGAGAGCTGGAACTGCAAAAGAAAGAGGAATTCTACTTTAGTTTTGTGGTCTGCTTTCCCATTTGTTTCACTAAAGCACTAAGGTAGAAGAACTTCAGGATCACAGCTGGGTACTTCTGAAATTTAAAAGCTGTCATTGATGAATGTCTGATGAGGTATTACAAAAACAATAAAATTAAAAAGTAATAAAAGGAAAAATAAAAGCCACTTTATCTCTCTTGAGAATGCTTCCTTTTTCCATTTTGTTTTTTTTCTTGAAACATCTTTTCTCTCCTGTCATCTTGGAACATCCTCTTAACCAACTGAAATTTTAAAAAAGTAATCTTAAAAACATACTAGTTTTCCTTTAATTTTGAAAGAAAACAGGAAGAAGTTACCATGTGGTATTTAAATTGTTTCTGCATTTAAAAAGGTTCTGCATTTTCATTTCAAAGCCACCACTGTTTCAAAGATGTAGTGTATAATGGAATGTCATAACAAAATATCGTTGTAGTTCAGGGTGAAGGTACATTCTGAGATTTTTTTAATGCTCCTGGAAAAAGAACTTGCATCCTCTGCACAACTTTACCTTCATAACAGCCGTTATCACAGAGCTGGAATCACCGTCCTGTCCCAAATCGTCCCTCACCTCAATGCCGATTTAGTGGGTGTCGCATTGTAGCTAAGTATGAGGATGGTGGGGAAAGAATTAAGGAAGAGATGCCTAAGTCCAGCCTGCCTTCATTAGAAAAGGCTAACGACTGAAGTAGTAGTTCTCCTGGCAGCAGCAAAGTGGAAGTGATGTTGCCATCTACTGCTGTGCACAACTGAGCTCTTGCTACTAAAAAAGCAGAAAAAAAATAGTTCTAGAGGAAGCTTTTCTAGAAGAAAATATTTCTTCTAGAATCAGAGATCCAGAAACAGGAATATCTGGCAGTATTTTAGCTGCAGAGGGAATCTCTTCGATTTCTGGAGGCGAAAATAAGAAAAGAGATGGGAAATCTCTATAAAGCTACACACTGAAAAAGGTAAGGGAAAGAGATGCTGATTTTCTACCTGCAGCAACACTTGTTACAAAAAAGGAGAACGCTGGTGGTAAATAAACTAATTTCTTTCTGATTAATGAGCTAATAGTGGAGAGTAGGGAATGAGAGGGAATTAGATTTTCAGATGTTTCTTGAATAGCTGTCTGAATCATTCCCTATTGTCATTCGTTACTTTAAACTGTTGAACATTTGATTCCTGCATTGCTATTTCTACAGGCAACTCCAAAAGCTGTTTTTCCTCTGTGAATTCAACTGATTGGACAAAGCCTGAAAAAACATTTTAAGCCCACTACAATTATTAAAATCTAATATCTGTTCCTACCCATTCTGGAACTGAATAAATAGTTAAATTCATCAGGAAATACAATCCTTCTAATGAATTTGGCCAGCTCTAGCAATTAGTTCTAAATTAACTTCTGTAATAGAAACTAACCCCAAACACATGCTCAATTTTTTTTTCAGTAAAGCTGTTTCACAGTGAGAGAAATAAGTATTGCTATAAAATAATTCTACTGTTGGAAGAATTCATCTTCCTGAGTAGCCTGAGAATAAATGTAAGTAGGATTATATGGAGGTTCAACTCAGAAAAAATGACATCAAGTTACTGCATAGATCTTCTTTTACACTTACCTGATCTCTTCCCAGTCCCATTTGTTTAGCTCACTGACAAACAGCAAATTTTTAGTGCTAGCTTGAACAGAGAGCCTGTGGAAAATGAGCTGTACCTCGTGCTGTTTCATGAATCATAGGTAGAATTGTCAACTAGTTCTGGTCTCAGAAGCGTCAGTGATATTCAGTGGTGACATGTGAAACAAATGGCAAATTGTTTTTCAGGTGGTAGATTAGACTCTCTTCACTAGTAGCTAAAATTGGTGTGTTGGGTTGAAAACTCAACATTTTCAATATCAGATTTTTTCAAGAATAAAATGTGAAACTTGTACTTAATGCTTATAGCATTTTTTTTCTGCCTGTAACCACAGGTTTTTTTTCCTTGATTGCAAAATAGCTACTCTCTAAGCATAACGATATTTTGAAAAAAAGAAGTGCAAACAGGAGCTGTGAGAGCAAGTAGAATATTTTATAACTAATGATTGGCAAGCTGGCATTCCCAAGTGAGGTCCTGACTGCTAGGTAAATAGTGCTTTCTTCAGGGACTTATAGTATAGCAGTGCCTGAGCATATATAAACTGTAGTTTGTCTTGCCAGTCTAGATGGGACTCAAGTAGGCTTTAACTATATTGCCAAGCTTTATAACAGCTCTGCAGAGCCCAGAGCAGTGATCAGAAATGTAAGTAAAACATTTTTGTCCTAACAACTGACGTTTCACGCTTCAGCTTTAAATGTGTCAGGAAATTGCATGGTTGTAGCTCAACCTTGGAGGAATTTGAGAGAGTAGATAATACATGGGTCTTCATTTTTCTCCAAATAGGATTGTTTCTGTAAGTTAAAGGGAATGAAAAATTTCTTTGACTGTTACCCATTATCATAATTAACACTAAAATAACTTGAAAAAAATCTCATCAGGAAGTTACTGGATCAGTAGCAGGTGGCAATTTCCTCTGTGATCTCCTTCCACTATGCATTAGTAGAGGAACAAAACACGTATCTTAAATCAAGTCAGTGATCCACAGAGGGATCCACACTGTGAAGGACAATGCAGAAAAATTGGAGCAGTGTCCTGAAACTCTTCCTAGGTCAATATGCTGTCCCACTCCATTGGCTTTCAGCTATAAAACAGGCTTGTGTAAATCTTGTAAAAAGGCTGTGTGAGACAGTGAGGACCAGTAGAGAGCAATAACAAGACTTCCTGACCTCTAGGTCCAAGCAAGGTAGGGAGAGGAGGCATCAGGACCTCCAAGAAGTTCCCTATCAGCTTTGGTATTATATGGGCTGTTCTTCACCATTTCATCTTTCTGTCTCTGCCCTTTCCAAGCTAGGAGCATTCATATCTAATCTGAGCTCTTATTACACTAATTGCAGATGTGCACAGTCTAGAAAAGAAAGCTCTAATCAAAGATGCTCTTACATGAGAAATTTTCAAAGCATGATAAAATTGCCAAAATAGATGAATGAGAAAAATTGTTGTTATGGTTACCACTGGATTTCAGACAATTAAGAATAAGTAACAGACTTACAGTTTGTATCGTGCCCCAACAGTTGCAGCCATTTAAAAATTAAGGTAAATAAACTTACACAATGGTTTTGGATAGGGATTCAATTTGAAAATATGATAGGTAAGTCTGTTAACCTGTATGTATAGGTAGCGTATAAGGGCCTGTGTATTTCTGAATAATCCTGTGTTTTCTTAAAAAGTGTATTTCATTATTTAAAATATAACTAGGGTGAAATGCTTATTCAAATGATCTCCTGTTTTATCATATCACCTCAAATAAGGACAAAGGTTATAAAAAATAAAAAAGTTGACTAAAATTGCTGTCTTAAGTCTCAAAAAATCATTTACATTTTAGATATGATTCTATCTTCGTGTCCCATAAATTATTTGGAGCACTCTCACTCTGGAAAATAAAGTCACTTTAACTTTTTGTATTGAAAGTTCCCAATTTAGAACTACTTTGTCACGAAATAAGAAGAAAGGAAAACAGTTTCTGCTGTACAAAGCATCTGTGCTAACAGATTTTTTTTGTTCTTGTTGGATATTTCCTTTCTTCTATCATTTTGTTTTGGAGTTTTCCCTTCCTTTTTCAAGACCTTGCTTGTGTCTCACTTGAAATGATGGTGCAGCTTGGGTGGTTTATAACAGTTTAATTTTTCATACTTTGTGTACCTCAGACACACAGATTTAATTCAAATTGTGGGGGAAAAAGTTTATAGGAAGTATTGTAGGAAATGTTAAGTATACTATAATAAAATCAGTATATGGTAAGGGGTTAGAGTGATGCAGGGCTAGGAAGAGACGTTTGCTGTCAAGGAGGGCAAGTCAGCCAGAGGGAGGCTTTTGGGGGTCAGACGGGGATCCCAAGCCTTGCAGATCTCTGCCGCTTTGCAGCCATTTCTACATCACCTGTACCATGAAATTCTGACTTAATTAATCAGAAAGCTAGATGAAGGTGTATGAGAAAAAAGATATGGAACAGGTTTTTATTTCTGATTCATGAATAGGACATAGTCAAATTTAAGTTAGCATAAAAGGTTTATATTTGCGCAACTCAGTTATTTACCTAAGGATACATTCAAGTGATTTTGCGGGTAAACACAAGCTCACTCTGTCTATACTCTGAACCGGCCAGAGGTGTGCTAACCCCAATCTAAAAGCCATGAAGGTGTGATTATTATGGGATTGTGTTCAAGCTAATGAGTAACCTCAGTGTCATGTTAGCTATAGTGACATGCATCAAAATTGCCCAGCTGGCTCTCACTGAGGGCAAAGTGACCTGGACTCTGCTTGCAAAAGGCTGTGCAGATGTACCTTAATCAGGATCGGGATTTTTTTTTCTCTTTTTTTTTTATTTTTTTAATTTTTATTCTAGTATCTCATCCAAAAAGAAAATATTATAGAAAAGATTTTTAAAAGATCAAATATATATACACAAAGTATTACCTTGCTTTTAACTGAAAATGCATGTCATTAAATATTTATGTATTGTTCCCTCTCAACAGTAATTTTTAGTAGTCTCTAGTAAGTTTTAAAGGCATTATCTCAATTATCAACTTCCTTATTTTTATTATAATCATATTAATGTTTTATAAAAAGATGACAACAATTTGTTAGTTCATACTAATTTGCAATGGAGATGCAGATTTTGTACTTCCTGGGTTTTCTCTGAAGTGAAGATGTAAGAATAGAGCTTTTAAAATCATTATTCAGCTAGGCTCATGTGCTTAGCTAGGTGGTTTATATTGCAAGAGTTTATTTTCCAGTTCTTTCAGTTCAAATATTATAACTCTTAACTGAAAGAGCAATCACAGCTGCAGAACTCTTACCTAATGTTTTGAAGAAAAGTTATACCATAATGTGGTTTTATACCAGGGGCAGATTTTTTCCTTGTATGTATTTAAAATATTGTTCAACTTTTTTTGAGGGACTGGGTTAAATATCTAATTTTCCCTGAATCTGAAAGCTGAAGAAATTTTTTAAGGCTAGGGGTTTTCATTGTAGGCATTTCATGTGGCTCTGTTGATTTTATGGTTCAGGTCATCACAGTTCTTATACAAAGATGAAATGTGTGTCATGTTGAATTAACCCTGGAATATATTTTGAATATTGCTGTGGCATGTACAGCCCTTTCAACTCTGATTCTTTGTAGTAAATATTCACTGTTTCATCTGTAGTATTTCAACCACTTCTGACAAAAATGTAAAAAGTAAAACCAAACTTGAAAATAGACTGCATTGATACTCATCTCATGCATGCTTAGTAGTAGAGAAGACTTGTGGGGGAAACCAGAAAAAAACACTATATTCAGCTAAAGCAGCCCCTCTTCATTTGTGTGTATTGCTTGTATTAGGCTCAAAAATCACCTAACTTTATGCAAAACTCGACCTGATCTTATGTGGAAATCTGTTTTGGGTGAAAAAACATTTGAGAGGGGAAGCAAAAATAAACAAACAAGCTTGTCTTTAGTTTTGCTTCCACTAAGTTAGCCACAAAACCGGTTTTGTTTTTTTTTTTTTTTCAATGGGCCTAGAATGTCTACATATATATATGCTGATGGGTCAAAGAACAACATTGGAGTGCAAGTACACTAAGAGTAAGACTATTGTTCGTATTGCATCTGCTTAACATTGCTGAGTTTTGATTCTTCTATGAAGAACTTAAGTGATGCAAGAACAATTTAACCTTCAGAGTTTTTAGGGAAATATGGTCTTTGGAACACTGTCCTAATTCTGGTCGTTGGGTATGTATTCTGGATAGTTTGTGCACAGATCCCTTGGAGAAACAAAAGTTTATTATAATGGTCTACTTTTGAGTTTTCACTCCATTTTCCTTTTTTTTCCAATAGGGTGGAGTGAATGGCTTGACTGGAGAACTGGAATTTGCAGAAAATGGGGGGAATCCCAATGTGCATTTTGAAATTTTGGGGACAAATTACGGAGAAGATCTTGGCAGAGGCATCCGCAAGGTGAGGCTACTTAGATTGGCAAAAAAGAGTATTTCTACTGATTTTTTTTAAAAGCCTTTCCTGTGTTCCATGTTAATAGAAGAGTGCTTGATGGCAAATAATGTGCTGTTGTTTATTGTTAGGAGTAAGGAATGAGAGAAAAGTCTTGAACTTCTAGAAACTATTTTATTTTTGCAAAGATGTTGCAAAACATCTTCATTTTGCAGTATGTTGTGTTGATCAAGTTGTCTGTAATACAGAATGTGTTAAACTGCTGGTTGACTGTCCCAAAAGACCAGTGAAAGCTGTTGTTTTGTAAGACTTGCAACCCCTTTCCAAAATAGCAAATTTTACATTGAATTATGTTTAGAGCACCCAGACTGGCACTTGATACTTATGGTCAAAGTGCGCTGCTGCAACTATTAGATTATTAAAATTCATAGGTACAGAAAGATGAAATCTGTTGTAACATAGACAAAATTTCTGTAATCTCTTGTCTTCATTAAATAAGTACATGATGTTTTAGTAGAAATTAACTTCTACAGAATAAGAGTAATGTTATGTATTCCACTGCCAGACACAGTCCAAATACTTGGACTGAGGTTGAGAAAATGGTGTACGTCTCTAGAAAAACTACTTTATCTTGGTGTTTTAATTTTGCTAGTCTGTAAAAGTAAATTTAAGTCCTGTGTAAGGAATGATGGAAGCGGGTCTCCATTTGCAATGCATGTCCTTAGCTTTGGACAACTGCCCATCTGGGATGGCAAAAGTAGCAAAAATCATCTGGCACCTCTTAGGAAAACTGTCCTTCAAAGACAGACCTCTAGAAAGATAATACCAGGATCTCTTCATTTAGTGTATTGGATTACACTGGTTTTTATATTTGAGGAACCTGAAGTGATTGTCTGAAAGCAGATGACAAAGTTATCTTAATAAACTGGTTCCATGTGTCAGTGTCACTATATGATGAAGTACATCATTTGTCTGTATACCTTCTGCATTTACAGATAAGTGCTTGGAAAGAAGGCAGAGATAAGTAAGAAGTTAAAAGTGTCTCTAAACTCCTGAAATTTTTCCTCTGCTATACACTGGAATTGTTATTCCATTCCTGCTGTTTCATCTGTTGTCAATATTATCATGTGCACACGTGCCTATAGTTGTGTCACCTTGAGCAGAGATCCTGACAGATAACTTTGGAAACTAAACAGAACTGGATCTTGTTGATACTTGGAGGTACACTTCGCCAAGTCTTTAGGCAGTCAGAATGTTGGATGAGTCCTTATTCCCTTGCCTATAAATTCAGTCCATTTACCATATTTTTACTTGATTTATTTTCCTTGCTATGCATCAAGAAGCTATTTATTCTTTAGAGCAACCAGGTAGTCTCTCCTAAGATAAATCTGTATCTCTTAATTTAATTTAATTAGTTGACTTTAGCTGGTTTTGGACTTCAGGCTTGTCTGGGCGAATGCCTTAGTGAAGCATTAAATTGTGTTCTTTGTTTCACAGAAAGATAGAAAAGAGAGACTCACAGAAAGGTCCTGGAAATAAAGAAGTACAAAAAAGACTTCCTAGCCTTTCTAAGTCTTTTCTGATGGTATAATTTAGATTTATAGTGAAAATTTAAGCTATGGTACCGTTTACTTTTAAAGGAGATTAACAACCATGGGTACATGTAAGTTGTGCAAAACAATGAGATAGTACAAACAGGCTTTTTGAACCTTCCCTGCTTACCCTTTATCATAGCTCAAGGACAAAGAGACATTTGCTGGTTTTGAAAGGAAATAGATTTGAAGTTGGTCAAAGAGAACAGAGTTTTGCACAGAATATAACTGGACCGTGAAACTCAGTGTCACAAGACCATGTTCAAGAGAAAAGCCAAGTTAAAAAGTAAGATACTGAAAGTGTTTTTTTGTTTGCCAACATGAGTGTTTAAAATTAAATATAATGATTGTAAGAAAATTTTCCTGCTGAAGTTTGAACTATAAATATCTGCCCTTAGAGTTTTGTGATGCGCTGCAGCTGGTTAAAAAGAAGAAAGTGTCCAGAGCAGAACAGATTTAATCTGTTTCAATTTTTTTCTAAACAGCATTCAGTGATCCAGAGAAAGCTTTAGAAAGAGTCCTACTGTGGAGAAAATAGTTTTCTTTAGAAATAAATTTCTGTATATATTGTGAGAATGTGATAATTATTCTTGGAAAAAGCTTTCAAAAAAAAATCCAAAATCAGTCCAATTAAATATTGTAATTCTTTTACACTAAATTGAGTAGAAAAGGATTTAAAAGAAATATGGTATTTTTAATCAATATCACAAAGTTAAAAAAAAAAAGAGGATCCTAAAACTTTTACATCAGAGAAGAAAATTTTTGCCATATGTTGCCATATGTTGATTTTGCTGTTTTGACAGAAGTTTACGTATTTTATATTTGATTAGGTTTTGCTTTACAGTGTATGATCCACTAGTGTTGGAAGCAAATCACAATAATTACAGGAGTCAGACATATTTTTGTTAGCTACACTAATTAAAGTGCACTTCAGATCTTCATGTATTTAGTGGTCTGACTGCAGAACTACCTAACCATTTTTATTTCTCAACTCTAGTGGAAGCAGCTGCAATTAGCAGACTGACTGAAATTTCTAAACAAATGCATCTTCCCTAATTAACACGTTTCCAAGTACTTTTATAGAAGATAATGAAGGGTGAAATTATGACGAAAGGCCCATTGAAGTCATTGGGACCAGAAGTTCATGCCAAGTCAAGTGTGTAAAGAATTAATTTTTTCCTTTTTTTTTCCTGAGAATCAATCAATTGATTTTAATTAAAGCAAGTAAAATTTTTAAAACGCACTCAAATTTCTCAAGAATCCTGATTCTGCTTGAAGTCAGTTCTGTTTGGGTCGTGGAGTCAATTGGTTACTTCTGAAAAGCTCACTTAGATTCACAGGTTAATATTCCTAGGATTCAAAAAGCAAGCAGTTCAGGAAACACCAAGAATTCATGTTTGTATGTGTTTTTATTGGCCAAATTAAGCCATGTATCTAGCAGAAATGGTCTGCCAGTCCCCTTCTTCGGCTTTCATGGCCTACTGTCATACCTGGAAAGCAGTGGGAGCATTCATATGGAAATTCATTGTGTTGGGGCCCATTATCTAGTGATGAGCTAGCAAAGTCAGGAGTGACATTTGCCTGAAATACAAATTTTGTACCGTTATGTCTGTAAATGCTATCTATCACCTTGCAGACCATGGATTGCTTAGGCTATATAAGTTGCCAGAGTCAGGTACTTGGAGTAGTACAGTCAGATCGCTGCCAGGTACTGATTTTATTGACACCAGTGGTGTTACCATCCCAGAGGAACTGCAGAAAAACTCTTGCTTTTATACATCAGGCTGTGGCTTGCATTTGTGCAGATATAGTTATATTCAGTGGGAGACATGGGTGTATTTCTGACATTTCTCTGTTGGCATTTGTCTGTTTGTATTTGACATTTGAGTATGTATTCTCTGACATTTAAATTTCAGTGCAATACTTTTATCTATACTGTTGAAATAAAAGCTGCCATTCCTGTGAATAACCATCCAACAAGCAAATGAACAAAAGGGAGTTGATAGCTCAGTTGATAGAGTACTACTGTCTTGTATCTTAGTGGTGCAGAAAACAGCAATGCAGAAATAAAGTAGTTTTCGTATTTCTTCCAGTGCTCCTTGTAATTCAGAATAGGCTCATCCTCAAAGCTTATGCTACATCTTTTCAAGTCTAGAAGACTTTCTTTCTGTTCCCACACAGGTTTTCGTACCATGTGTGGACATTCTGAGATCATGGTGCCTTTTGCTCTGGCTCCATATCCCTGTTAGCATACACCCACCTCCTATGTGTTTATCTTGGCTTCTAAGATGATTTTTGTCATTTCCTCCCAGTGGAGGAATGAGGCGACAGACCAAGCTCTCTCATCTCTTCCTCTCCACACCAGGATGTCCATGCTGAGACTTTCTTTGCATTTAGGACACCTAGGGATGCCTTGGAGCAAGAACGAAGCCATGGGCATGCCGAAAAACAGGTACCCTGGGTAGGACACCTGAATAACCCAGGATTCTTCAAGCCCTCCATGTTTTATGGTAGCATTGTAGAGCTCTGTCCTAAATTATTTTAATTTGATGGAAGTGTTGTCTGCTTTAATCTGAGGGATATCAGTAGCGCAAAGTATTTCATGTGAATTTGATGAAGGCCTTTGGCCATAATTCCTGACAGATGTGTTGTTCCTCTATTTTTCTGCCAATGTGAATGGCAGCACCTTCCCTGTGGAGTCCAATGAATGCAGGATTTTATTTCACAGATTATTTAGAGTTAGGTGGACTATTCTATAGTTGTGTTACTTGTTCAGAGATGGGAAGATTTCATTGCATTTTTTGTTTTAATTCTAGTAAAATAATTGCTACTTGCACTTCATCTGAGAACAGTTGTTGATTACAATAGTGGCATTACTTTGTTGTCCGCTATGTAATTTTGCATCATGAAGCAACATATATTCCAAGTGTACATTTTGACTGGGGAAGTTGCTATCTCTTCTTATAAAGTTAAAATATTTTTTTGCATCTTTTAACTCCTATTCCCTTTTGCTTCATTAGGTAAAAACATAAGTTATGCAGCTCTGCTGACACTTATTACCTAACACTATTTAATAACCAAGAGTGGACAAAGTATCTTCTTCTTGGTCACCTTCTTGCTTAGCTACTTGAGGTAGATGATAGGTTCAACTGTTCCTTTTGTGATCACGATCAAAGGTAAAGCACTCTAATGTGGTTTTAAAAATGTATTTATCGGCACCTGGTACTTTAAGCTGTGATCTGTTTCAGCTGTTTCTAAAGGCTGACAGGCAATCTATGATGGGACTTGCAACGATATACTTGCAATTTACAGAGATATTATTGATGGCATATTTTCTGGTGAGTTGGACATAAATGTTGCTGTGCCTGACTGCTTTGCCTCTAGTGTTGATAGAAGAGATGGCACAGTACTAACATGGTACTGTCTCCAAAGCAACTTTAAATACATAAGAAGCCTTCTAGAATGAAATAAACTATTTAGTACTAAAGGTTAAAAGGTAATTAAATACCTTAGTGAACTGGGACCTACTGTACCAGTACAGTACAGTACTTCAATCTGCTGTAAAACTGCTGAAGAGAACCGTTTCCTTCCCTTATTTAACACTATTCAATAGAGGAAGATATGGTGACTGATTCTTTACTTTCTGCTAGTTTCTGCATTTTTTGTGAAATTTCGGTGAGATTTAATTCGGCTGGAAAATGTTGGGAATTTGCATATTATCACAATGAACCTAGTGTTAGTAGAGTACTGTGGTTTGCTTGAAAGTGCATTTCTGTTTAGCTTAAAGTAAAACTGAATGCATATTTGAGTACACTGGAAAATGTAAAAAATACCTCTACCCATAACTGTATTCCTGATTTTTAAAAAATGTAAAAGATTTTTTAAAAATCCCTTTTTTTGCTTTTGAATGAAGCATTTTTGTTTAAAATCTGAGACTGTAGAATGAGAGACAGACTGACTCAAAGTAATCACTAGTGTACCATCTGGACAATTTGTCAGGTTTTGGACTCTCTGAATCAGATGGGAATGGTGGGAAATCTGTATCTTGGTGCTAACCCTGGGCTTTTTGTCTGGATGAGTAAGTATTTCAGTGTTCATAACGAGTGCAAAGTAAAGAAGCCAGAGACAGTGGCTTGGTGGATGGTGCCACATGAATATGAAAGACCAAGATTCAAGTCCTTCTTCTAATGATCATTAATAAATGCAGAGCAGACCTGCTACTACAGGCTGTGCTATGAGCAACCTATTCCTCATGGATTATTCACCTGCGGAGCAGGACATTCACTGGGAATACATAAAAGCCAGGATTGGGTTTTATGAGCAAAATCACCCAGAACTCAAACTCCAAACTAATGCCCACAAAGCCAAGGCAAACATAATGCAACAGAGGCACATCCATCCCACCTATTTCTCCTTAGAAGCGGCACGGTCAGCTGTGTTTGCGGAACTCCAGTGTGGTCAGGCATTCGAACATAGCGAGACATGTTGTAAAACAGAAAGGTAGTTTGAGACTGTAAGACAAGTGAGTGTCTAGGTTTCCCAGTTTAGAGTAATAAGGTTAAGTGCCCAGGTTAAAATTCAACTTAACTAATTAAGATACAGGTTTATCCAGTATTCAGCATGCAGGTTTGATGGCTTTTAGCAGTGACATTTATGGGGCTAGAGGAGTGGCTTTGGAACCCCCCAGAAATCTTTCAAGCCTCTGAGTAATTGAGGCACTCTGGAGTGAAGAGGGTTTTGCTCATGCATTGGGAACAGTGGGGAAAAAGGGAAACCATGGTGTGACAGGAGAGGAGAGTGCAATGGGACCCTAGGGAGACCATTGATGTCAAACAGAAATTCCCCTTAGGACCTTGGTGCTCTGTAGTATTTCTCTTGGCAATTTTGGCAGGGATGAGTCCATCTCTCTTTTGCTCAGCATTTCCATTCTTGTCAAAAGCAGTATGAATGTTCTTACTGAAAACTGCTTTCAGTGTATTGGGAACTGCCTATTTTGACTGATTGTTTTCATTAGAAATAGACAAATCTTTTTAACGTGCTTTAAATTATATAGTTTCGTGGGTTTTATTCATTTTTGTTCTTTGGGATAAGAGGTTACATTTTACCCATCTCTTGTTGAAAATGCAGTTGTCTTGACAGCAAAGAACAGGAGAAATATTTTCCACTTTCAAAGTTGTGTTTTTAATTTCCTTTAATATCTTGTTATGACAATGGAAACCTGAGAAAGATCAGTCAAAAAATAATAATAATAAAAAAAACCAGCTAGGAGTTGTATCAGTAACTTGTGTTTTCTGTTGATGCTGCCAGGCAAGTGCCTAACTGCAGAGGCTCCTGTGAGATTATTCAGCGCTTCAAAATGGGCATAAGAGTAAAGAAGGATACAGAACTTCATTCATTTCTTTTTTGCAGCAGAGATTTTTTTTGTCTTGAAAACTTTTTAATAGCAGAAATAGTGTAGTGGATTTTGAATAACTACAGTGGGAAAGAGAATTTGGATTTAAATGTTCATCAGGTTAATGTAGCATGTGAAACTTGATTCGTATCCATTAGAAATGTTTCCTTCATTTTTTGGTTCCTCTCTTCCTCTTGAACTGCTTGCGGTTGGCTGCAGGTGAACCAGACCAGGGGATTATATCATTTTTGTTTTTTCAAACTTGGTATGTGAAATTAATAACCCTTTACAGTTTTCGGTATGATTGGTTGGGCGAGTTTTGAAATACCTTTACTATGGGTATATGACTTTTTCTTCAGTTTGAGTTCTGCCGGTGAACACTGATCAGCAGAACTGACTGGAAAGTTGTGGTGCATTTTTATCCTCAAATACTTCAGCTGCGCAAATTAGCTTTGCAACTCACTTCAGAAATGTGAAGTGCTTGGGAACTTTGAAGTGCCTCAAAACTGACATTTTGAATAATGTCAGAAGGAACTGTGGGTGACTTAAGAATGGACTTAATGCTTCACTGACTGCTCAGGCAGTAATGCTTCAATGTGATTTTGGAAATCCCATTAGGGACTTCTTTTCACCTTTAAGGGAGCACTCAGTGAGTGCTGCTTCAAGAGTGTGGTTCATAATCCTTGAAATTAATAGGAAAAAACACTTTGCTCAACTTGGAGTTACTTGTTTTAAGGTGCAGATTCTCAATGAACAACAGGTACCTTTCAGAATTAAAGTTTTCAGAAGTTTTCCATGCTTGTCTTTTGCTCTTTAAAGTTGGTTTGGTTTTGATCAAAGCTATCATCTGATGGAAATTACTTCACAAATACTTGACTGGAAAAAAATGTATATTTTCCAGTAGTAGGACGAAGTAGTAACTGTGTTTAACCCTCCATTAATCCAAAAGAAGGGGGTGTTGTAGCTAATCTATCATGTGAAGAGAGAGATAATAACAGTATCTTCAGTAAGTTTTTCCGTCCAAATTTGGATGTAAATTGGATATCCTAGTCAAAAATTAATAGTAATTGGAAAACCATGTAGACTGGAGAGAGGGATGATAAAAAATTGAGCTACTTCTTTTAACAGGAGGCATGAAGAGATGGTAGTAGGAAATAGGTCATTTAGCTTTAGCTTTTGAGAGTAGGGAAGGGTATTGTTCAGCTCTCCAAATTAAGAGCTCAGTGCACAGCCTTGGAAAGGCTGACACATCTAAGGGTTATAACACAGATCTTAGCCCATAATATGTGGAAGTAGATCTACACAGATATCAAAAGATTTGATCAATTGCTCTTTTCTTCCAGAACCAAAGCCAAGACTAACTAGAGTAGATGGCCTGCTGTGTCCTGCCAACTATGCCTTCCCACAGTAATGAACAGAGAATTGTAGAATAGCCCAGGTTGGACTTTTAAGAGCACCTGGTCCAAGCTTCCAAAACATTGTTGTAGTTTTCACATTTTGTGAGGGACTTCTTGAAAGCTGTGTTGTCTTGCAGGCTGATGCATGTAGGATGAGCACCTATGGTACGCCTGGAAGGCTCTCATATTGATCAAAAATTTGCTAGTACAAGTTTTAAAGGCAGAACCCTCTCATTTCCCAGTAAAATCTTTTTATTCCAAGCCTATTAGCAGAAAAATATGAAAAATGTCTTATTAGTCACTGAGTATTTGTGTATAGGAGAGATGAAAGCAAGATTTGTTGGGTTTTTGCTTAGTATATTTTTTTGGAGGCAGGGATTGGTTTTGGATTTTTTTATGTGGAAAGACTGTATTTCATTGAGCATGATGCTGAAAGATATTTTGTTGACAGTAGTAGGAAGTATTTTCCTGCAGTGGCATAAGCGACCCTGATAAGCCCAGTGACCTCTATGGCCATGGAGTTTTCAGTGTCACTTTCTACTAAAGCAGGGAGAACCCAAACCAAAACTTTTAACCCCTTTAGTCCTCCCCTCCCAGGCCATGAGATCTAGAGGACCTTGCCAAGTCATGAGCTGATTGGGAAACTGGTAATTGAACTCAATGAAAATGTAGAACCTGTGGCTTTCCATTGAGGACACCCTCTATATATCTGTATGTCTATATGTATATGTGATATCTATCACCCTCAGTCTCTGTAGCTGTGGGAGTAGATTTATAGTGGGCAAGAATGTGAAAAGATCTGTGAAGCTGCTAAAGGCTCCTAAATTCATCAGAAGGACATAAACATCTATAGGCAAGTGTCAAGGGGCTAGCAAAAAGTCAAGGGTCAGCTGTCCCCTGGCAAGAGGAGAGTGGTGTCCATCAAGGAGAACTGCTTGAGTCGACAGGGAGTCTCATGTTTGGGTTTGAGCAGGAAGTGCATGTGGGTACAGAGGTTTGCTAAAGAGAAAGAGAGTAATCATGCGTTGAACTGTGGAAATCGCTTTCCATTGTTGTTAGCACAACACAGCTGAAAGTACAGTAAATCTTTTTTTGTTGTGGTGTTAAGACAGTTAAGAAACTAATAGCAAAATTTGGGAAGACAAAGAGAAGCATCCATATGATTTTCGCTTGGATGCTCTATCAGTTTATAATGTACTGTAGTTTCCATCTAAATTACCTCGTGAATTTAAAAATATGGCAGAGTTTACTATGCATAAATCATCACTGGTCAACTAAAAGTTTTCAATTACATTTCTTATCTGCCAGAAGAACTTCAGAAGTAGAAGTGATTTGTCATTTTGTCTAAATATTGCCTTTATGGCAATGCTGTGGAATGTTTCCCATGAAATGGTTATACCTGTTTCCTGCAATGAAAAGAATCTTAAGAGTGATTTCCAGAGATAAAAAGTTACTTCTGTGTAATTAGTAAGGGCCAACTCCTTGGACCTTTTGAGTTCTTTAGAAATAACAAAGATGAGGATGATGAAGCTTTTGATGACTTCATAATATTTATGGTTCTTTCATAGAAAGATTTTTATGATTCAGCCTTAAAATTACAGTGCTCAGATTTATGCCTGCTCTAAACTTATGATGTAATGCCTTAATGAAAGGGTAAGTTACAATAAAAATTCATAATAAATACTCTTGTCATGGTCTATTCCTGCTTTAAAATGCATAGCAGAAGAAATAGAAAATGTGATGCATATTAGTCTCAAATACTTTACATTTTCATCTTGGTAAACAGAATTATTTTAGTTTGCTTTTCAGGAAATTGTAAAAACTAAAAGGCTTTGAAAATCTTTAGGTCAGAAGTAAATGAGGGGAAATATTATGTTTTAAGAAATTTGGCAACATGTGTCTGGTATCTGTGGGAGATGTCTGTTAGAAAATAGTCTCATTGTTACTTCCCATACTACTACTCTCTGTTTCTTAAAACCTGTGAAAATTATGATGGTTGTCTCTTTCTCAAGTATAGCAGTGGATAGAATGTTTTTATTGTGTAAATAGAAAAAGGATAGAATGGGATAAATTGCAGAAGGTCTTCTATTGAAATTTGAGTTCAAATTCACTTTAATTTTGGTCATATATGTAAAGCATATTATGACTTGGTTTAGAAAAATGTAGCGTAATATGTTGAAACTGGTGTGTTTGATTTAAAAACAAAACTTAGAGTTGATAACATTTAAATTTAAACTAATGACTTAACTAGCTATAACTAATAACCTTTACATACTTGTAGGCAGCAGAAACATATATTGAGTGCAAAGTCCATGGTACTGGAAGTGGTGTCTCCTTTAAATCCCTGGAAATAAAGTCCCTTGTTTTTTCATTAACTTATCTGACATTTCTGTCTAGGAGAGATGGAGAAAGAGACCAAAGCAAAACCAGAGATTAGAAGCCAAGCCATGGCTAGAGCAAGAAGTAAGGATTGTTTTGCTACAGCTGGGCCATTCATTGTTTCATGAGTGATCCCAGTGTTATTGCAGATATTGTCAAAGTTATCTCTTCTTTGATACTGTCACACCCTGCTCTGCTGTGCTAATTGTGCTACCCTTTAGGTGTATTATCTTTGGAAGTTTTGTGTCCTTCTAATTCATTTACCTGCTGCTTTGCCTCATTGTATTTCTTCTCTCATCTTTGCTTCCTCATGGTGTCCCTTGAAGCTCAGATCTAGTCTCATCTTTGATGCATTTTCCTGATCCTTGCTGAACCAGGCAGTTTTTGCACCTGATCTAGTCATAAAGCTATTGGTCTGAAATGCTGGATTTGTTTTTTTGTTTGTTTGGGGTTTTTTAAGGAACTTTTATAGTAATTAATGTACTTATAGCTCATAAAAATCAGATTTAAAGTATGCATACTAATGGAATGCCTTAATAATGAGCTGTAAGAGTTTGATATTAATATTTCCATGCAATGTGCAGTTTCTATATACGTTTATGGATTTTACATTATAACTTGATTGCTTTTTAAAATAATAGATTCCATTTAAAGCCTTGATACTGGTGTTTTGCATCAGTTTGGCTCTAGAATGTTTCAGTACTCTGAACTTACTAGTATTCTGAATTAGTACTCAGGTACTCTTAGCTCTCTAAATTTATTAACTACTGATAAAATGTGTGATTTCCCCATTGAATGTACGTCTGAGATCTTATTAGTTTAAGCTGTGTATTATATCACTTGAGACAAATATTTGATAAAACATATGAAGTAAGAAGATTAATATTTCAGTTAGGATCTAGTTAAATAGCATATATCCATGATTATAGCACATTTATGACTCACCAAAACAGAGTTAATTAAATGCAATTTTGTTAAAACATTTATTAACTTCTTAAAAGAAGTATCAGTTCTACTCATGTCACAGTCATAAATCATAGAATGGTTTGGGTTGGAAGGGACCTTAAAGATCATCTAGTTCCAACCCCCTTGCAATGGCAGGGATATCTCCCACTGGACCAGGTTGGGCAAAGTCCCATCCAACCTGATCTTGAACACTTCCAGGGTTGTGCATCCACAGCTTCCCTGGGCAACCTGTTCCAATGTCTCACCATCCTCATAGTGAAAAACTTCTTCCTAATTTCTAATCTAAATCTATCCTCTTCCAGTTTGAACCCATTACCCATTGTCCTGTTACTACAAGCCCTTGTAAAAAGTCCCTCCCCAGCTTTCTTGTACCCCCTTCAAATACTAGAAGGCCGCAATAAGGTCTCCCCAGAGCCTTCTCTTCTCCAGGCTGAACAACCCCAACTCTCTCATCCTGTCCTTGTAGGAGAGGTGTTCCAGCCTTGTGGCCCTCCTCTGGACCTGCACTGACAGGTCCATGTCCTTCTTGTGTTGGGGGGCTCCAGAGCTGGACCCATTATTCCAAGTAGAGTCTCACCAGAGCAGAGGGGGAGAATCACCTCCCTCGGCCTGCTGACCATACTTCTTTTGATGCAGCCCAGGATATGGTTGGCTTTCTGGGCTGCTGTCGCACATTGCTGGCTCACGTTGAGATTTTCATCAACCAGCACCCCCAAGCCTTTCTCCTCAGGCTTGCTCTCAATCCCTACTCTGCCCAGCCTGTATTTGTGCCTGGGATTGCTCCAACCTAGGTGCAGGACCTTGCACTTGGCCTTGTGGTTAAACAGTTTTATAACCTCTTTTTCCTTGTATCCATTCCTGTATACATTACAAATTATCTTTATCTTCCTATTCATCTTCCTGTGCAGCAACTACCTTGCTTTGAAATCCCTGAACCATCTATCCACGCCTACTGCTAGATGATGTTTCTTGCTGCTTCATTCTCTTTTTTAACCTCAAATCACATGTTCTGCTTGTGGCATTTTGAGACTATATGAGCCTGCTTTGTCTTGCTTTGTAGGCAATGGCATAAAATGCATGAAAAGTCCTGTTGCACACTGGAAAAACGTGCTCAGAAAGGTTACAGGAGGGTCTAAGTGGCCTAAGCTTTGAATTACAGAGGGGGCCCAGTTCACTGTCTCAGTGGTTTTGTTCACACAGTGGATTTTAGCTAGTGATAGGGGTCGGTGGGTATTATTCCATGAAGTTTATTCCAGAATGAGGCTACAATCTCGAAAATGAAGTGCCACGTGAATGGATTTTTATGTTATCTCTGTAACAGTCTGTTGCAGAGGAATGAATAGTTAAGGTGGATTTCTATTCTACAGTGGTAGTGATGTATGGAAATATTATATCCAAAGTCCAGTCTACAGTACTTGGATAGTCAATATGTCTGGTTGCTAGCAGAAAGAATAAAGATTTTAAAGTACAGGCTGCTGGTCAGTATAGACTAAGGTAAATTGCATTTCCCCAGTATTTTGTGACCTGTTTTTTCAGGTATTACCTTTTCTGATATGTTTGAAAAACTAGAATAATTCACAGCTAATTTGGTCTACAGTAAAGTTATAATGAGTCTCTTGATACACTTTATTCCAGATAGTTAAATTGATTTCTCTGTTTGGCCTTGGGGCTTGTTGTACACTGAACAGCGTGTGGAAGTTATTGTCCTCTCTCGCTACTAACTTTACTGCTGAAGACCTTGCACCCTGCTTGCTTTTAGCTTTGCCACTTATTGTGTCTGCAGGAAAGCAAACATGACAAGACCAACTAAGTGATGGATATCTTCCCACATGAGAATACAATCTTTATGTCGCTTTGTGACTGTAGGCCACCGACAGATTGCATTAAACAGGGATTGATGCACTGAATACAAACGTTTTTAGCATCCCTATGTACAGAAGCATTTCTGCTCAGTCCAAAGGGGAGTGAATTTCACATCAAACTGATCTTGCGGCAAAGATTTTCATGCTGCTTTTACAATTTGGGGGAGATGTGGACAAACATTATAGGAAGGTTTAACAAGAAGTTCTTGTCTTCCTTTTCTGATCGCGTACAGCATGTCCATTTGTTTAATGTGTTCAATATGTAACATCATTATTACAGATATTCCTCTGAATTCTTTTTGGTTCCAGTTGTATATTCCTTCTAAGTTGTATTAGCTTCTTCTCTAACAGCTTTGTAACATCTAAATTGTCAGTCAGTCCATTAATCATTAGAAGCTGCTTTCTAGTTTGTTGTGCCACTTTAGCTTATTGAGGCAAATCATTTCTGCAGGAGAAAATGAAAACATCAATAAAGAAAACACAGAATGTTGTGATACCTTGTTAAAGAAATGTTTGTCCTCATCATTATTTTATTTTGTGTTTTCTTATTCGTTCTGTTTGCTTTCGAAAGAGAGGAAAAGCCCATATGTAAGTGTCTAGTGAACTCCATTTTTTAAAAAGGACTTAAAACTGCTCTAAACCTTCAAAGGCCATTGATAAAATGAAGTGGAAGTGTATTTCTTTCTCTCTCTCTCTTCTTTCCATTTTTTTTCGGAACACTTTTGCCATATCATTTGAAAGGTTCCTTGGCAAGTGCAAGTATAATCATATATAATCATGTGCCAGATTGGCCAGGCTCTATCATCACTGTGATCTCTCTGAACATAAACCCCAAAATCTTTCTGTGTAAGAAAAAGTATTTTCCCGTGGATTACATCTATCCATTGAAAGGTTACAGATTCAGTTGCTGGTTATAATCTTAGCTCAGCAAAACAGCGGTCTTTGCCTGGATGTGAAAAAAAAAAAAAAAGAGAAAGGTGCTGGCATTTTGCCACCTTTATTTTTCAAACTGTGGGGCTAGTAGTAGATTCAGAATTGCAAGAGGCCAAGATGTTGCAATCCTTTGGAGACCGCAAACAGCAGACTTAGGACAGGTACATTAATGAAAGATTTTGGAATAGGACAATTTAAACTTCTCAACCTAGAAGTTTTGAGATAACCCTGGGCAAAAAAATGGATATACTGATTTCTTCGAAACAATCAATCATCCTGAACAGCATAGCATAACTGCTTACCTCTAACAAGATCATTAAGTGTTGGGAACAAAAGCAGCCCTCTAACTTGCCATTTTTGGGTTTTGAAAGAAGAGAAAGTATGGGACAGAGCTAAGTGGTAAAGTTCCCACATCCTGGAGAAGTCAGCTAAAATTGAAATTAAAACTTGCACATTACTAGGAACCTGGCTGTAGAAGGCAGGTGTTTCTTAATATTCTGCTTTGAAAAACCTGTTTGACTTTATGAAATAAGATTTTACTTTTTTTTTTTTAAAGACTCACAGTTTTACCCATAATCTATTTATTCCAAATACAACAGTATACTTACCGAAGGGTGGGAGGACATTAAAATAATACAGCATCAGTTGACTGCTCCACAAAATTTAAAATTAAATGTCTGCAGAGATTATTTGCTATCATGCTTGCTATAAAGGTATACGGCTCTTGTGTGGGTTCATATAATAATTTGAGATATTTCACTGCCCTCTCTTGGTGAGAGTTAAAACTAGTCTCTTTTTTACAAACTTTGAATCAAGAGCAAAAAGGATTTTTCCTTCACTACAAGTGTTGTTTGCTAGGAAATCATAGCAAGTTGGATATTGTGGATTAATAAGTATCCATGAAGTTGTGATGATTGTGCTGTTTATTTCAACTTGAAGTTTGTAAGTGAATTCTCTCTTTTGATCTATATGTCTGGGCATATACATATAGGAATATTTATTTATGTGTTCAACCTTATACAAACATCATGACAATATATCCTTTTCCATAGTTTTATGGAAATATTTTTAGAAGACCTTAAAAGTCTTGTGAGCAGTGAAAAAGCTCATGACATTTTAATTGCTTGCTGGAATAATGAGCTAGTCATTATTAAAACCTATCAATTTTAGACAGCTAATTCAGGTGTTTATGTCAACTAGTAACCTCCTTCTAAAACATATAGGGGAGGTGCTGCCCTAGAAGGCAGTTCAAAACTGCAGAAGGTATCTGGAGATATTGGCTAGCTAATTTCACAGTTTAGTCTCAAAGCCTATAAATATCTTTCCTTCTCCAAATCTCTGTGAAAAGAAGATCAAGGTTTGCAAGCTCCCTGAGTTATCCCTGAACCAATGCTTCTTGCCTGATATTTAGGAGAACTGAGAAGTCATACATGGAGCCTTAAGCCATGAGCAATTTCCTAACCATATGCTGTTATGAAAGGTTTCATGAAACATATCACAAAAACATAAGCTTTGGTTTCTGTGCCATGCTTAAATCTGATTAAATTAAATCAAGGACTGTAGTTAAACTTCAGCCAATTCTGTGTTTTACTTCAAAGTAATCAAGCAAATTCTTCAATGATAGCCTTATTGGTTCAGAAATGCTGTGAATGCATCCTGCAAGAGGGACTAAAATTTAGTGTCATGGATTTTTTTATATATAGCTTGCAAACACCAAAGGGATCATTTTTGATGAAAGTTATGTCTTGCCATATGTCGCGGTCGGCCATATATTTCAGGAGGTCTATATTATGGCAATATTTATGAAGGAGTGAGTGGGCAAAAATAAACCAACATGTCTTGTCTTTCACCAGTTTTTTCAGGCCAAAGAAGTAAAAACAGAGATTTGGTACCTGTTGAGAGCCATGTAAGCAGTTCAGAATGTCTTACGTTGCTGAAGCATAGATGTGCTGCTTTGTACCAAGAAATACTTAAAACACAATTTGCCATTGCTGGTAGCATAGCAAAATTACTAATCCATGTTAGATATTCTTATACAGAACAATGACTTGTTCTGTACCAAATGCCAATAGGCAAGTGCCGGAGTCCCAAGACACTTTGTTTGAAAGGGTGGAGGAGTAGATGTGTCAGCAGTAGAAAGTTTTAGCTACACCAAGAGCGCAGCAGCTTCCAAGGAAAAGGCTGAAAGGGAGGCAAATCATGGTGGAAAGACAAGGAGAGCCTGCAGAGAAGGGATTTTCATGATTACTGCCTGAAGTTATTACCATCCAAGTAACTCTTTGTTACTATGCAGGATGTCTTCCAATAAAAGTTTGCTTCTTTCCTTTCCTGTCTAGCCTATCATATTCAGTAGGCAGCACCATGACCTGACTTTTCACCAGAGGGTTATCAGGAACTCTGCAGATCATCCCGCCTATTGTTTGCTGTCCTGCTTGCGATCTGCATCAAGCAGAGGCCCTCTCTGAGCATCAAGTGAGGAGCGGGTGGGTTTTTCCAGCATGTGGCAGTATCAGCAGGTCTGACTTAATAATGAAGGTCATTCTTTATACAAATTCTCTCGGCTCCCCAGCAGTTTAGCCAATCAATCTGTAAGGAGCTTCTGCAAATGTCACCTTGCAAACTGACTATGCGCTTTGGCAGGAAATTAGAAGGAGCAAAAACAATTCAAGAACCAGGTTGAGACATGGTTATTAATTTTTTGTCTGTGTCTTTACTGAAAGGGGAAACAATCATATCTCTTTCAACACAGCACAAAAAGAGGAATCATGACATGTTTTAAAAATACAATATATTTAATGCAGCAATCTTGGTATACACAGTGTTGTGAAGTGCCTCAGGGCTGCCACACAGTTCCCTGCCTTTTTTCTTGTGTAGCTGTTATTTCAAGTCAGTCTTGTGAGATACGTCCCATCCCCTGCTGCATTTTCGAAGGAGACAGATTCCTGACCTGCAGGTATTCTCTACTGGCTATTTCTGTGTTAGTAGAAAGGCAACATTTTAACTTGGAAATGCAAGCCTGTGTGTGCGATTTGACTGGATGATCACCACTTGAAGGTGAGCTTTAGGCTGAGAACTGGTGAATATTAAAGTCGTAATTATGGAGCAAGCACATAGGAGATCAAGGTGGGTGGTAGGGAGAAGTCCTTCAATAATGTTGTGGAATGGCAAGACATCTCTTTTCCTCTTTAGTTTCTGGTATCACTGGGTGATACGAGAGCAAGTATGTTCATTGTTCCACGGTCTTGTCAGTGTGGGAACAGAAGAGTTTTGAGGAAGAAACACTCTTTTGGGAGAAGTGTAGGAAAGGAACAAACATGACTGCTTCCTGTGCTGGCTTTCCATGTTGTTTCTTTTGCTTTTTTTTTGCTGTCCAGGGGTTCCTAATACACATGGTCAGTGTGAGATACCAAAAGCTGGATACAGATATCTCCTCTACTCCCCTTTACAGTTAGAAGGTTACTGTCCAGCTTTTACTACTGACTTCCTAATAAGTCAAAAAACTAATCAGGAAGAAACATTTAGTTTTAGCCTTTTGCCACTGCCCTCAGACTTCTCCCTGTAATTCAACTAATGAAAAGAATTCCCAGTGCAGTGCCTGCTTGTAATTTCAAGACTTTAATAATTTATTATTTGTATATCTTATTTATGTAGAAATAGTTATAATGGCTTAAATTGCACCCCTCTTTAAAGCACAGAGCACTAGGAAGACCTGGGATAGCTGCGAAAAATATTTGAGCTCAGTCTCATTTTCAGTTGCTATATAAGCTCATTTATATGTATGCACATATATATACGTACATATAGATGCATGCACACAAATGCTGGTGGCCTACAGTTTTCCTGTAAAGCCCTAGGCCACTGGGCTCTCTGTGTGAAAATAGATTGCCCAGCCTCAAATATACAGGATGTGTATAAATCCTCAATGCCCCAAAGGTGAGATGGACTTCTGACTCCAGGTCTTTCTATTTCTAAAGCCCGAGGCTTTTCTGTCCTTACATCTTTTGGAAATCTCTGTTTCAGACGGTACCTAAGTTCCCAGGCAGGATCGCTTGCTGCAAGTCTGCAAAAGACTCCTGGGCTGTTTGTGGACAGTAGCACCTATTATTGGCCTTTCTTTGTTTTTATTCCTATTTGTCCTGGTTTGAGCTAGAACAGAACTAATTCTGTTCAGTGATTTTACTTTTCAGCTCAGTCTCTTCTAACTAACCGCACTTTCTGAAGTTAACAGCATATTTTCGCAGACAGTATCTGCTTCTAGTAGTGATAATGCTCAATGTTTAGAGTTACTACCGAGGATTGGTGTCCAGAGCAAGGTCACTGCTAAACCTTGTGTACCGCATCAGGGGGTGCAAACATAAGAAGCCGCACCTGCAAGGAGGAGTGCCGAGGACAGGTGATCCTAAACTGACCAACGAGGGATTCCATCCCATATATATCATATTCAGTATAAAGCTGAGGGATCACGAGGGTCAAGGGCTGGCTTGATCTTGTTCAATGGCCAGCATCTGAGGAGGACTCCATCCATTCTGCCTTCGGTCCTGATTCATGTGTTCCTGAACCCAGTTCCAGAATCCAGTTCCTGAATCTGGTTCCCACCACTGAGCCCACTCTGGGACTTTGCCAGTGTCTGCTCCTCAGCATCAGTGGCGATGGGGATGTAATTGCCATCAGGTGGGTAGGGTTCAATACTGGTTTTGTATATATTTGTATATATTCCATTTTGTTGTTATTATCTTCATTATAGCTGTTTTAGTTTTTTTTCTATAAGTCTCTCTCCCTTATTCCCTTTGATCTTCCCCTTTTTGGGGTGGAAAGAGGGGTTAACAGAGAGCATCTGTTATAGGGCTAGTGGACTGACTTTAAACCTTGACACTATTCTTTTCATTGATGGCTCTTTGAATGGAAAGTCACCTCATCTCCTCTCTTCCCAAGTGTCAATGGTAAATGCAGAGCTTTGCCGTCACAGTGTTCTTTGCAGCTATAATGAATATATTATACTTGAATATATTATATTGCAGTTTAACTTCTGAGATTAAAAGCTTTACAGGGAGCCATTTTACTTCCTGGGTTCTCTTTACTTCTTAACCTCTAGCACTTTTGTCCTTACCTTCTTAACTCTTAATATTTTTGTCATCAGTTTTTTTCCTTCTTTTTGCCCCTCCCTAACATGGTAATAGACAGACTCAGGGAAGCTATCAAATTTTATTTTCTTCTTCTGCTGCTGAATGACTGACTCACCAGACTTTTATCACTCTAATATGAGTGTTTAATGAGCCAAGTGACTTGGATGGGGACTTAGAAGAGGGTCACTTGCCGTTTAATTTTGAGTTTAGGCTTTGATGGAGCAGTTCATTAGAGCTACCATGAGTCCTGACAACAGATTTATGAGGAGATTATTTTATTTTACACTCTTATCTTGTGTCATGCTGTGGTCTCTGGTCATGGTTGGATATCACTTATTATGGTTATTTCTTTCTTGTTTCAGATTTTTTTTTTTTCTGCCATGTGGTACTCCTTAATGTTTACTCTTCAAATTTTGTTCCTGATGTTTGAGCATTAGTGGATTTGTTAGACTGCATGCTCACTGTGGCATATTGGATTGATTTTTCTATTAGCTCAAGTTACTCTTTGTGATAGATCCTCTTTGCTGTAAGCTGTTTTTATCTTCCTGTAGGCTAGATAGAATTCTTCTTCACATACACAAATACATACATATGTATACTTTTTTCTGGAATGCTTCATTTCATTTTTTTTTCTTCCAACAAGACTAAATTATCTCCAGAAAATTCAGAAAAGCTGCTTGAAAACCCTTAGATATGTTAGACTCCCTTCAGGTGTAAATTTTCATTTAGGGTACTTTAGAAATGGTGTGGTGGAATATATACTAAATTAAAAAGACCACATTGCCAAAGTTCCCATTCTTTCATGTAGTAGGTTATTTATATAATTAACACATCAGTAATTAAAAAAAAGAAAAAAGGTTAAAAAATGCTAATCATTAAATTGTAAGATGAAACAGTACACTGTAAAAGCAATTTTAACTGTGTTTTCAAGTGTGTGTAATGTAAATAAATGCATATATGTTCATTTTATTTACATAATTGTTCCTCAGAGGGAAATATGCCACACTAAAAGTATACTTGACAAAAATATTAGAAGCAGTAGGAGAGTTGTTGTTTTTGCTTAGGAGAGGTTAGCTATCTAAATTTACAAAGTTAATGGGAGCTAAGAGTCTCAAGCATCTCAGAAAATGAAAACACTTAGATTTATACAGCAAATTAAATATTTAAGTTGCTAGGTTTAGGTGCAGAAGTAGGGAACATTTGAGGCATTTTTACAACTTTACAGGTGTTTAATCCATTTAACAAAATGTAGATGAAGCTCAAATGAGGAATCCATGTGAATTTAAGCACTATATATTAGTGATTTCTTGGTTACTTGTCTGTTTGGGGTTTTTTTTACCATGAAAAAAGTACCTGCTTAAAAGCAAATGTGCTTTCTGGTAGCAAAGCTATTTCCTGTGAATTTGAGCATCTAACTTACCATCATCTGACATCTTTGCCTCATCAGACAAAAGCTGGTGTAGTAGGTCAGAAAAAAAACAACAAAGGGAAACTGTAGCCCCTAGTCTGAAAGATCTGAACTCACTGAAAGAGTGAGTTTTACTCCTTCAGGCAATAATTAACTTTGCTCTCTCCCAGCATGTTTTCTCCACTGAAGATACATGGTGTGCAGAGAGCATGCACAGTGCAGTCCTGGAGAGCTTTCTCCTCATTTCAGCTGCGTCTGGGATTGTGCCTCTTTTCACACAGCTCTCTGTGATCTAAGGGCCTGGGCACAAGCAATTCACTTGAACCATTTGCATTGGACCTGTCTGAAGTGATCTCAGAGGTGTCCCTCCTGACTCCTGCCCCCCACCACACTTATTCAGGCAGGGGGACAAAAGGATAATGGCCATGACTGTGGCTCACAAGGGCTGGTGCAAACCCTCTCACCTCCTTCTGTGTTTGGTCTGCAGGAGCAGAACTTGCTGCCAACAGTGTGTCTATGTATAGTTTGTGGCGGTTAAAATGTCACTGAAATAGCTTTCAGAAAACAATGTTTTCAGACAGAAACACGATTGTTAGGGGAGCAATACGCCTTCATTTTTATTTCCAATTTTAATTGCAAAATCCTGCAAGTTTAATTACATTTGAGTTTACTGAGAGCACAGGATAAGGGAAATTAGTTCAACTTATCTTTTAGATCTACATTTAATTCAAGGTTCTGAATTAATGTGGAGTGTAAACTACATTTTAGCATTTTACTGATTTTCAGCATATTCTTTTCTTTTGCTGAATATCACTGCTTAGCCCCATTCCATTTTGTTACTAAAAACAGTTGGGTTAGGACCATATGTTTTAGAGAGAGTTAGTGAGGCTGTTGAAGATTTTTCATAGGAGGAAAAACAGCTCTAGACACTGAGTTGAAATAAATGAGGAACTGTTGTAAAATTACTATCCACCTACTGTTCTTTGGTGAACAAGGCCTACACAATTACAGCTGAGCATCTGAAAATAAGACTGGGAGGGGTATGGAGGTATGTATGTGTGTGTGTATGTATATATATATAGGGACTGGAACACCTCCCTTATGAGGAAAGGCTGACAGTCCTGGGGCTGTTTAGCCTGGAGAAGAGAAGGCTGAGAGGGATCTGGTCAATATTTATAAATATCTGAAGGGTGGGTGTCAGGAAGATGGGACCAGTCTCTTTTGAGTGGTGCCCAGTGATAGGACAAGGGGCAAATGGGCATGCAGTTGAACAGATGAAGTTCCACCTCAACATGAGGAGAAACTTCATTACTGTGAGGGTGACAGAGCCCTGGAACAGTCTGCCCAAAAAGGTTGTGGAGTCTCCTTCTCTGGAGTCTTTCAAAACCCATCTGGACACATTCCTGTGTAACCTGCCCTAGGTGAACCCCTTTGGCAGGGGCCTTGTACTAGATGATCTCCAGAGGTCCCTTCCAACCCCTACTATCCTGTGATTCTGTGATATACGCCTTCATTCTTTAAATTCTGTCTTTAAAAAAGCTACTGGAAAACTTCACAGTTTTTAGAGTGGGTTTTTGAAACTCCCGAGACAGTATGGGGAAAAAACTTTACAACTTCTGTTCACATTATATATCATCTGCAGCTTGTGAGGCTGATGTTTGCTAGCAGCTCACCACAATGGTGCTACTGTGCTCTGTCAATGAGTAATTGTGCCATTATAAGGCAAAAGCTAGAATATCTTCCTGAATTTTACAGCCTACTTAACAGCAAAAATCATTTGAACGGCCGTAATTATCAGACAGATTCTTCACTCACATTGATGCTAGGAAGAGAGAACCCATGTGCTTGCTGCTGGACTGGCTCTGTCTTTCGGAGTAGCAGCTTGATTGCACTTCCCATTTCAAGGGCCATCGTCAGACTGTCTATATTGATTTGCATTAAAGATGCATTGTGCTTACCAGAGATTCCTAGCATGATCTGTGTAGATATCATAGCTTCTAATCAATCCTATTCTTCTCCTTCTATTGCGCTACAATTTCTATGCAGCTTAACACCTCGATAGAAATCGTCTTTTTTCTTATTATTATTCTCTTTAAGGAACTGAGCTGATTGCCTGAACTGTCTTGCCTGATAATTAGCTGTTACCTGTTAAGTCTGTTGTGACATACAGTAAGACCTTAGATAACTTGCAAAAAAGACCAGCTATACAACTACACCATTCATGGGATGTAAAGACAGGGCAGGGCATCTGCTGTACAGGTAGAGAGAGAACTGGAAGGTTTGCAAGTCTACAGTATGGAAGTAGTATCTACACAGCAGTATCAGAGGCAAGGAGGCATCAAATGGTGTGACATCCTCAGCATACTCAGGTAGTATTCTAGCCTGGAATGGGGACATTTCCTTTTTGTACTTTGATTCAAAAAAATGAGATCTTGGAAATTCTGTAGGTAGTATAGACTTGATGCTTCTCAGAATTCACAATATGAACTTCAGTGCAGCAGAACCATGTGTGTCCTCTTCATTGATATCTGCAGCCGGTTTTTTATACATGTGTACACATAAATAGATAAGATTATCTCTTCATATTCCTTGGCCCTGGTGTTTCTAGCCCTTGATATTTATTTCCCATGTGAATATACTTTTATGTATTTTTATTATTACTGGGGAAACAAATTGCCTCTATTTCAGTGTAATACATCTTTCCTAACATTGCATCTCTATTTTTCACGTCTTTTTTTACTTCCTTTCTGCCTGCTAGGCTGTCACTAAATGCAGAAGTGCTCTTAAATGAGTAATTGATATGCACATTACCGTGGGGGCTCTGGTATTTAATTAGAAAGATACCAGAAAATGGGTTCCCAAATAGTTAACACTAAATAGATGGGCATAGCAAAGCCAAGGGTGGAGCTTGAACTGGAGCATGACAATAATTGTTCCCCACAAGGTTTTTAGCTTCTTCAGATAAGTGACCCCCTCAAGCCCCTTTGGATTGCTTTTCTGTCTTATCCCTTCTTGAAATATAACCCCTTCACCCTAAAAATCAGCAGTTAGGTATATCTTGAATTAGAGTAACCTCTGGATAGAAGAGTACAAAAACAGTATCAAAATGACAAATCCTGCAGACTTTACACAAACATGCTTTATAAAAGGCATTTTTTTAATAAGACGTTGTCAGTGTCATTCTCAACATACGTGGTGCTTGGGTATATTGCTGCCCTAAAATTTGAAGTTGCTGCCTGCACATTTTCCACCTTGGACATCTGCATTAGAAGAAAACCAGCTATAATCCAGAAATTACAAAGTGGATTTAATGCATTTCAGGTATTATAGAATATGGTGATGGTTTTGGTTATGAAAATTGCACTTATCTTTTGTAAAATAAGACAAATTATATACATCTAAAAATTGTATTAGGTTCTAACTTTTCCCTTAATCATCTTATTCACACTAACATAATAGCTTCGTTTTCTGAGAGGAACTGCTATTAAGTTAGTTTCCTTTTTTGCTTTCTGGGATGGACATTTTATCATTATGTTTACAGTGTAGTCTTGTAGGCAAATATAAACTCATTCCAAACTGACAAATATCCATGTGAATCACAGAACCACAGAATGCACTACATGAGTGCACTCAAACCCAGACTAAGTGAACTTGATTCTTAACCCAAGTCCCGGAGAAGGCCTAACACAGGCCATTTTTTTCGTTTGTTTTTTTTTTTTTTTTTTAAATCTCAGAGCATGAGCTAAGCAGCTGCCTCACATCATCCAGTGTAAATATAGATCAGCTTTGTACTTTATGCATTTAGAAAATTGACAAAAGCAAATAAAAATACTGAAAATGAAAACTGTATCCCCATATGGTGACACTTAAATTACGTTTTAAAAAAATCCTTTAACTTCATTGGGTGTAATACGTGTAATGAAAATGCTCAAGTGTCTTTCTAGCAAATGCAAATAACTGGACACTTTTTTTATAAAATTCACATGCTGAATTGTAAGTCTACACCATACAAGTGAACCATGAATATAATTTTAATATGCTTACTTATATTATTCGTCTCAGTACAGTCATAATATTGACTGGAGCTCACAGATTAGTTCTGGGTTTCATGTCTATCTATTCATTTTTATGTTGCTGTTTGGAATTTAAAATGTTATAGCCAGGAGATATGAGTAAGTCTTATTGAAAAAAATAAATCTATGCAACTTACATGGAGTAGAATTCTGCTTGTAGAAATTGCCCATTGTGCAATGTTTTTTCCTCAATCAAAAGCCTAATCCCAACTCCTTTACTTCCTTTGATTCCAAAAAGCCCTTTAGTGATATTCTTAACTATGTATTTGGTAGACATTTTGATCTCAGTGAACTTCATTAGCAGAATTCCCACAGGATGCTGTTTTTCCAGGTTATAGGTTTTCAGAACTAGTCATTTCTGACTTTTTCTTCATAGGTAGAACTGGACTAATCTAGTAGAACCAATGTTGTAAGAAAAAATGTTCAATTTGTGAGGCTTCTGTCTGCGTATGCAACAATCAGCATCATAGGCATGGGAGGGAAAGCAGCACTATAGAGGAATGAATAGAGTTGCATTAATGTGAGGAGGGGCAATCGTGAGTGTTTGTACATGTTGTTTCACTGTTTTGCATTGCAATATTATCATCACAAAATGATAATGGTCGTATTTGGTAATAAATAAGAGGTCTGATTTGGGCTGCAACAACTCTATTTCAGATAATGTAAGAAGGGATTGGGAAGGTTCTCCTGTCCAATACACTTTGTTCAAGACTAATGGAGAATGCTTAAGGAAGAATAGAAAAAAAATTGCAGTCCCTCCATAGACTGTTATGTCTTCCTGCAGCGCAAGTTTTAAAGACTTCTTTGACTAAGAGAGCGCCTTTGTGTTTAATGAACCTGCATTAATGGATTTTTCTTTATGCTTTTTGAAGCCTTCTAAGGTTTTGATTTTCATTGTAAATCTGGGACGCTACCTCCTCTTTCCTTTTTCTTTTATAGTTAAAATAGTTCTTTCCAATGTACTTTACTTCACATTTATCAACATTTAATGTCATCTGCTGTTGTAGCACAGTCACTCAGTACCATGAGATCTATCTGAATTCTGTCATCCATTTTTGTTTACACCTTTGAATTATTTAGCACAATAGGCAAACTTTTCTGAACTGCTGTTCAGCTTCTCTAGATCATATATGAATATGTCAAACAGCACAGATCAGAGCAGATGAGTACAGATACCGGGTTATTAGTAATATCCTGCTAAAACGAAACCATTCCCATCTCCTTATCATTTTTGTCCTTTAACACTGTTTATCTAAGAAAGGACTTTCCCTTACTTGCCATGACAGCTTCTGCTATTTGTGGCTTTAATCTGTAACAGGCATGGTTTTTCCCCCCGTAATTCATTTCGCAGCACAGTTGATAATTCTCTTCAACCTCTCCCAGTTTCCTTGAGGCTGTGAATGTTTCTAGCCCGGAACAGCAGACCTTTATTTTCACAAGTCTTGGAAGGAGAGAAGGAAACCTTAACCGTAAATCTTGAGACCTCAATAATCAGTCTCTCCCAGACCTGGACATATCATATCAAATGCATACTTTTGGAAATTCTGCTTGAGGTTCCTACTGCATTTCAATTCTGCATTTTGTAAATAAAAAAAAAAGTTTGCCTGCAACATGAGTTCTGCAATATAACACTTTCTATACATGTATAGATGTCCTCAGACTCCTAATTTTTCTGTTGAATGGAGTACCATAAAGTAAAAGTAATGTAAATAAGAAGCAATGTGCATTCCAATTGTGTGAAGCCTCTGAATTCATACAATATTAATGAAGATTTTGATTAATACTTACACATAAAACTAAAGGAGACAGAGTAAAGCCTTTTCTAGTAGCTCCCCCACCCCTGTTTCTGCATTTTAATGAAAGGTTTGTTAATATTTAAAATGCATTTAAAGCCTCAAGTGTACAGGAAAGCTATGTAGTTAAAAGAAAGATATGGACATTGTGTTAGGCAGAGCTATTTGAACAAAAGGAAAATTCAGCCTAATAATGCCAGTGACTCTGCAGCTTGCAACATAATTGAAAATTTTAAAATGTATTTTGCATTTTCATCCTGTACCAAAAAAAATGTCATCAGCCAAATACTTTGCTCAGATGCTGCAGACAAATCGCTACTGATTTATTCACAAATTCTTTATTTAATGGTATATCTTCTGTTAAATATTGTAACATGGCACTTGTAGGCTACTGATGCACCATGAGACCATAAAAAAATCCAGTAATGTGTTCCTGTTAACTGAATGAAGTATTTTAATAAGCAAGCATGATTCACGTAGACATTTCCATTCATCTGACTTGAATATTGTGCTGTGTAAGAAGGAACTATCCCCAATATGGTTTTGATCACGATTTTTCTAACGGACTAATTCATAGGAAGAAAAGAATATAGTCATTTCAGATTTGATGCTTGATGTGAAAAGTCCCTGGAATAAAGCAGCCAGGTAGAAATAAAAATAATTATTTTTTCTTACTGCTCAGTGCATTCAGTCCCAGAATGCTGTGAACTCCCTTAACTACCATTTAAAGTAGGTGCGCCTACCTTTAACAGCCAGAACCCCTTCATTCAGTAAGGTCATACAGAGCTGTAAAACAAAGTGCATCATGTTGTACTCTAACTGTGAACTGCAGTTTGCTTAGCAAACATTGCATGGAAATATGGTCATTTGATACATTCACATGAGCCAAAGGTCTGACTTTAAAGTTTGTAGTTACGATTACATTTGCCTTATAAAACTAGTCAAGTTAGGTGGCCTTGCAAGGTCCCTTCCACTTTCTTCTTCAATTATTTCTTCTTTATCTCCCTCAGTGCTTAGGCAGGGAATAATCTTTCTATCTCTTTCTTTTTCTTCTGGTTACTGACAACCTGGCCTCTTCCTTTTCCCTATTTCCTGGATGTGAGTTCCGCCTATTTGACATGGGTAGAAGAAAGGTAGGAGAAATTTGTCTCTGTGGATACCATATTCCCAAGTTCACTTGACCTATGCGCTGTGTCTTGCTTGTTCCGTGCTTAATCTAGATAAATGAGAACTACAAATCTGTGAACATTGCTAGACATTTTGGGGGCTTTTTTACAGGTCAAAAAACTGTGTGTTTTGTCCTCTGGATGTGAAGTGATTGAATTGCTTTACCTAGCAAGGGTTGATCTAATGCGGCATTGATTTCAGTAGACGTTGTCTTTTCATGGAACTTCTATAAAAACCAGGCCTAAACTGTGGAAATTTGAGTATCTGGAAATGTACATACTTGAAATCTGTGGCCATGTTTGTAAGCACAGGTCTTTGACTTTCATGTTCATCAAATGTGTATTACTATATCTGTACGTGTATGTGCATGGACATGTGTGTTCATGTGAACTTCCTTTAAAATGATTTTGAAAGATTGATTTTTTTTTTCCCCTAATTCTTAATTTTAAGACTCAGTTGTAACGTAGCACATCAGAAATGCTAAAGCATTATGAGAAGCAAGTGTGTAACAGTGTAACTTCTTTTACATATCCTCATGGGTTTATCTTCATTTATTCTGGCGGTTGAAATCAGCGAAACTACTCACATAAGTAATACATGTGGTATTTGACTTCAGACTTTTAGCACCATATTTATGAATGACTGAAGTCAAATGCTTTAAACCACAACTTTAAAAACTAGATACTGCTGCAAGCTGGCATATAGTTATCAACCATATTCACTTTCTTTTTAAGAGATCTTCATCCCTCTGTAATTGTATCTGATAGGTTGCAAAATTTGATGTACCACAGGGCCTAACTTCTTACTGTACAGTTTTATCTTCACTTATTCTCCCACATTGCTCCACACCAACATGTTTGTTGTCAGCAATCATTGTCCTACCAGTAATAATAACAGAATGTAATTCTGAACACTGATGATCACTTGTGAACTGTGTGAAAAGAACTATTACTGTGCAATAGTAAAACTAGTAAAACCAGTAAAATATTCAGAAGATAATCTATGTACTATACTGATTTGTACAGTTTGTGTACAGCAAAGCTATAATAAGGGCAGGCTGAGAAAAGACACCAGCTAGGCAGCAAATGCTCTTGAGCTCCACTGGATGCATGCTGCCGCCTTCAAAACAAGAAGGATTTGTGGTAGCAGTGACTAGTTAAGAGTCTGAGGAAGAGGGGCAGCAGTGCAGTACGAGCAACTGTAGCTCTATCCATAAGTCTTGAACTGATAGCCAAAAATAAAAAATCTATAAACTAAAAAACCTTCAAGTGCCTGGCAGCTACTCTAGAATAGGATTAGGCAAGGTCTCCTTGGCAAGAGAGAGTTACTACACCTCAACATGGCAGAAACATGACAATCAAAGATTTATAATGCTGCAGCTGAGGTTGCCTGCTAGCTCTTCAGGTTATTGTGGAGTGTGAAGCGGTGGGATGGCCCTGTCTTTTTGCAGCATTTTTGATGATTCCTATCGCCTTCTGGCATGGTGGAGTTGAGCAGCCTGTCCTGCCTGTTGCAGCACTTGCTGTGATTTCTTCCTTGTCCTAAGGCATCCTGTTGGTATGTAGGCAAATTCATTTTTTGAGGTCAAACTGCTGTTGACATTTCCTTTTCTAAAGAGCTGCTTTTGTTTGGGGTTTTTTTGTTTGTTTGCTTTTTTGTTTGTTTTGGATTTGGCCTTGGATTTTTGTTTGTTAGGGTATATCTGATTCTTCTTTCATTTTCCTCTTATGCTGTCTTCCTGCATTTTAGCTGTGGTCTGAATTACTTTGTGTTTTGAGTCATCTTTTTTTTGTAAAGGAAACTCTCCATACTGCGTGACATTTATGGCTAATCATGAAATCGCAGTGTTTCTTTCTCCATTAAAGTTGAAAGTAGTGGTTTTATAGCCTCTTTTTGGGTTGCTGTAAAATATCTTCTGTTGCCTGTTTACTGTAAAAGCACTTTTATTTGTCTGACTGTAGATGAAGAATTGTATATATTTTCCTTAAATAGTTTTGGATGAAAATGCTTCATTGTGAGACAGAACTGCAGTTGTGTAAACTTGGCTTGGGTTTATTGGTTTATTGGTACTATAAATGTAAAATCTGTCCTTTTACAGTACTTATTTTCTGCCAAAGACTTCACAAAATTTTACACTGATTAAATAAGAAGCAGCTTGAATCCAAGAAATACTTGTAAACATTTTCCTGGTGCATTGGGATTTTATATTAGAGACAGAATGTCAGCATGAGCTTTTCTTTCAGCCTACGTTATATCCTGGCTCAGACCCTACTGCAGAAATTAAAACCATTTGATGGGTTTCTAGCAGCCTGTGCAAAAGAGGCTGATGTTCTCCACCCACTTGAAAAACGAGAAAGCAATCTTTTTTCATCAGAAATTACTGCCTTATCTTTTCGTGGACAACCAATTTCAAGCAGGGTGTTAGACACAGAAGCTGTCTCTTAATTTGACTGAGCCTGATGCACAGACATTCTGTGAGACAGGCTGGTGCCCAGCTCTATCGAAGTTAAGGAGATGAGATTTTCCATCTGTAACCCCCTTGCTGTGCTTAGGTCATTACTCTACATCTTGTTAGAAACAATCTCCTCCCACTTGCAAAAAAGAAAAAAATCTCATTGATATGCTGAAGCAATCTGTGCTCGAAAGTAAGATGCAAACATCAGTAGAAAGGTAGCTCAACACAGTAAAAGCCAGTGTAAGTCTACAGTTGGTGCACAGTGCCATTTAAAGTATGTCAATGCAAATACAGTGCTGGAAATCATATTTTTACTCTCTGCAAACAACAGCATTTGGACACCAACCTTCCGTTTCCTGATGTGGTTTGGGTTTTTTTCATGTATCCCTCACTCAAATGTAGAACCGGCTGCTGTTATGCAGACTGGGAGAGCTGCATGCCTCTTAACTTGATCTGAAATGCCTGCCAGAAGAAATGCAAGCAAACTGCAAACAGCTAGACTAATGACTGAGTTACCTGTCATCACAGTTTTAGCATTACAGGTTTGTTTGATTAGATCATTAATTTGGAAATGCCAGGTTGTCAGATTCCAGCTAAAATTAACAGGCTTACCTTTCCAAGAACAAGGCTATGTTAAACACCTTGAAAGAAAGGTTTAAAGTAGAAGGAAAGCTCAGTGTTTACTGAAGAAAAAAGATAAATCAATGGAGTGGACTGAAAAATCTTGCACTTAAAGAAATTTAGGCAAGCTGACTGAGGGAGAGAGAAAAAAAGGGGATTGCGGTGCTGGCATCCAGTCATATATATATATATATATATAGATATAGATATCATATACCATATATATATATGGCATATGATATCTACTTCAGGCTCTTCTCAGAAATCAAATAAAATATGGAAGTAACATTCACTATATGCAATCAAATTGGGCAACATTGGACTTGATGTTGTTTTTTGAAAAAAGAGAGAGACAGCTATATAGAAGCAATAATGCTTAGACCCTATTAGCAACTTCCATACCTACCTGTCAAACCAGATGTCAGTCACTTTGTTGGATACCTTTCTATAAGGTAGCTAACAGGAATCTAAACTGCAGCACTGCCACTTAAATTGTATCCATATTTCTTTTAATTTCATCTGTTTCTGTGCATCATGATTTTATGCTTAACTTCCTTACATGATTATCAAATAGCTTTATGTTCATTAAATGTGTGATATAAACCAAGGAATTTTTTCCTTCATTCTTCTTCTTCTCTCTGAGTAATTTAGACTTATCAGAGAATGTGATAGCTGAATTACCTGATAATCTGGCAGGGCAGGCAAGGAGTTTTTCTAAAGTATGTCTTTGGCCAACATATAATTACTTTTTTTAAAGTTTTTTTAGAAGCATTGGGTTTTTAATTTTTATTCCCTAGTCAGTTGATACTGAAACTTGAGTATCAAGGGAACATATGCATTTTGGAAACATCAAGGGCGCCTTTATCTGCATTCTGTGAAACTTCTGTCTTGGAAAAATGTGAATGTTGCTTTTGGTATATTTTCTGGCTCTTTTTCCTGGTGATAAAACAAAAAAAAAGTGTCTTGGCTCATAAAAATATTCTGAGATGATAGCAGGAATAATAAATGGTACCGAGATCTGACAACTTGCGAATTGTTAAGTGTGACTGCAAAATATATGTTGTGTGGGCCCATGGCCTACGTCTACACAAGAGAAGACCACAAATTTGGTGTGTGCTGTCTGCTAAGACAGCATTATAGTAAGTCTTTAGATAAATAAAAATGCACTTAATGAACAATAAATTCATAATAATAAAGGAAAAAAATAGCCTTATTTAATGATGTGCAGAGTTCTAGTTTATACCCTTACAGTATTTTTGCACAGCCATGGCTCATGGAAGTTCTAGCTACACCCTGTGATAAGATACTCATGTTCTTGTATTTTTATAAAAGCTATGTTCTGTTAATTTTATAAAAGCTATTAACATTTTCTCAAAGACAATGTGACTCATAAATCTCTATTCCAAATTTTGCAATACCCAGGGCTCAATACGTAAAAAGAGTCTCCTGGAGAGGTGTGCAGCAAACTGGAGAAAATAAATGCTATTTATTTGTGGAGTGAAGGGAAGGCAATGAAAGTGAGGTCTGAAAAGGGAAGGAGTTTTTCCCTGGGCAACTCACTTTTTTCAGTGGAAAGAAACAAAGCTTTTATATTTATTTAAAACTGCCTTTGGGCTTTTGAGCTTGATTTAACATTGTTCCAGGAAGGCAGGCAACTGATGTTGGATTATATGCTTCATGTTTTCTAGTTTTTGAAGGTACAAGGCTGTTTATGGGGATTTAAGTTTCAAGTACAGATGTTAGAAGCAAATATGTACAGGGCCAGATTCAGGTGAACAGTTAAAGCCATTCTTAAATTCATCCTTACTAAAAATAATAATATAGTAATGAAGCATGTATTTAGTTGTTTAAACTGTGTTGAAGTTCTAATAGGACTAAGCTGGCTTATGTGGTATGCGCTGTCCTGCATATGAACAGCACATACTTAATAAGCTTGATAGATGGGGTTTGAACATCAGTGATGTTCTTTCAGCAATGATCTGTGATATGCTTTGTAGGTCATTTGGTTTTGTAGGACAAGAACTGCTGTACAAAGTCAGACTCAAAATCGACCAAGCCCTATAACCTTCTTCTGACAACGGCAGTAGCTGCTGCCAAGGAAAAAAGTATTAGAAAGCAGTTGGTAAGTCTTCCTGAATTCTGGCTTTGTGCTATGTAGAGATTTCAAGCAGCCACGTAGGGCAGTTAGATAATTATTTACTCTACCTGTCTTAGTGTTGGTAAATGACTTTACACATACTTAAGTGACATCAAGAGTATGAAGAAGAGATTTTTTCCAGAAGATACTGGTTGTCCATTTTTAATATTGTCAGTATGATACAAGCTGATGATTCTCCACCCAGCATTAGCCAGTGTACTCCTTTGTTTTTAACTATTACAGTTGGGGTTTGAATCCAGATAAATGTTATTACTGCTGTGATTCCTAGGTTGCCATTTTCTAATCATCCCAGTCTGAAAAGTGCTTTAGTTTTTTGGCACTTCCTTATTTTTAAGTACAGGCTAAAATTCCAGTGACATCCATGGCACTTTGGTAGAAGCCAACACTAACCATGTGCTTTTATTATGTTCCTGAGTAATATCCACTGCTTTCTGCAGGGATGGAGAGATTGTGTCTAGCAGACAGCAGGAAATAAGAAAAGGAGGAGGAAGAGATATAAAGAATGAATGAAAAATACAGCCATGGACCCGAAGAGGACAGAAATAATGCTGGCATATTAGAAAAGATCTTGGAATAAACAAAACAAAGCAAAATCAAACAAGATTGTATGTTTAACTAGGTTAACTAATTCACCAATTAAACTAGTGCCATAAACAGACACGTAGAGTAATTATTAAAGCAGAACAGATGCTTCTAAGCTTTATTTTGTGATGCATTCTAGGTAATTTAAACTTAAATCACAGGGTACGTGTATCACACAAAAGTATGCATTTATTTTTATTAGAAACTTTATTACAAACAATGTTTATACAAACAATTACAAACAATAAACAATGATTATTAGAAAATGTTACTGAACAAGTCTCACAACATATGTTGTAGTCAGGACAGATCTATTTGTTAGTCAACTGAAAGTCCTAAAGTTATCACTAATAAGGTCAGAAGAAAATAAAAACAAAATAAATTCAATTGTTTTAAGGAGAAATGAAAATGAAATATGCGGTTATTCTTTTTCTGCACCTGGTATTTCTCTCTTGGTAGTTCTCAGGTGAACTGATGTAATTCAGTGTTGTTTCTGAGAAAACACTTTAAATATGTCCTTTTTGAAATATATATTATGTCTATAGCCTGTACTATGATCTTATGACACACCTTGAAATGGATTTAGCACTCTCACTTTTAAAGATGCTCTAAAGCTCTTTTCAAATCTGTAAAAGCAGAGTCTGCAGATTGAGGCCAGTGCTATCAAGAGTGGGAATAAATCAGAAAATCTGGATTTATACCTGAAACTCCCAGGAGGTGAAATTCTCCCAAGAAACACTTCATGTGACAGGCTTAAGCTCCATAATGTGTTCTGCATTCAGGTATAAATGCTTTTATAATGAAGAGGAGAAAGGGTAGCAGTAGTTTTGCTATCAGATTTCCCCTATAAGATCATATTTTAACCTACATCCAGACCCAACTGCAAAAAATGCTACTCCCTGAGAATGAATCGAAAGGCTGACTTTTAATAGATGCCCTTAGCATCATGCATTATGTTGGAAGAGACCTGGAAACACATCAAAGAATTATATAAAAGAAAGTATCATATGATATGCGTTCACCTGAAAATGTTTATGGCTGTAGACTTTATTTTGTTCCTCTAGTCCCACCACCATAACAAGATTATTGCTATAAGTAAGGGTTGGCGGGATCAAGTCCTATTATTATTCTGGAATACAGATTGCTCAGTCTTTGTGAAATTAACATCCATATTGACAAATTATACAGGACTGGAAAGCTGCAGCTCATTTACATATAAACCGTCTTTACTTTTTGAAGCAAAATAAATACTTCTAGGGTCAGATACTCTCATTCTAGAAATTGTCATCACTCCAATTCCAATTTACATCACTGAGAATTTGCTTCAGTGCCAACAATAGAGTTAAGTAAATGAATGAACTTAGCTCTTATCTGAGTTCATTTAATATTAGCATGTCCACAGTTCATAAACTAATCCTTCACCTCCAGGATAGCCATGGGCACTGTTGTAGACAACATTTTCTTTAAAAAAATGATTTTCTTTAAAAGCGTGTGGTTGAAAATACTTTCACTTCTCTTGACAACCTGCTTATCCATTTTATTATTGTCATTGCTTTCCCGCAGGCTCTGCCAAGAAGTTTGCACTTGCAGCTTGATCAAATTACATGCTATTCCTTGATGTGAACATGTAAAACATCATTGTGCTTGGCTCAGGAAATGATAAATTACAGAATGTCCCTTATTTACGTCACTGATTCAAATCCAGTCCAAGCCATTAGTGACTGACTGTCATCCCTGAATAACCTTTATGAAACTGGAGAGAGTCTTAATCTTTTTAATTTTACAAATGAAATAGTTCTTGAATGTGAATGAGAAAAATCTAAAAATTCACATATGGTGCACTTGAGCTGCAGCTGATCTTGAGTGGAAAAGGAAAATATTTCCAGCAGATGCTGAACTGTAAGGCAGTGCTTGATTGACAGTGACATATCAAAATGATTGAGTAACAGAGGTTGCTCCTTCTATTTTAATTCACCAAATTGGGAGCTTTAGTTCCTCTCCCGGTCACCATTATGATGATAATATTAGTACTGATTAGGTATCTAAACACAACAGCAATAATCGTAATAATGCAACCACACAATAAATAGCAAAGCTAGCAATTTACGTTAAAAGTACTATTACCAATTACCTCTAATAATGAGAAATAGAGGAATGTCTCAACAAACATGCCAATAATCCTCTTCTCCACCTACTTTGAGAAACCAAAAGGAGAGCAATAAACCCAGTGAATCCTCATTGCTTTTTACATCAAGCTTTGAAGTAAGACTATCAAGTCGAATCACACAAATCAGTTCTGTCACAAAAACATAGTCAAGATAGAGTTTGAGGTCTTGCTTGAATGATTTCGTGTATCCAGCTTTAAAAAAAACAAAAACAAAAAACTGCAAACCCCAAAAGCCAGAATAAACCCCTTTTCTTTCAGGCAAGTAAAGCTAGGTTCTACATGATTCTACACTTCCTTGGTATTTGTGGTATCAAAATTCTTGCATGGCTGCTCACTTGGAGCTGGGTGGTGAATTTCTTCAGTCTTATACATATTGATCCCTGAATTTCTCTCTATCAATATTATTATTTTTAGAATGCAAAGGACATCATTTAGTCACTATGTTAAAGTAGAAGCACTGCCCAAAATTCTTAAGAATTATTTGGTTTTACATTAAAATTGATCAACTTGATATGATTAATAATCTTTGACAATCCTATGGAATTCTCCCAGGTAATTCAGTATGTAAATGAAATATTTAATATTGGATCATTAGTTCTGAGAATGTATACCATTTGGGATTTCATATATGATGATGGATCATAATCTTGCAAAGAAAGGTATCTGACTTCTTGCCAGAATTAGAACTGTCTCTGGAAACTTTCAGAAATGTTCTTGGCCTTCACAGCAATTTATGAAATTTATTTAAAAGTACAGATATAATAGGTGCCAGCTTGTGTAGCTCAGGAATTTTTAAGTTAAGCATATGTACATCATATTCCACTTTGTATCACTGAACTGAGATTTCTTTCACAATTGTTTTATTTACCCTTTTAAAATATTGTTGTGTTATTTAATGTAGCACTTAAGCTAGTCTCATAATACAGATATGGGTTTGTGTGTTTAATAAATCAGTGTTCAGAGTAGGAAGCATTTGACTTGGTCATGTTTGTAATATCAGATTGTTGATATGGTGCAAAGAAAATTAAATGCACTGTTCTCATTAACAGCAGCGGGAACTGAATTTACAAAGTGGAGAAAATAAATGTATTCTTGCATTAACTCTTCAGGCCAGCTCACACTTCGTGTTAATAGAATTCCATCTGTGCTATCTACTAGTTTTCAGCCTCTCTTAAAAGTAATCTGGCATTTGACTTGTGTTTTCCATAGCATCGACTGCCTGTCAGCACATAATAAACCGTGCAATTTTGAGAGCCACAGGTTTGAAACCAAAACATTATAAAAGGGGATATTTGGTGTTGTCACGAGTGCTGTATGCAGTCAATGTGAATATTATTTGTGTGAATATTTTCTTGAGTCAGCTTCACAGCAGATAGTTTGTACTGGAAGGTAGTGAAGTCAGTATTACAGTTGGCAATGTATATATGGAAAGCAAAGGACTGTTCAGACTCTATGCAGTCAGCTTAGGGGTGATTTTGTGGCCAGGGGAGTGCTGGAATGTCACAAACTTCTAAAAACATGGAAAATTTTGATACAAAAGCGAGTTCTGGAGCCTCATTCTGAACTGTTCCAGTTTAAGCTTAGGCCTGTAGTTATCTAACCAAATAGTTGTGTCACTTCGGTATCCTTCTTTTTTTTAATTTTTTTTTTTAAATGGTGATAGGCATTAAATAAAATTCTTAAAGCAACTATACTCCTAGCATCCTAATGAGGTAAGGTAGCTAATCTATCCCAGTTTAGAGAATATGACTTGAATACAGACCAACTATTACAGATGATGTAATAGTTGGGAATGGCCGCAGTCAATGAAGATCACTCACTGTCTTTGGCATTGAGATCCTTGTGTGTTGGACAGAACAAAGAAGATTTTTTTAAAGTGTTGTTTTTTTTCTCCTGTCCTTTTTCTTTTCTTTTGAATCATATCACTACCGACATGTTCCTCCTGAATTGTGTTTGAAGATAACTTGGAGTGATAAGAGCCTTATAGAAGAATTGTTGGAACTTTGTCTACATTGTACTACGGTTCTCACCAAAATTGGCCATGTCTATTTGAATTGCTGCTCTTATATGAACACTGCATTGAAGAAGATATTCAACATTTATATTCCTCCTAGTTATATATGGCTTAAAAAGCACAACATTTAGGTAAAGGGAAATTGGTTCTTCTCATCACAGCTGTCAACATTTTACTTTTGACTATATACATTTTAAGAGGTTTATTGTATTCCTACAGTTTTACAAGTAGGATTGTGAGGTGGAAAGGGAACAGTGATTCTTTAATGTGTGACATTAATGATAACCTACCCTTTAAGGTTTAGAACGGGTCATAAAAAGGCAGATCATTATCTAAGGAGATAATGAAGACTTATGAAAAGATAGTGAATTTTCATTGAGTTAATTGGCCAGGACCTTCATCTATTGTTTCTGTCTTTCCTTGGGTTTTTTTTTGTGTGTCCTTCCTAGAAGGTTTTTGTGTGTGTTGTCCTCTTTAGCAAGAATATGCCCTTATGTCAGATTCTGCTCATTTGGACAAGATATTGGATATGGGGCAGTGGGAAGCTCTTCATTACCCTCAGTTTCTCCTACATATCCTACTTGGGACTATAGGCATTGCAAGTGCAGAATCCTCTGTGCTACAGAAGAGGCTTCATGTTCATTTTAGCTGTGTTTTGGAGGAAGACTACTGCAGCTCCATTACAGGAAAAATCCTAACTCCACTTTAAACTCATGCTTTATAAGTCCAGTTCCTTTGTACTTATGAGTTTGCTGGATTCATGCAATTGGAATGAGGCAAGAAAAAATTATATATTGCATTAACTTGTATCCATCGTCCATAAATCTTAAGGAGGTACCTGATGCGGCAGCAGTAAACTCTAGGAAGACATCTGTGAGAACTAGCTAGCTAACATGTGCAACCTGGCTCTGAGCCAAAAGAGTTGTTTGGGTTTTTTTTCTCTGTGCATTCCCTACACTTGCAGATGAACTCAGATCATAGAGATTTCTGCAGCTGCGATGAAATTTGCTATTGTAATGACACACAGTGTCTTTTCTGTCGTCTTCTGGGGTTTAGGGGTTTTTTTTATTGGTATGCTGTTTCACTGTTGCAGAGAAAGCAAATAGCAAATGCATCTGCTTGGCATAAGGACAAAAGCAAATCTGAGAAACCTGATATTAAACTCTAGATTTTAGAATTGCAGATCCTGTGCTGTAATAATTAGAAGTTTTACAAAACTGTTAACACAAAAAATTCAGGAGGGAGCATTTCTGTATTCCAACTAATCCCATCCTTTGTGGTCCCACTGCACACCCATTATTTCCTATGGAATTTCACTCTCTGCTTATTAACTTGTTTCCTGAATTCTAACAATACACTGAGGGTTTTGCTTATGGGTTTTGCGTGGGAATACTAGGACTAAGATGCAGGGATTAATGCCAGTATATGACCCAAAAATTAATATTTGTTGATACTAACGTGATTACTCGTCATTTTGTAGCCTACACGGGCTGCTAGAAATGCTGGTGTGTTGCCAGCCCCATGGCACAGCCCAGAGCTGGGAATCTGCAGGGGCAAATTGGTGTCGTCCGTTGTAGCTCATCCTCCCCTTGTGGCCAGGAATTCTCTGCTGAATACTTGTGCCAAGGATGCACCACAGAATCCTTTCCAATTAGATGATCCCATAACAGGCTTCAGACATTCAGTCAAAAAAGTGAAATGCTGAAGTGATGGTCTGAGGCTCTGCCGTGTTCTGTTTTTTTTTTAATTCTGTCAACATCTAAATGCTATGAACAAATTGCCAGGAACTAGCAGTTCATGAGGCAGTTCATTCCATGAGATAATTTATTCACGTTGAATTTTTCAGCTGCATTCCTTAAGAATTTGGGAAGAGCAAAACAAAAATGGGATCAAGCATCTAAGCTGGAGCACTCTGATCCAGAGATGCCTGAAGTTAGTAGACTTTCATCAGTTTCTTGGGTCTTTGATTTAGATTGTGAGTGAAAGACAGCTGTTTGCAAAATTCTTTTTTAATATAATTTCAGTACTAGCTAAAGAATAGGAAAGATACTATTTCTTGAGTGTCAGAAGTTGTTTTATTTTTTGTTCTTATACATGTAAGGAAGGCTGTGGTGTTGTTTTCTTAAGGGTTTTATTCAAATTATGGTATGCGCCTATGATTTATTTAAAACTGGGAGAGTTTCAGTTAGAATAAAATAGCCAGCCTAATGCCTCGAGAAATGACAAATCACTGAGTCGAACCTACCTTAGAAAAGACAAGTTTATCCTCTTCAGAGAAACATTTTTCCGTAGGTATTTTACATGAGAACCCCGTGCTCTAATAAACAAAAATAAAAAGGAGCTCTTTACATTACAGAATAAACAGCCATTCCTGATGCTCAAAAAATTGTTTCATCAAAGAAGAAACAGCACAAACCAAGCCCATCAAATAGTGTGTGGGGTTTTTATGACTGCTTAGTAGCATGCCATTATCTAATCTGTCAGAAACAGCTTCATGAAGTCCACAGGAAATTTCAGGTTTTCAATGCTAGTAATACATACTCTTAAAAGTGCCTTTTCTGGTGTGATTGAAAACAATCTCTAAAACGCCTAATAAAATCTAAACCCCTAATTCTAGTTTTCTGAGCTTCGAATTAAAACTTTTGTCCTATTCTGCCAAGAAAAGGCATATTAGCAGGATTTTAAAATTTATCTGGAGCTGATTATACCAAGATGATTTAGCACCTGAGTTGTAGGAGAGTTTAAAAGTGAAAATAGCAAACAGAACTGTTTGCCTATCTCAGAAATGCTTCAGCTGGCATATGCAAACTTTTCACAGGCTGTTTGTTCCTTGCTGGATTGAGCTTCCTCTCCCAAATAGCATTAAAAGTAGATCGTGACACCTTTGGGTTTTTTTAAATTTGAGAATACTTTTTTTTTTTTTCTGCAATCTTCCTTTTGCAGAGTTGGAAAAATATTGCCCTAGTTTAAAAAAAAAATAAAATAAAATAAATGTCACTCAAAGACAAAACCTGGAACTTTTCCAGCTAGAAAGTGTGAACTAAGAGGGGAACTTCATAGAAGTTATGCTAAAACACTACCTACTGTATCATCACTTAAAATAATTTAAAGCATTTCCAAGGTTGAAGACTACTCAGAAATTAGAAAATTACCAATTTATTTGAACACTAGCTTTTGTAATTCTAATGATACATGTGTATGAGTCATGACAGAGTTATTTTACCCTGAACTGATACCTGGTATGGAAAACTTCAGCCTATGTAATCCAAATTGCCAATATCAAACAAATGAAAAAAGGATGCTTCATAGCACAAATCATAGGGTGACCTTAATAATTACTAATTAAACCTCCATTTATTATACCTGTCTGGTAATGCATCAGTTTATGCTACAGTTCTTTATTACAGCTACTGTTAGTTCTGAGAACTGTTTCTGTTGAAGAAAAATGGCTTATTTTCCTTTTAAATATTTTTATTAACCTTCTTCAAGAAACTGGACAACCACCATTGGTAAAATTTGTAGATAACTAGTGGAGCATTGTCTATTGTAAAAAGCAATCTGGATTAATTGATAAACTAGAATTTAAAGAGTCCGTCTTACAAGGAAAGAGGATTGTTTGGATGGAAGATGCAGATTGAAATTGCTGAGATGAAGGAGAGGCTTTAAAATCTCCACTGTTTTTCTTCACTCTATTTCCAGAAGTTTGCTTTCCCATTTCAAAGGCATCAGCTGCCTTGAAGCACTTGGACAGGATGTCCTGCCTTGATTGCCAGAGAACATCACCTTCAGATAGAAAAGGGATGTCCTTCATTTCTCTTTTAGCTTATGCCTGGTATCTTACTGCTGTCTGACAGGAAACCTGGATCATGTTCTTTCCTCCTTAACCCAACTCTTAGTTTTGTTAACAATAGTGACTACATGGCCTTTGAGTAATGAAACCTACAAGGATTTTCCTTTCTTGGGAAAGTCATAGTTTGCAGTGACATAAAAGCTGTTTCTTTTAAACAAAACTTCTTTGGTCCTATGTTCCCAGTGTTTGGTCATTCTATCAGCAAAGAATTGCTTTTGCTGCAACCTGTGACTATTGCTTTTCATTCTTTCATTGTGACCCACCACCAAGCAGTCTGGCTTCATCTTCTCTGTAGCCCAACCCTCTATCAGTTATAGGCAGTAATAAGATTCCTCTTCCATGTCCTCCTCTCCTGGCTGAACAAACCTAGCTCTTTGCTGACTACGCTGTTGCTAATGTAGCCCAGGCTACAAGAATATAGGCCATGTCAAAGGCCTTGCTAACGTCAAGCAAACTGCCATCTCCTCATCCTTGATATCAAACCTCCTTACTGCAGAAAGCAATCAACAGATCAGGCATGATTTGGCTGGAAAACCTCTGCCAGCTGTTCTTCAGCACCTCCTTGTGCTTTGTGTCTTTGGAAATGCTTTCCAAAGGGGTTTGTTCCATAATCCCTCGAAGAACTGGGGGTACGTTGGGCAGTCTTTTCTTCACTAGGTTCTCTTTCATGTGCTTTTTGAAGATGGGTGTGATGTTTGCCTTTTTCCAGTCACTATGACCTTTCAAACATCAGAGTTTTGTAGTGACTTACACCAGCTCCCTCAGTGCTATCAGATATATCCTGTGCAGTCCCATGGTCTTCTTTGCTTGTCTAAGCATTCCCTGATTGATTTCCCTGTGTCCCACAGACTCTGACAGCAGGTGCTGGAGCTGGAAAGCCCAGGAACAGGCCTTGCCAGTAAAGATTCATGCAAAGAAAGCATGTTCCTCAGCTGTTTCTGTGCTTGCTGTCTCTAGGACCCCTGCCCAATTTGAGCAGCAAGCCTGTATTTTCCATAGCCTTCCTTTTGCTACGAATATGCATGAAGAGCCCTTCTTTTAGTGCTTTCATATCTTTGAATCTCCTGGATGCACATAACTTCACCGAAGTGCCATCCAATTTCCTGCCTGCTTTCTGCAGATAGCTGACAGTGTGCTAATTAGCAACTCGCCTGTGCACTGTCTCCAAAAACCTGATTGTTGTATTTTGGTCTGGAGGCTGGCAGTCTTGGCAAGCAGTCCTATCATGGTGTTGAGGTTGAAGAGACCGTCTTCAGGACTGTCAGGCAAGCCATTTTATATAAGGAGTTGCTATTTATGTAGGCCATGATTTTAACTTCCCTAGCTGTGCTTTTGGCTTTTTGGTGCTTTTGGCTTTTTGGTTTACTTTATTTTGTTCTACAACTCCTTTTTGACCTTTCTCTATTGTAAGTAATCTATCATAACAAAGGACAGTCCAGGCCTATAGGGAAAAGGTTATATCTTTTATAAGACCAAATAATACAGTTGGAGGAAAAACAAAAGCACTTTTTTGTCTCAGAGGACTTTCATTAGTTTTCTGAGCCCAAAGCTTGTTCTCTCCCCTGACTATATCTCTTGGTCTAATAAAAGATATTACTTCTCTCTAAAAGCCTGTCCTGTTTATAGTACACCAGCAGAGCTACAATGACACTTCTATATGAGCAGGGACTCAGAGGCCTACACAATTCAAAATAATGTGTATATGTTCAGATTATTTGTTGAATATAGTCATTCTAAGCACAGTGATAATTAGCACAGAAATAGACTGTGCTGATGAGAGAATTTTTTTCAAAAGAGATATGACTGTAATAGTTATCTGGAGATAGGAATAGAAGATGCCAGTGCATCTAGACCTGGTGGAGTGGCTTAAACCTTGTTTTTGTCAGGGAAATAGCATATAAGAAGTAACTGCAGAGAAATACTGAGGAAATTCTCTTAGCTACTGAAGTGAGATAATTATGAATCCCATTAGGTGGGGGAGAAGGACAATTAGTTGAATATGTTATAGTTTAATATATTATTAATAGTACTCTTGAGTTTTCAAATCTATCTTTAAAAAAAAAAAATCACGAAACAACTAGATACACCAGATTAGGTGCCCGGGGCTTGGACTTAGCACTGCTTGTCTGTCTAAGGACTTAGTCAGTTTTGACTGTTTGAGGATTTTAACTTTGCTAAAAACTCAGAATGACAATTACTGAGAGTAGGACTATCATGTGCTGTGTAGTGCTTACACTAAGTTACTGTTAATGCTTACTTTAGAAAGTATGTGGTCTGTATTTTAAAGGATTCTAAATCTGGTAATTGAATTGATAAATGCGGATGTTCTTGCCAGAAACCTCATAGTCCAATCTTGAGACAAAGATGTTCTGTAAGTGCAATGTGTCCAGCCAAATAAACCAGCATAGCTTTCTGATTATTGAATGCTCTGCTTGTAATCTCCATAACAGGAGCTATTAGAGGATATTATTCCATCAATAAATTTGTATATAAAAAATAGATTAATTATTCATTTAGTTTTAGTGCATCTTTCATAGAGGCCATTTTACCTTTCCTATAACAGTACAAATTGTCATTTTAATGAGTGTTTTAATGAAATGAAAAGTGAGCTGAGTGTAAATCCCAGGTGTACTAAAAATGGAGACATATTCAGGACCTATTCTAGGAAGAAATATAGTTGCATTTGCAGGTGTAGCATCTTGCTAGAGTTGGATTCTCAGCTAGACTAGTGAGGCTTATTTTCACTAAAATGCTCTGACTTACACTAACCAAAACTCTAGGCTCAAATGCCTTATATTCAGGTTCACATTTGCAAAATATGACTGCGTATTAGGAGTTCAATGAAGTGCAAGTTAAATGAATAATATATAGCTATGTCAACACAGTTAATGAAAGTGTCTAAAGTGTTTAAATCAGAACTAATGCTGACAAGATAATAGTCTTCATCTCCACTTTAGACAGTGGATAGATGCCACACCAGGTAATAGGCTCCCTTGATTTTTTTTTTCTTCAGCCTGAAGTAGTGAACTTATAGCATATGACCTGTGATTGCATAGATGGAGGTTCATCTGGCTGTGAAATTTCAAAAGACCATGATATCATAAATTTTTTTTTTAAAAGATAACAAGTAAGGGAAGTTTTCATTAAAGTTTGAAACTACAGTATAATGTCTTCTTTCTAAGTTGATGTAAACCAGTGAGATTCTCTGTCACAACTGTAATGGAGATGAACACTCAGACGAGCAGTCCAGACAAGAGTCAGCTTTCAAGCAAGCGCTTTTAGCCGTGAAGATATTTACCCCTTCTCTAGTGTGGCTGTTAACTTTAAGGACTACTGATTGAAAGTGTCCACAGTTAAAAGCTTAGAGTGTGCCTTGGAAGATAATGCAGTGGTACCCACAGGCCATTGAGAAACAGAACTTCAGCTGAAACCTGGGGAAAAAGAAGGACAAGGTACTTGATTTCAGCTATATGTCTAATGATAATTAGGATTATAGTAAAAAGCTCCATGTTACTAATGCATATGTAGTTCCTACCTCAGATTGTTTACAGTCATATCAAGTGGGCTGTTGAAACTGGGAAGCAGCAAGAGATCAGGGCAAGTATAGTAGCTGTAATGTGCTCAGGAAGGTAATTTGTGCCCAATTACTGATCTGTTAATACAATCTTAAGATCGACATTTCTCCCTTCTTAAAACGAGTAGATCTTTTCAAATGGAAAGATGATTTTGAAATTCATATTATCCCTTAAAATTAAATCCCAGAAACACTGTAGTGATGAGCACAGTATAACGACTTAGCTGGTTAAATAATCACTGCCATATATGCCACAATATGTTCTTAGAAGGATCTTTGCAATATTAAACTAAATAAGAAAAATCTCAGTGGTTTAAAGTTCTTAGTTTCTTCACACCACTACAGAACTGTCAGCGCTAAACAGAATCGATAGTGGGAATGTAGTGTACTAGCAAATACAATTCCCATCCTTTTCAAGATAAATTTATAATGTGTTTCTGTAGTTTTAATTACTAAGATATATTGCTAATTTATTTTTCTGGCAAATTCCAGTGTCATTAAAGCAGTGATTTTCATTTGTAACAAAAATGTATTTTACTGATTCAGCTCTTCTAGAGAGGGCTTATTAGAAGTGTCAATTAATCTTTTAAACTAATGTAAACTAAGTAAAAATAATGTTTTACTATTTTCCACAAGGATTCTTTATTTAAGCCTTCAGGTATTCTACTACATATCATTTGCCATTTAAATGTTTAGGTGTGATGGATTGTTCTGACAAGATTATTTACAATCTTATTTACCATAATAAGAGCAAATACTTGCACTGTATGGAGCAATGACTTTATAAAATCACTCACGCTGTCAGCCATTCATGTTCTTCAGAGCAATCTAAAATGTTTTGTCTTGGTAGCAAAACCTAGCTTTTTCCTTCCCAAAATTCTCCTACCTTCCAGTTTTGTCCAACTGATGATAAAACAGAAGATATCTTTTTGTTGGTGGTGCTTTTCAAAGACTTCTTAGAAACCTTCTATGTAATTGTCAGAGTAGTTTTTTATGCATCAGAGAGAATCATAGCCTGCTTCTGTAGTGCTATTTTATTGTGGTGCTTTTTAAATAGTAAATAATGGGCATATAGAAATGTTTCACTTTTTTACAAAATATTATTCTACTCATCTGTGCCTTTCTTTAAGAGGCAACCTATTTTCCCACCCTTACTTCAGCATATGAAATTTATGCCCACTCAGGGCTCTGTTTCTCTAATACAGAACCGTCCAATCCTCTGTGACTCCATTGAACTAGCTCCTAGCAGATCCTGCAAGGGTTTAGATATTCTTCAGTGCAGTATGGATTTGTGGTAAATACAGTGGGCCCCAAACTTGCCTTAAAGCATATGTGTTGTGTAACGTGCGCAAGTGTAACACAAACATTTTAAATAGGTTTTGTACAGTTTGATTCTCAGCTGAGATTTCTGTAGAGCATCACCACCAGCAAGAACCACTGTGTAATCAGAATTACACTTGTCCTTGTGGTCAGATGGTGATGCGTCACTGAGGACATCATCAGAAGGCCATAGGAACACAGGTCTGTCTTAGGGACAGCCTTTCTGCTACATAATGATGTAGTGGATGTCCTGTGGTGTATATAAAAAGAAAAGAAGCCAAATGTGTTGTCTGTGCTGAAGGTGAGTTTATAGCACTGGAAGTTACGAGAGGAAATTGCTTTTGATCATTATCAGTATAACATTTGATTATCGGTGCAGCGGTTCTGTCAGGGCCTCTAGCCCAGTAATAATTTCAGTAACAGTTCATTGATGCTAAAAAGGCCTGTGCTTTGGAACTAAGGCTAGATTGTCTGGAAGCAAAAATCTTAGAAAGGATTATCTGGACCTCATAGAGAGATTCCTGGTATGAGACAGACCGTGACGCAGATCCTCAAAGTTTTCCCAGTGCTTGGTGTTCCTGGCCCCCTGTGCTGATCTTGAGGGCTCTGGGTGAGCACATTTGCTTTCACTGCAGTTGCATTTAGTGGGAAGAAGTTCACTTTTGTGATCCAGGTTGTTGGCCATGACCATATGCTTGAATTCACTCTTGACCTTTCTGTTCTCCGCTGCCCCAACACTCTGGCAGCCTTCAGAAGAAGCTGTTGCTTGATACTGATACTCTGCATTGTCACTGCTGCGCTAATTTTTTTTAATTTCTTCACTGTCAGTTCTGATTCGCAGGAAAGCTACTCTGTGGTGAAGGAGTGGAAAAAACGCCCCACAACCTTATTTTCTTTACTACCAAACTCTCAAAAATATATGATCTTGTAAATCACTTGTAATATCTGGTCCATAATGCACTGAAAACTGGTGACACTCCAGCCATACACCCTGTAAGCACGGGTTATACTGAAATAGTATCTTCTAACATATCAGTGACAAAACGCTGCTTTGATTTACTAGCCAGCATCAAGCTAGTAAGTCTGTGACATATCCAACTTGGCAAGCCTCTTTTTTTTCTGCCAACACTGAGAATAAATCCTGGATTTTAGAAACAGAGTATTGATCTATGTGTAAGCAAAGATTGTTTCAATCTCTGTATTTCCCACTTAAGTGTCACGGGAATCTGGAGAATCAACGGAAAGCAGTTTATCATCTAGTACTACGCTCGCTGTGTTGTCATGTTAGCTTCTCTGTAGTGAGAAATTTCGAGGCAGTATTTGAGTAACAACTTGCTTTGGTCTTCCCCTTTTCACCAAAGGTCTCCATTCTTTAGGCACTCTCAGGAGTGCCTTCACGTATGCAATGTGAATGTCTCATGCTCCATTCTTATTCTTATTTATTTATTTGTTTATTTTTGTCGTTGGTGTTGATGCTCTGTAAACAGGTGTTTCATAGCCCATGTGCCTGGGAAGCGCATTGCAGGTGGCATGTATGAATAGGAGACGCTCTTGTCAGATCTTTCTTTCTTTGCGCTACATTTCAGAAGGAGCTGGAAAATTCTTCTGTGCAGAACCAACAGAGTGTAAGCTACTTTGATGTTGTGTAACAGGTTCTAGACAGGTACAAATATGCTTTAAGATACATGCATCACCCATGCTGAACAGTGGTGCATGTTCTCACGCTGCCTCTATACAATTTCCTTTGCCTCTTGTGTTGGTGGTGAGAGAGCGAGCATGTCTGAGAAGGCAAGGATCCACACTCTTTGGTATAAAAATACCAAATATAAAAATACATGCCTCTTTTTGATGTTGTGTGTGGGATTTGGAAGGAATGTTTTCATCATGCCAGTACATCAGTGCCTTGAGTAAGGCAGGGATGTGTGTTTCTTATTCTGTGTTTTTTGCTGAAGTTAAGAATTATGTAGCAATGCCAAACATTGTAAGTGTAAGTATATGTTTAAAAATGAGAATATCTTCTTTCAGAGGTTTTCAGAATATGGTATGTGCATCCTAGGAACATCTCCCACCCTTTACCTAAGTCCTGTGAACGCAACTCTTGGGTTTTGTGTGTATTTAGCTACCTAATGCTCAAAGAGCATTAGGTAGCTAAATACATGCATATATCTACTTTTGAGTAAGTAGTGGTGGAGTATTGCTTCATTTACAGTCCTTTAGCCTGCCAAAGAAAAAGGGAGATTCCTGTATGTCATGCCTGAAAAAAGCATACTTCGTAACATTGTGCTTCATATGAAGAGATAACCAGATGTAGAGTTCATTGACACATTTCTCTGCGAGCAGCAGTGTGGTAATTCTGCTTACACTTCAAAAGCAGGGCTAAAGAGGTGCCACTGAGATTAGTCCAGATGTTCTGTAGCGTCACTTGGACCCACGTATGCCTAAACACAGTGCTCCTTCTCATTTGCCTTTAAAACAAGCACAGCTTTCTTCAGTACAAGCACTGGTCTGTACTACTGCTCTACTACTGCAGCTCCTGGGCTGGAGCTAAACAATAGCCTTTCTTTCTCTCTTCCCAGCTTGGAGAGTGATGAAGCTGATACACAATTCTCCATGTGGATTTATTTCCAGAACTGACTCCGGGACTACTAATTCTGTTACTATGTTCAAGGAAAGATTTTCATTGCAGAAATAAAGCCAAGGTGCTTCTCAGTGTGCCTGCTCACAGAGCTGTCTGCAATGCAGTGTGGAGGTACCCGAGTAGCTCAGCACTGGCAGCGGCCTGTTGCAGAAGCAGGGCATTCAGCATAGGCCAATTTACTCTGCTCTGAAGGATTCACTTATGTGGTTTATTGGACTGGGTTTGTTCAGAATTCCACTCCATAAACACACGTCCCTCCAAGTGAAACAGTGCTGGGTTTGTTCTATGCTATTACAATTTTGATTTATTTCTGGAACGCTGCCGCCAGAATTTTTGAGCCCTGCAACAGTGCAAACAGTTTTTGTTGATATTCCACTTTGTCATTCCCTTTCTGAAAAATCAAATCCCCAAAAAGCACCTTACTAAGCTGAAAGGAAATCTAGGTGTCTATTGAAGAATGTTCATATACTCCCAGGAAACTGATGAGAAGCTGAAATGTGTCACACATATTTTGTTACTACCTGTAGAGAGAGAAGTTCATGCAACGCAGTGGAAGATAATATTTTTTTTCTTGTTTGTTGCTGATCAAAAGTTTTACTATGATACAAAAATCTTATATACTATGATCCAATATGAGCTGGACTAGTAACTTTGAATATTTTTCTCTTTGATTTCATAAAGATGCAGTGGTGTCCCAGCATGAAGTGGACCAAGTTCAATTGTAAATGCTGATTTTTAATATATTTTTTGAGACCTTACAGGATTTAGATAAAAGGCATTCTTTTAAACTCTTAATATGCTTAATGAGAAAGGAGATGAGGATTCGCAATTAAAAATCAAAGTAACTGTATTTAAACTGCACACAAACCTGAACTTACTTGGTATTATCAATTTCCTTGGAAAAATTCAGACATCAGTGAGCAAGCTTTCAGTGCAAAATGAAAGTGCTATTGATGAGTTTTAATTTGGCAGTATGAAGAGCTTTGATAGCCTAAAGGAGGGTTTGCCTCCTGAAGAGAAAAGAAAGTGATAGTATGTGTGCTTTGGGGAAATATTATTACTTTCTTTTAGGGGGGAGGAGCAAGAGTCAATTTATGTCATTTTAAGTTGATTTATTTACATCACCTGATAAACCATAACAAGGGGATAACATGGACTCTGGAACATAACATATACTGTTAAAAAAAATGACATAAAAATAGATGTTAGACATAATGACTAATACCTGTCTTCAGTGAAGTTTTTTTTTTCCTCCCAACTCCCTGGTGTTCACGGTGTATTCTGGGTGATATATGGTCAAGTCAGATTGAATCATAAAGTCTGAAAGGCAAGAGTGTTTCTCATCTCAAGTGGTTACTGACCTCTCTATAGCTGTCAACCAAAAACCCCAGCAACCAGCAACATGCTGTAACGCTCTTAGATCAATTTTCAGCAAAAAGAGAACAAAACCTGCCTCCTCACAAAGGTCATCTTGGCATTCAAGCAATGCCAGAACATGCCAGTAGCCCACATGCACGTGCTTTCTCTATGTTCTGGGTTGTGGTAGAGGATGAATGAAGGACAGATACTTTCTCTGTGAATACTCAGTGTCACGCAATCCCTGAACACCACTGGGATTTCCGGGGGAGCTTGTCCTGCACAGCGATACACAGTGAAGTTACCAAATGCCAAAGGGAAGAGTCTTAATTGGGTCAAAGAACAAGGTTTTCTGAGCATTTGCCTTTAATTGAAATATGGAGGCAGTGGGAAAGGATCACCATCTGACACATTAGTATCCTTGTCTGGGTCTTTTCTTCAGAGTTATGTAAGGATTTTATGGGACAGGAGTGGAAAAAATATATGAAAGGTAAAAGCAAGGGAAGCAGGGCTTTAGAGTAATGTGTTTTGTTATGTCCCATCTCCCTCACAGGGAGGAAGGTGTTGAGGGGAAGTTTCCTGAGAGGACTGACTGAGAGAAATTGAGATCCAAGGGCTAAAGAGAAAGGAGGAAAGACCCAAAGTGATTTGAAAGATGAATTAAAGCTGGATGAAGTGAACAGTGAGGTCCCTTTACCAACCCAAACCCTCACCAAAAAAGCAAGACAGGAAAAAGTAACATAACCACAGATAAGGAAACTGCTGAGAGTCCTGAATTCACAGTGGACTAGAGAAGGAAAAAAGGGTGTTTTCCAAAGAGTAATAGGAAGACACTTAGAAGTGGGAAATGACAGACTGAAACCACCAAATTTCAAATTAAAGGGAAAGTAGTAATAGAGAAAGTAAGCTAGAGATGAAGTGGGAAAAAAGTGACACCACTGGCTTGGGCAGTTGGTTCATTACCTTTGAGATGTATATCTTACTATACTTTCCAGAAATCATACCATTAGATTTCCTCTTGAAGCTTGGCCTAAGCACTAAGTATGAGCTTCATGAGTGGAACGCGCAGTGTGAGAAAAGCTATACAGTCTAGGCTAATTTCCCCATACATTCAACATTTGTCAGTGGTCTAAAATGTCCAGTTATGACTTCTGGCGCCAATCTGGGTGCCTGAGTCCTTGAGAAAATGTTGAGTCAAGAGCTAGTAGGCAAACAAACAGCAGGTTACCAGCAGGTAGCTTTCCATTAGCGTCTTTAATTCAATAAGAAAAGGAAATTTGCGCAGTCCCCAAAGCAAAACATTTTATTAACTCTGTATAGCGTTATTCTGCAATGTGCTTTGGCTTTGAGGAAATAAATTCTTACTTAGCTCACTTGCACTTGTGTCTGTGATCAGTTAAAACAAATAAGCCACCCTCACAGGTGCAATTATAATCCTTAGACCACTGGATATAAAACTGAACTTAGGTATTCGCATTCTCCTAACCTAGCTTGGAAATAATGGAGTGGGTCCAGGGGCAGGTCATTCCTTCTAGTCCAGAGACAAATTAAAGCAATAAAACATACTGTACAAAATAATTAACTGAATGCACAGAACTATATAGGTTTCACCACACAGAATGTAGGAGAAACAAGTGCTGCTATACATTATCCAGTTTGTTAAACACAGTATTTTCTATTGATTTTAACAACTTATTATTTGCTGACTATTACCTAAGTTCCAGTGAAGGGAGAAGTTAAACACAGAAAGCTTTCCTGCTAACCAATCATATTAGGAAATTGCTGTGAAGAACAAAACTGATCCTTGTTTTTTTAATCAAGCCCAAGAGTACAAAGGCCCTCAGTTAACTCCTGGCCATCAGACCTTTTGCAGATTCAGTTGACCAGCTCTCGAGTGGTGACAAGAGAGCTGGACTAAAAGGACTCTTTAATCAAGTGACAGTGTCTGACTAAATTTTATATAACTGGCAGTTTCAGAATGACAATCAAAACATATATTTTCTGGCATTTCTTCTGTGAGACAGTCTTTCATCTATATCTATGTTGAATCCACACATCACCAAAAAAACTAACATTTTTTTCCATTACTTTTTGGTGTGTGTGCCATCTTGAGTCTTCCCAGCCCACCTGGGGTTAGAATCCCCTAGCTGAGTGCTGTTTCATGGCAGCTTCATGATGTCTTTTCCAGTTGTGTTATTATGCTTGGGAATGGAAAAGGGCGTTATTAGCATACATTTTTTCTGTTGAAGTCATATCTCGGAAAAACTCACTTCCTAAAGGAGTTTGGACCTTGGTGAAAATTGAAAAGAGATTTTCTGAAGAAACATGGGTACCGCAGGTGAGGAGGCTGGTGACCAGCTCTCTTCTGAGCTGCTGATGAAGTGGGTCCTCAACAGTGCTTTGTGGGTAGGTGTTTCCACTGGAAATATCTTGTCATGCTGTCTGTAGCAAAATCAAGGCTATTTTTTTTTTTAATGCCGGGAAAATAGAGAGGAGTGGTAGTACTCCTGGTGTCCTGATCAATTCCAGTTGCAGATGTAATGGTGCTTTTTTTTATCCCTTGCAGCTTCTCTGGAGCGTTTTCTGTTCTTGACTGTTCTGTAGTATTGTTGTGATGCTGTCTAAGTTCAGAGGTGGTTGCATTGCAGTGCTGGATGAACCAGTTCCTGTATATTTTCTATGTTAATTGAAGAAACAGAACATTCTAGACTCTCTTGTAGAGACAAGCACTGAAGTAATGCATTTGTATCAGTATTCCGGTTTTACTTATTTTCTGTGATTGTCCTCAACTGTGATCACACCAGGCCAATGTATTTTTCTTGATTAATTGACACAGTTTTAATCTGCATTTTACTCTGCCAGAAAAAAAGTGAAAGCTCTCAGGTATTCAGCAGAGTTCATTGATTTCATAGGAAGTAGGGAGAAAATCTGGCTGCAAGTTCTGTCACAAAGTCACTATAGATTTTAGTGTTCCATGTTCCTTATAAATCAGTGTCTAGAAATTGCAGATATACATAAAATAGCTTTTGCCTATTTTAATAGTGATATACAAATTACAGACCTTCTATAATGCATAGTTCATATAGGCAAAAACTTCTAATGCAGAAGGGAGGTCAATTTTTGGCTCTGTCAGCAACACAGGAGAGCAAAACCCATTCTAATAGTGATGATAAAGGATAACAGGCTAGGAGGTAGGATGATCAGGAAGAGGTTCCAAATTGGATATCAAAAGAAGCAGAACATTGACAACTTTTTCCATCTTCATCTTTTTATACCTGAAGGTAGCAGAGTGAATGCTGTCATTAGAATAAATAAAAGAAACTGCAACTAAAGTACAAGGCTCTATAAATGACAAAATTCATACAGTATGAAGGTAACAAGTACTGAGCTCAATAGAAAGTTCCCATCACCCATATTATTCTGCACAAATCAACCAGAATTAATGTGAGATTCTGCTATTGCCTGATCTATTCTCTCATTTCAGCTATCAGAGACAGAACAAAAGAAAAAGGAAGTAAATGCAGAAGCAATAAATGTTTTACAGAAGCATTTAAGCAAGAGGTAGAGCTGAAGAGGTAGCTTCATGCTATCCCCCATCTTGCTGTTTCAGCAATAGTTACATTTGCTCCTTGCTGCAATGACAAGCTCAAATTGTCATCAATAAATGTTGATTTGTTTTCATCTAATAACAGTAAGCAGCTCCCACTCAAAATCAATTTCAGCTTCATTGGCAAGGCACTGCACATTTGTCTTCACCATGACTATGCTGCATAAAGGAACAATTGAACTGAAAATTAAATGAACAATAATTGAAAATAAAATGTGCCTTTTTAAAAGAAAATGAGTGCTATACTAAATTTCCAGGAATCAGTTATGTTGGGTTGTTTTTTCTTAAAAAGGTAGAATTGGTCTTGCTAAACAGTTAATTATATAAATATGTACACACTAATGTACATATTAAAAATTGAATTTAACCTCAAAAGGATACAAAGGCTCTTCAGTAACTTCCTAGGGTTTTAAATCTGGCAAAAGTAGTACAGTTTCTGCAGTAATTACACTTCCAACACGTTTGGATATGCTAATTGGATCTAAGTTCTAATTAGTTTCTCCATGTGACTAAGAATGACAATCGCCAAATTAATTTAATGCACTTTTGTTCTGAACGTAGTGCTGTTTTCAATATTTTTAGTACAGAAAATGTAGGCTATCAAATGCTTTGCTTTTTAGGATGGCAGTGGTTTATCACACACGGTGAAACAGTGTGCGCACTTCAAATACATTCACTACATTTCACTGCATTATTACAGGTAACACATTTCAGCAATTAGATTATTCAGCTCAGAGTGTTAGGAGTACTTTGCCAGAGGAGTGAGGAGGACCTGGAACGTGCCAGCAGTCCATCCATGCTGCTGTGAACAGCTAGATATGCTGCAGAGGTACAGAAGAAGCAGAGATGGCTGCTATAATCTGTTGTTGGTCTTTGTGCTAGGTTAGATTACACCACCTAGGTTTAGAGGCTTAAGTTAGCTACCAAACTCAGAAGATGAGCATCCCTCCATAGATTTCATGCACGGTCCATGGAGCAGGCAATTCAGAGCAAGAACTGGTACCTGCAGATGCTTACCTTTTTACCTGTATAACAGGTTTACGTAGGCAATTCGTATACATGCCATAATTGAGACTCTGCTCCAAGGTCCTCCGAAGTCAGTCATTGTCCTTCTGTTGGGTTTTGGATTTATGACTGGTAATTTTACAGGCCAGATGAATGTGGAAATAAATTCCAAAAATGCAACCAATAGTGTTTGTATGCGGTGCTAAGGTTGGTTGGTCTGTTTCTCTATACCCAAGATAAGCATTTACCATCGTGTAAAAATGTAGGTTCTATTTTCAGAGAAGCTAAACTAGAGGTTAGGATCTATGAAATTCGGACTGAATGGCAGTTAGTCCTAGAGAGATCCCTGAGAAAAAGTTTCTGTCCATAGAAGCCCAAGAAACACAACAGCACCAATGCAAAGCGTCTTGTAGCTGAATTCCTTTTTCTGCATTATCTGCTGCAGTCCTTTCTCAGTACTGTGATGTGCCTATTCAGTGGTCTTTTCCTCAGCCATCTTTAAATGTGATTTTTAACCTGGCTAAAAATTACTGCTGTTTCATTATCAATGAGCAGTATAAGCTTTAATTAAAGCTAGTGTAATTCCTTTCATCAGAGTTCTGCTAGGAGAGATGGGCTGGAGCAGACAGCGTGCTAAAATTATGGTAGCTATTATTTCTTCAATTAGTGTATTACTGAAAGTAAGGTAGAAGTATTAAATGTTTTTAATTAATATAGAAGTCCTCCCTGAGCTCTTCTAAAGCAAAACATATACCCTCAGACCCTGGATGCTGTCATCCATTGCACACTGGTATTTAAAAACACAAACTGATATCCCTAATTACTTCATTTGCAATTTAAAGATGAATCTGTGCGCAAGCCCTTCCCTGACTTTCCATTCCAATGATTCCAGAAGGTGTTTGGTTTATTTCGTACATTCCTGCTTAAAGCTGCCTAGGAGGAGTGATGGGCAAAGTTTTATGGGCAATGAGGAACTTATTTCTGTTTTCTCTTTCAGCTCGGCTGCTGGAATCCCATCACTGGTCTGAATGGGTCACTAACAGACAGAAAGTTGGAGAATAACATGCGAGGAGTGGTTCTGCGTGTGGTGACTGTGCTGGTAAGCGGATCCTCATCCTTTTGCAATACCAGGAATGTATTTTCTTCCTCTTGCCTCATCTTTATGCTAAGTACACCATTTTACCAAGAACTTCGTTGGTTTATCAGTACAGTCCTTTTCAGACTGAACACATTAAAACCCATTTCTTCCACAGACACATACTAAATTGGGTAACACAACCATATGAACTGATAAAGGGCAACTAAAGTTACCTAGCTAAAACTCTAAATGATTCATAAGATGTAGCTGCATTACAATTACATTGCCAAATTGAGTGCAGTCTGACACAAATTCTGGCACTCTCGGAAAATATTCAAGGTCATCTTAGGATGAGTTACATTAGTTCAGTAAGACATCTACTGTACCCTCCTAGCTCTTCTTCAGCCAAGTTCTTCCCTTGTGCGGACACCCTGCACTAAGCGGCTGCAGCAAAGTAGTTGGTTCAAAGCCAAACACACAACGTCAGCCAGAATAGGAAGGTATTTTGTGATATGCGGCTAGTGTATTCCTTGTCATTAACTTCGGCTGCTTGAGCAGAAGTCGGCAGAGTGGAAAAAAAGCAAAGCATAAAGAAAAATAAATGAATATGAGATGTATAGGCCTCTTTGGACGGATGTGCAAACACAAAGTTGACCCAGAGCTGCAGAACTGTTAAGGTTCTATTGAGCTATTTCCCTCTCTGTACTATCCACTTCTGTTTTTCATTGCCAATTCAGTGTTTGAGAGCCTGACCACTTGCTTACAAAGAACAAGGCAAGAGTAGTTTCTACAGTTTGCATTGCTGACATTGCATGATGAAGGAAAAGGCTCAATCAGGGGTGGAATGTGAAATCACCAGAGTGTGTCAGTGCCACAGACAGAGCAGTTTTGTACCTCTCCAGTTAATTTATGGGTCTTTAAAAGCTATTATCTGTCAGGGTATCCAGTCTGTTCCAGCTCTCAGTACACTAGAGACCTTCCTGTGATAATATGTACAAAACAACAACAAAAAAAGACCCCCAACTAAATAAGAAAGATGAATGCACAGAAAAAGACTAAGCACTAGGATGGCTTTTTATGCTTTCATTGCATCAAAATAGCATCATGGTGGCAGTGGCTGGTCTTTGTGTTTTGCCTGATACTCATGTTAATTGATTCAGTATAATTTTCTGTTGACAAAAATGATCTGTGGATGTTGTCTAGCAAAGTAAGTTCAAATTAGAGTCGTGGACTTCTTTTTCACATTTCTTCTTCTCTCTTTCCCCACGCTATTCCTCTGACTTCATCTCCAGTTATTTTAGTTAGCTTGCCAGAGAGCATTCTTCTTTCAAGTCATTATAGCATGAATATTTAGCAACTTGCAAAATACAAAAAAAAAGTCATTAGTTATGCTGATAGCTTTCTATATTAATAATAAAAACAGAAGGCAGGCATTTAAAGTTCAGCACACAGCACATGGCAGTTGAGTCTCCTCACTGCAGTCCTCACAAGCTGCCTCACGTGAGCACACAAAAGCCATTTGAGTTTGTTGATGGCTTTAAAGCACAACTGGTGACAACACATTCTCAACTAGTGAAAAACACCCTCAGTCTGAACTGTGCTTTGTTAAAATCGGCTAACTTACCATTTTGCTAATGGATTCTTATTTTATGTAGAACGTGCTCTGAAGACAATATATGGGGAAGATGCAAATAATCCGTATTGCCTTCATAGCATAAAACTTCCTTTATTCTCTTAAAATTGAGTGGATGGATGGAGCTCAGCGAGAACTTCTATATTCATTAAATCTTCTAAAGCAATACATATACCCCCAAACCCTGTATGCTGTCATCCATTGCACTATATAGCTTTACATGGCTCATCAGTGCAATCTAGAAAAAAACAACTGTCAACCACACTACAAATTGTGGTTCATTTGATTTTACTGAGTACAGATGAGAGGCAAGGATTCTCTAAACCATGTGAATAAAGGGAGGAAGCAAATACTTATTTAAACTCATGAGCCAGAAACAATATTTTTTACTAGCAGTTCCCTTGACTGATGGTACTTTCCCCCAAATGCCAGAAATCAGGAAGATAAAATACTATTTCTCCCTCATCCACAAACTCTAATGGCTGAGAGAGACACAGGCAAAGAGACACTGACAAAAAATCAAGCTACTAACCAAAAGCCTGAAGAGAAGCTGGGTAGTGCAGATGCCAGAATTGCAAAGTGCTGTTTCTAACCCCTTCTAATCTTTGGATATTCACAGATGTTTCTGCCACCCCTGTGGGTGACAGAACATTATTTAGGGTGCTTATCCTCTAGCAGTTTCTTATTATGCAAAAGTAAGGGTTATTCATGAGAATATGCTGGCTTCTAAATAGCTGCCATTAGCATATCATTACTTCAAACAGGTATATGTTGCTATAGGATAAATGTATATGGTAAAATTTATTTAACGTTTAATACCTACTTGCTGCTAATTATAGCTTGGTTCCCGTCTTTATTCCCATAGCTTATTACAATGGTGCAATTGTGTTACTTTTACTGGAACAGAATTAATAAATAGATATAATATTTGAATTTGAGTGGAATCTTAGCTGGGATGCCATAGAATCATTTAGGTTG
>VZZY01013938.1:717-19205 GCA_013400335.1 Eurystomus gularis | reverse complement strand
TGACCCGAGCTCCTGCAACTAATAACAACTGAGAAATTAAAATCAGTTCTGATTACTACATTATTTCAATTGACAGAATGTGATTAATAATTGGATGAACTCTCATTTAAATATTCTGGTCATTAAATTATCTCTGAAAGATGCTTACAGACAGCAGCAGCATTTGATAAAATAAAAGTTGTGGTTTCCAGATCAATAAGGACACCTATATCATAATTTCTTAAATCCACAAGTCTTACTCAGCTGCCAAAATCCAAACAAGGTAGTTTGATTGGCTACCAAAGGAAGCAGCAGAGTCAACAATTGGCTCTGTCTACATGTTAGTTGCTAATAGCTAGCTCAAGTCTACATGTTCCTATTTTCTCTTTCATTTGTGGAAAATAGGAAGATTTAAAAGAGACCATTTTTGAAAGAGACCACGTGTATTATTCTTTTGAGGGACATAGCCCTTTGAATTAGTTAGGCTGCAGAGAATTGGGATACTTTCTACATCCTGCTATTTGATAAAAAAAGGGCAGGAATCACTGTTCTTTGGAGTCACTATTCATGCCTAAAAATCTAAAATGAAAGAAGAAGCACATAAAAGCATAAGGCAGTCTTTTGTGCTCAAAAAGCTATACATTTTCAAGTCTGCAGTACTACCACTTCTGCTATGATAACACCACTGTAATTCAAAATAATAATCTATGAGCCGTAATACTACCAGGAAAAATTGCAGGTCTTTGCCTTGTGGTACCACTGTAGCTTTTTTTTTAAAAAAAAAAAAAAAAAAGGATGTGTTTCATAGAGNGGATGTGTTCCATAGAGTTCACCATTAAATGCTAACATCAGTACAAATTGTAGGCATACAACTGGCATTGTGTGACACTTAGCATTCCTTAGTGATTTAGTCTTTACATTTAGAGGGAATAAAAGTAATTGTCTAAATACTCATGGAAATCTCACAAGAAAGTACAGTGTATCAAAGAATGTAATTTGCAAAAACAAATTCCAGCTACTTGTTTGCAGCAATACTGAACATACAACTGAGAATAGGAACAAATGACAGCAGATAGTGAAATCAACAAGCCTGTAAACTAAGGTGAGGTCAAGAAAAAAAGCCTGTTGTGTATGTGCTGAATAAGAAGGGCCACGTAAAGCAATTATTAAAAATGAAATTGAAGTATATTAAGAATAAACCCCAGAAGACATTTATATATATTGGACCCTAAGTCCAAATATGAACAATCATAGGCCCAGATTCAATTAAAACATTTTGAAATGTCTAAGTACTCCAAAGAGTGCAGCAGTTTAAATCTGGGAACTTCTGCTTTGGTGACTTCCACAGGAGAGTAAGAGGGTTGCAGGGAAGGAGAATGTGGAAGGGAAGGCCCGCTCCTCCAAATGAAAAAGGGGAGAAGAGAGCTTTCTCAGGTACCTGATGGCACAGAAAGTTGGATCAGAGAGGAAAGCAAGGACAAAGCTACAGCTTTCCAGTATTTGGGCCCTTGTCAGGTACAAGGCAGATACATTCCACCTTCCATTCCAGATACGTGGTCACATCAAAATTCAGCTCCTAAAATTATACACTATCAGCATGAGAAGATCACATCAAAGCATCTCTTTTTTTGACATCTCTGGAGTGGTTAGAATTTTGCTTGATAATATATAGGGAAATCACTTTTTTCCTTAAATTAAAATAAATAATAAATTTTTCTTTACTTATCTGTAAATGTCAAAATAGAGCAGTCTATCCTTGCAAAAGAAATTGGTGTAATTATTTTAGATTAGAGCATTTGTGTAATCTAACTACTTTATAAGTGATGCAGTGTAAATGGGAACATCTCTGATCTGATTCTTTCAAATACAGAGACCCTTCCTTGGCGTCAGAAAATTAGAAGGCACGAAGTTCCTTTCAAATGATCTCGATAACTTATTAAGCACAGCAAACTACGTATAATTAAAAAAAAAATAGTAGTCAACTGAAATGCATTTTGATTCATTTCCATCACAGAAAAAAAATCTTAAGTTCAGGATCAACAGAAAAGTTCACATTAAGTTACATATAACTGGACAATGACCAGAAATAAAATGGTTATTCTTATAGCACTGAGCTCTACTAAAGAAACATAAAAGGTAACAAAAATATGTTACTATAGCTACCTACAAAATACAGGCTAGAATCATAATACATCGTGATTCAGAATAGGAAAGAGAAAATGTACTGAAAAGCCCTTTCACTCTTTTAACTATTTTGCTCTCTGCATTTTAACTAGCAGGCACTTAGCCTCTTAAAAGATAGAATCACAATGAAAAGAGAGATTATTAGTTACACCTGCCAGTAACTATTCTTTCAGCATGAAGCTCTGAAACCTGTGATGCACATCAACTCCATCAGAGAAGATGATCTTTTAAAATGTAAAAAATTCTCTCATAAAAAATAGATTCAATCTGTTACAGTGAGAATGCTAGGATCCACAACTGTAAACAAGTGAACCCATAGTAAGTGTATGGCAGTCCCATTTTTCTTTTCAAATCTATAAACAGAGTAGCTTTTCACTGTTGAAAAATAGCAACCTAAAGTCCATGTTTTCAGTTGTTAAAAAAAAGAAACTGCCTTGATGGTTTAAATAATTATATGCAAAACTAATTCTTTTTCTAGACTTTCTGAATCAGAATACAGTTGCAAGAAATATAATAAAAAGTCACATGGGGAAAGACATTTGCCTCATAATGACTGAGAGAAATAGCTGTGGAACAGCCTGTGATGAAGTAATGGATAACATGAAACTATTGTTACGTAGGTGAAAAGCCATACTTGGAGAGTATTTTCCTAAGGTTCAAACTCAAACTCAAGATCTCTCATACATACATAGCTACTCAGATTTTCACTGATAACTGTGCCGGAGTTAGTAATATTCTTCTTAAACCTGTAGCTTAAAACTTAGCTGAAAAGAGATAGAAGCAAGTCAAATAGCAGGCTTCAAGTAAAAAAAATACTTGAGAAAATTGAAGAAAAACCAGGATACAACTTTGTGATGACAAAATCTTCATTAATTAGATACCACACTTAGGCAGGTATGATTAACTGCACCAGTGGGTTGAGAAATAACTGAATAGATAGTAATTTTTCAGGAAAGGATCTGGAGGTGTGTGAATCATCATCTGGGTTATCGGTCAGCAAAAAAACAGACATCATACTGCGATCCACAGAGGAGCACAGTCTGAGAAACACCTGACATAAACTTCCACTGTGTTCAGCACTAATAAGGTCTCAGTGGGAGAACAATGCCCAAGTTTTGCTACATGGATTGGTTGGAGAGATTCCTGAGGAGAGTAACACTGATCATAGCCTAGGAAATATGACCCTATTCATTCCAAAGGTCTGAAAAAACTAAAGTTGTTGAGTAGAAGGGAGCACTGAACAAAGGTATAACAATATTCAGTATATGAGGCCATTGTGTGGATGTAGGGAATAACCTGTCGATAACAAGGAAAATCTTTCTAGCAGTAAGGAATGTATTGCCATTGGGCATTAGAACTCAACACAACAAAAGTTGGACAGGTACATCAGGTCCATCAATCCCAGTGTCCTACCTCTAACTGGCCAACAGGAGAAGAGCAGGAAAGAGTGTAAGAACACGTCATACAGATGATATTTTCCCCTTAATACTCTCCCAGTCTGAGAGCATTTGGAGCCCTAAGCATGCTTACACTCATCCACTGAGGAGTTTTTAGAAGGGATTAAAAGGTATATCCCAAACGATTTATCTAGGTATAATATTCGGCCTGGGGCAGAGGCCTCTTCAATACCTATTTGCTGTGATTTTACAAAAGGGAAAATAAAAGCACCAGCAACATGACAGGAAAATCACAGAGAGGGAGGTTTAAGTGACTAAAGAATACTTGAAGTGGAGGAACATCGCATCCAGCATTTCAGGATACAGCCCTCTTTCTAAGTGCCTCGGGAAAAGAAGAGTGAAATACCAGTCATGCTTACAGGTTCCTCCAGCTTTGTGAGACCAAACCAAAGCACACCTGTCAGACCCCAGCTCTCAAAACCAGCAATTACAATCAGACTGTAAATTATGCTTAAACAGAGCTGTATTGCAACTCAAGTATTTGTTCTGGAGCATGTATGAGATGGTCAATGCATGTGTAAAATGTTTGTTACTGATTCATATTTAAAGAAAAAAATAATGAGTCAATCACCAGAGATTGCTGTGTGTTCTGCCTGAGTCCTCCACAGATCTAGTGACCAGTCAGGGTTTGTCCTTTCCTGTGAGCAAGTGATTGGCAAGGAGAAAACCCTTCCTCTGTAATAATCTATATTCTTCATAAGAAATTATATCAGTCATTTTAGCCAAGAGTTAGTTTGTTTAAGCTGTGAGGAGTATGTCTTTCCCTTATAAGAAGAGTTTATTAGCCTTTGCTTGCATTTCTGGGGTGAGATATTTGCACCTTTTCACAGGCTATCGCAAATAAAAGTCATGGACATTTGTTAACACTCTTTACAAATATAGAAAAAAATATATATGTAGATAGATTTGTAAAAATATATAACTAGGAATGGTTATTTATATTTTTTCTATTCTCTATGCTCTAACACACATACATAAATATTAACTCAATTTTTCTAAGAGGGATTATATATCTGGATAAATGCTCCAAAATTACATTGAAATTAATTTTTTGTTAAATTTCTACATACAATAATTCACCTATCTATAAAAAAGCATAAAACACAGAGATGAATAATAGTGTATTTTGATTTAACTCCATACATTACAAACTAAGAAGGAAAGAAATCAATACAGTAATAACCATAAGGCTAGCAATTGCAATAAACTTCAAATCCTAAAACTCAAATTTAAAAGTCTGTTTAAAATGTTTCTTCTTCAGCCTCAAAGTTTTACTAAAAGCGTGATGATTTTAATAAGGGTGTGCATGCGGGACTTTTAAATTGAGAAGAATCTAGGTCATGTTTAGGGAAGAAGTTGATAGTTACCCATAGGATAGCACAATGGCGACCCCCATCTTATGTCTAAGGATCCCGTGAGGGTGTGTCAACTGGGATGCTTAGGCAGGGGAGAATAGGGGGAAGAAGACCACAGAGAAAATCTGACTCACTGACAATTTTTCATTCAAAGAATAAGTCTGTGCATTTAAGGAACAAGAAGTCTAATTCCTAAGGCAGCACCCCATGCATGCACAGCGTTTTGCTATGCCAATGGTTTGTTCCAAAGAAAGGTAATGAGAATGAACCATTCAGTTATCTGCAGATCTCTTCACAGAAAGCACCCTTGCAACCTTCATATTTACAACACTATTATTTAATGTGCTGGGTTTGTGTATGGCAGGGTTTTGGTAACAAGGAGGGGNNTTTTGGAGAGGAGTGGGACATGGTAGAGACAACAATATGGCCACTGAGGTCAGGGAGAAAGGAGGAGGGTAGGCATGCCAGAGTAGCCATTCCCATTTGGCACCTGGTGCAACAGCAGGCTGAGCCCTTGCAGCCCTTACAGATCAACAGTGGAGGAGAATCCCGCTTGAAGACCTTGTAAGACCCCACGCCAGTGCAGGGAACTGATCCCCTAGAAGGCCATGACTCAAGTGAAGCCCATACTGGAACAGTCTGTCACTGGGAAGACTCCACCCAATGGAAAGGACTCACTCAGTGTTGGTGGGAGAAGTTTGTGGAGGACTGTCTCCTGTGGGAGGGACACCAGGTTGCCACAGGGGAGGACTGTGAGGAGTTTTTATTGTGAGGGGGAAGAGGTGGCAGAAATAACATGGAGCAGACTGGGACTGAGCATAACCTCCATTTCTTGTCCCCCTCTGCCACTGGAGGGGAGGAGGTAACAGAGCTGGGCCTGGGAAGAAGGGAGGGGTTGGGGGAAGGTGTATTTAAGATCCAGTTGTATCTGTCACTGCCCTACTCTGATTCAATTGGTATATTGGTGGTGAGTTTGTTGTTTAAATTAACTTCTTTTTTTTTCCCCAAGTTGAGACTGGTTTTTGCCTATGATCATAATTGGTGAGTGAGCCCTCCCTGTCCTATGTCTCAACCCTCTAGCCTTTTGTTGTATTTTCTCCTCCCCATCCCACCAGATGGAGAGAGGAGTGAGAGAGCACCTGCATGGTGCTTTGTTCCTGGCTGAGTGGGCTCAAGCCACAACATGTAAAATTTTCCTTAACCAGGGATTTCTGGCATAGTTCTTACTTAGGGCAGAGTGCCAGTCACAGTGTGTGATTAGCTTATTCTTTAGTAAAGTCCACTATATGTTCTTCACACTGAAGGTTATGCCACATAGGCCATATTTGAATGCCTACAATTAGGCAAGGAATATTCTACAAAAGAATCAAACTTGTAAAATGTTTCGTATGGCAAAAAAGCTAGAAAATGGAAAAAAAATGCAGACTATTAAACCCCAGACAAGTACCTTACCCTCATTTGTTTGTTGCTGTAGAGCTCCGAGCGACACAATGAAGCTGGTCACAGCTGCCTTCCAAGGCCTAAGTTCCTGTATCAGTCACCTTTTACAGCCACAAATATCAAGATACCTGTAGATATTAAAAACCTGATTACTTTCAAAGTATGTCTGTTATGAGCACAACACCACAACATTAAAAAACAGTCGTGTTTTCAGGGTGATCTATATAGAACCTCTGCATGTTTTACATAAATATACGAGTAAGACGATGACAGAAGTAGCTTAAGTTGATTACTCTAAAATGTGTGCACTCTGTGCTAACATATATTAATTCTCACTTCTCCTGCTTATATTATGGTTTCAGCTTAAAATAAATTTCTACAAAAATGAGAAGGGTTTTCACTAGATCAACAAGTTAGTCTCTGTAGAAAAGAAAGTTTCTTATACTAAGATGTCTTCTCCACCTTGTCCTCAGGCTTTTCTATATACACACTCACTTCTGACAAGAAAAATGAAATTATTCCCAGCATATAAATGAATCATGTGCAACTTAGAGTTACAGTTAGTGTTGTGTAAACAAGTTACTTCATTTGAATTCTAAATGTGAGATCCACTAGCTTTGCTTGCAGTTCTCATGCTTAAGCAGCTCATGAATGTCAATCTTGTATCAAAAGAAAAAAACCCTGTTTATTCATGAACTATCTCACCAAAGACGGATGGTAGACTTGGGAAGCTTACAAGTATGTCACAACAGTATGGGATTTTAGAGCACTAATTGACCAATTAACAGCTAAAATGGCAGAATAGTTACTAAGGCATGTGTGGCATCAGAATATATATGCACCGTATGCTAGAATAAAATTTATGCCAAATCACCATAACAAATTACACGATGAAATCCTATTATTCTAAAGAGACTGCAAGAACGTATTCTTCCTGATGGAGTCTACTATCATGTTGCCACTTGGAAGCTATAACCTGAGCAGCATTTTTTGCCTACAGATTTCATAACTGTGAGCATGCGAGAGGGCTATTAGGAAATTAATGCTGTATTCTTGCTTCCATGCCAAGGCTCAGCTAAAACATTCAGCAACCGGGTTAATGAGCATGAGGGAGGAGCAATTAGATTATTGTCATCAGGCACCGCCAAAATACCCAAGATAGATGGACAGAAGCAGTCTCTGCTACTTCATCATTTCCTGTGGTTCCAATTGCTTAGAACCATGCAGAAAGTTGAAAGGAATTCTAAGAAGTTACAGCTATAGCGAACTTGGGATTTTGTAGCAGAAAAGGAAAGTTTAACTGAAGTAGATGCTGTCACAGTCCCTCTCACTCCTTAAATAAATACTGTAACTGGGTTTTCCTTTATATACATTTTAAAAGTGATTTAAAATAATATTCTGTTATAAATAGGGAACAACTTGTCAGTATTTATAGGGAAAATAATTATTACTTCTCTAGCAACGTAGTTATTTAAGGTCTTGGAGTCTTGCATAAAATATCATGATTTCATTATGGAAATATCTTTATGGAGTAATAACTTGTTTTTATTGTTCATAGCAAGATAAATATTTCTAAATATTTCTATTTTTACTATTTTAGCCTACTGAGATACATGAAGGACAACTGATGTCTCCACATTTCTCCAAATCAAAACTGATTAAAAAATTAGACATTTATGCAGATGCAGCCTATGCCAAATAGGATATCATTGAAAAGATCCATGCTTTCAGTCAGTAGAACCAGGAAGACTACCTGTTGACTCAGGACACGCATAACATCTCTGGTAAAGAAACCACAGTTTGCTTTTGGAATACTGTCAAGACCCATGTGATTTTTTGAATGGATGAAATGTTCAAACTTACAACATTCAGATATGGACAGACATTTTCTTTTCAGCATTCAAATTTGTATCTGATCATTTGTAAGTAGGTGCTGAAGTCTACTAGGCTTTTACCTAGTAGACTTCACCTTGTGAGGAGGAGCTGAAAATTAAATACTCCAGTTTAGGACACTGAGTCACAATAAAGTGGACAACAATATACCCCACCTAAAATGCAGCACACAAAGGGGAAATCAAATATGAACATATTCTTCAGGTACATGCCTAAACATACCTGCCTAAAATGTTTCTGCCACAATATTGAACAGCAAGTGAAAACAATAAAACCCAGTGGTCATTCTTGTTTGCACAATTGTCTGTAGATAAACAGTATACATTATATCCATCTTTATTATCAAAATATGCTTGGCATTGCAGTCCCTTGGGGTTACATAGTTCTTGCTCCTTAAAAAATCTGCATATTTTTTCAAAAAACAAATCGTATGTTAACAAAGTAAAATATGTAACAGTTAAGACATTTACCACATATGTTGATTCCATTAACATACATCCATAACATGGCTGTATCCTCCCCTCACAAGCTTTTGGGCATCTTCATTGACCAAAGACCTCTAACAACATATTGGCTGTTGCTAAATCAAGAACCATAACTATTTTCTTTTCAATTAGGCAAAAGGCAGAACTATACACTATCATTATTTGCAACAAGAGACCTCATAGCAACAGGTTATTTTCTTTATAACAAAAGTTCTTCCAGTTGTAATTTATTTTATTTTACTAGTGTCTGGGTTTTTTACATTATCACAGGAAGCACTCACATCCACTCACTGAAGATACCTTTCTACTTTCTACCCCAATCATGGTGTTTTTAAAGCTGTATGTAGCGACTCCCACTGATATTCAGTGCAACTTGTTAACTTACTGTCTCTTTTATATATAAAATTCAGTCTGCAGAAAACACTCTGCAACAAAGTGTAGTTTTTAGTATATGAATGGCAGACACTATCATAATATTTTTTGGGTTCTCTGTGTTGTAAAATATGTAGGAGACATTCTCATGCCCTACATTATGCTATTTGTAGAAAACCCTGCCCACAGGCCTCTGGAGAAAGACGTGCAGGCATTGCTGTGAATCCTGTGGACTACACAAAATGCTGCAAGTTTTAAAATTTGTTTTAAAACTAATTATGGCAAGAGTGAGAAATCAAAACTTCCGTACCACACTAGGCACAGTTAAATTGAGTGCAGTTAATTTTCTCAGATATTTCAAAATATGTGATAAGCACGCATGGGTAATGCTCAGGATTCTGCCAATGTTCAGTATTTGCATATCTGGACAGCCAGTAGCTGTAAAGCTTATGCATTTGGCACTTAAAGAATGACAACCAAATACTTTTCTTTTTCTCAGTCCAGGAAGAAAAGAATGACATTACAGAAACATCAAATCTGAAATCATTAATACAAAAGACAAAAAAATCCAAAACTTGTTTTAAATTGTTTCAATTTTCTTTTTCCTAAACAGGCTGGGCTTGAAACATGAAAAAAACTGCAAACACCAATGAAGAAGAACTGATTATTTCCTCTTGCCAAGTTCTGGTATAATGTGGGAAGAAACACGCAAAACAGAAACATTTAAAACAACCCCAGGGAAAGAAGCAGATCGTCAAATATTAGTTCCTGTATCTGAATTTCTTTCTCTGGGGATCAGGGTGATGGAAAACTTCTCAGGGTACCTAACTGTATAAAATGTTCATCCTGACAGACCGTAATCCTAGACGTATAAACCGAAGATTTTGGTGGGTGAAAGTGTGAATGTAAATCTCTCAGGATGGCATTTAATTTCTTACACAGCAACCCTCCTTCCCGTCTCTCTCCTGAACAGTCCCTTTAGCCACCACGTCCAGTACAACATAACTTGGAATCTGGAAGGACTCGGCCTCTCTCCCAGGACTTACATTGCAGCAACACACAATCCACTAGAAAAGAGAAATGAAGTAGAAGAAATGAAAAAAGATATTAAATAAAAAAGTTACATGGTTAGCTTTGAAAGCCATAACAGATGTTGACATATATTTAAGGACTACTTCATAGTCCATTAGCATGCTGATATCATGTAAACATAAATCTATACAGTTACAAAAATTAAACTTACAGAAGCTTTAAAATGTTAAACTTGAGCAGACGTGCAATTTTAATTCACCCTCTTTCCTTAATGTCTTGTAAGGTGCCTTTAATCGTATGATAATATAGACATTAATCAGGGTTCAACACAGCTCTGAATCAGAGTATGAGAAAACCTTCCCTGGTTTTGCACCATACCGTTATGAAATAGCATTGCATTGAGCACTGTTGTTTTGGTTTTTTTTTTTCCCCTCAGGTGCTTTGGAAGATCACATCAATAACATATGTGAATGCTTTGAAATGCAACTTAAATTCTCTTTACAAGTTCTCTGAGAAATAAGTAAATAACATCATCGTTAAGAAAAGGTGACTTGCCAAAGGTTAGAGTATCTATAATAAAGCAGACAATAAAACACATTGCTTCAGTCTCAGCTCTTTACTTGCTTCTGTAGTGTTTTACTATTAAGGCTATTGTTGAGCAACAGCAGCCACCAAAGACCTCACTTGCAGCAGGAGTTGCAACTCAAGCCTCATATGGATCAAATTGCCTTGAAAATACAGAGTATGGTTACTGATTAGAATAATTCACTAGACATCTTCTGTGTTCTGCAACAAACCAAGCTGCAGCTTGAAACTTTCTTCCTTCATCCCAGAGGAGCACCACATGACAAGGTGGTAGGTTTTTTCAGATGCTTTCATATGGCAAATACACATCCAGGTAAGAAAGTCCCTGTTTAAATTTCTCATCATAAGTTTGAATCCGCAGTGTACTGGAAACTTTATGATATGCTCATTTCCTGAATCTTGTAGGATATCAAAAGAGAAGAGCATTGTTCCTGAGCAGAACTGTATCTTACTTACACTTCTCACACTATTTGAGAATTTATTCTTTGTTCTTATTAATGTTTTCCTCTGACAGCTTTCTTTCTCCCTGACACTTTAATATCTATTTTTAGAAACCCATTTGTCCTATATGATCATGATTACTCTTTTTTGTCTCTTCCAAATCTTTTAATGCCATCTTACAAAGAGAAGAGACAAAATCAGTTATTTTGTATTTGCTGTCTCTGATGCCATTTCTATTATTTCTAAGAAAGAGAGGAATTCCCCTCTCCATGTACTGCAGAACCTGTTCCATCTGTTTTCACATTTTCCAGATCATTATGATCACTCCTATCTTAAAAAATGTGAGAGACAGAAGTAAGAGAATACTAATATTTGATACAAGACCAACATGTAAGCAGAGGAACAGCTGTTCTTTTGAAAGTGGTAAAAGAGAAGTCAGAGAAGAACTGTCAGGAATAGCAGTGGAACTTTAATTACAGGATATGGATCCTGGCTGGCTTGTTTATAACTACACAGTTTGTTGCACTTGGCTGCCACCTGCTCTCACTTGGTCGTGCAGTCATACGTAGACTTGGAGGAAATGGAAGAATAATTCAATAATCAGGTACTCTGCGTAAGTCTGCAGCCGCTGCTGTGATCACAGCTTGTGTGCCATGCCTCATCTAGCACTGAATGAACTCTAGCTGCATCACTGCAGCACCGTGGAGCGTAACTGCAGTCACTGTAAGCAGCTAAATACATATTTATGCAGTTAATCTGCATTGCAGTTGTCTCTGTGGTGATCCCACAGCTTAGCCAAGCTAGTTTAAAGCCAGTACAGGTGTGCCTAATGGACATAGTACCAATAGTGGTGAAGAGATTCCTAGATAACTGTGTTATCTTGACCAGAAAAGCACAAGATCTTCCCCTGTGCTGACCTGACCCAGGGCTGAGCGCTGCCTGTGTGGACCCTGTTTTCACATCTAGATCTAGCCGTAAGACTTCCACACCCACCTGTCAATGTCACTTCAGACATTTCCCAAGTCAGTTAAGTGTTAGTGTCTTTTTAAACTGTGAAATCCGGTTTGCCCTGTGAAATGTAGGGAGGCTACACAGATTGTGTTCATCAGCTGTGAAAATCAGGCCAATCAGGCTAAGTAATTTTAGATGTCTAACACTGAAAGAGGAAACACAGACTAAAGATTGTGTCAGAATTACTACAAAAGATACAGTTGCCATTATGTGAATTAGAAAGGCCTGACTATTAAAATTGTATTATTTCAGCAATAACTGTGTTTCTACTTTTGAAGCTATTCTGAAGAGTTTGCTTTTGCTCCTGAATTGCATTTCTTTCTGGCTTTTATAACAAAGAAGATGCTTCCTCCCCAGTGGCCAGAGAAGAAATGTGAAACCTTGCACACAAACACCTGTGAGGTGGTCTGGAGAGCTAGATGCTCCTGTAACATCAGTTAGTATCCTACTGAGTTCCCTTTACACTAATCAGGGATCTAGCCCATTACATAAAATTCCAGTTCTCTGTGGGGAGCAGAGTCCTTCCCTATGCTTTGATATACATTCATTTATGATAGTACATAGAACTGTGTGATATGAAATGGGAAGAACAGGTGAAGGGTCAGCAGTTCATCATATAAAGACATTTTTATGTTATTCCAAATTAAAAAATCAAACAGATGCTAAACTAATAGAAAGCATTTAAGCATCCTCAGAGCTTTGAAACAGACATGATTTATTTGCTGAAGAATATCAGATAGATGGGCAAGGTTTTGTTTCCATCCTGGTAATTTGTAACTTATATTCTTTTCACAGAACGTTAAAGAACCTCTTTGAAGGCAGTGCAGTTGACTAATACCACTTATGTTTCTTCTTGCTAGTGTAATATATTTGAGTGAATGTACCACTCAACAACATTCTTGAATTATGGAAAGAAATTATATCCTTCTCTAGAAAAAGCAGCACAAGTGGTAGAAGTTTTCATTGAATGATATTACTACAGTATCTGAAACATGTCACCTTTACCAATAAATGATGCATAAGATGAATTCTGAAGTATTAACAATTAAAAATGTTCTTAAATTAGATGAAAACTGATTCACAGTTCTCAGTTTCAGGCGATTTGTTTAATTTAAGACAACTGACTTTATAATGAAAATTTCCCTAAGTTTTTTTGCAAAAGGCAACCTTCAGGAACAATTAATTTTCCCTAGGAAAGATCAGATTTTTTTTCCCTTTTTACATAGATAACTGCTTTTCAAATTTATAAGACTTAGAAAGCACAACAAAGCTGTGTGTTTCAAAGCAACAGGTCTTAAAATGAAGAAGGACATGATGCACTGCATAGTAGGGGACAACCACATGTAATCCACATGTACTATCTTCCTCCAACAGGCCTTTTATTCTTAGAAACTTGGCATAAATTGAAAAATAATGTGGCTGTTCATACAGGATTGCCACATTCCTGGCAGCCTGATCAAAGCTACTGCTCTGTATGACTACCAGACACCTGGACATCTTAGACGTCTGCAAATACAGAGGTGGCACACACAATGAGCCAGCACATTTTGCATGCACTGGAGTCTTTGCACATGTTGTAGACAATCAGTGTACACAGCTAACAAACACAGAAGGTCCAAACCTTTTTGTACTTACTACCCATATGCTGGCCACTGTGGAGTGTCTATGCACCCATATCTAGTATTTCTCAAATAATATACAGGTAACTTACAGTCTCACGCTATTAATTAATATACCTGTGTGAGTAAAATGTACTAGTTATTAGCAGTAGTTTAAAAAAATAATTTTATCAGGTGCCACCTTTTTCACTTAAGGTAATGCAGGTCTTTTAATGTGTATTCATTTATATGTGTATGTATATATATGTCTATATAGAATAAAGATAGTGTAATTTTACACCTAAGCTTGACAAAAGTGCAACCATTCACACACTTTAAAAAGTAAGAAATTTCCTTACAAGTCTTTGTTTTAATGTATGTATAGTAATATGATCATCTGAGTACTACTCATCTTCCGAGTAGTTAATAAGCACAGAACCACTCTATATTTACTGTACCCACACAGACACCCCAAAAAGCAACAAAAAATAAAGCGCTTCCCACAATCCTGGAAAGCACACAAGATTTTTAAAGTCCTGCCAAGAAGATAGGAACAAAAAAGACTTACATGACTAAGACATATGAAGCAAAATGTGAATCCCGAGAGGACAGCTCTTTGTCTAATGTGTGAGTTTTAAAATGGATAGCAACAGGCTGGCTTAGCCCTTCGGCTTGAAGACTCAATCTAAAGAGGGAGGACTGATGTACCCCATACTCCTACATGCAAAAGAAGCATAAACAATGCATTTAGACAGTGTTCTATACAAAGGCTGCATTCAGGCAACTCATGAGACTGATCCTCACCAGTATTTTCACCTGTTGTCCAAACATCTTCAGAGAACTTTCTTATCCCCTGAAACCAGGCAGGTGCTGGAGTCAAGGCTGGATTTCATGACTGAATTTTAATTCATCCATCCCTATTGTACTAAGGATGTTATGAGTAGCTGAATACACTTCATGTGAGGAAGAAGGTCAGAGTGCAGCATTTTCAGAATCCCTCCCAACAAATTACAGTAAGAATTTACTGTTCGGCAAAATTATTAAGTGACTGCATGAGCTATTGGAGCATCTGCCTCCTCTCCAGCTAAACAAGGTTGCTGCCTAAACTCAGCTCCACTACATTTCAGAAGAAACCTACATCATCTACCTAACCTTTAGCTTCATTCACAATTATTATTTTACCCCACCCACCACCCTAAGTAAACATCTGAGGAAAAGAACTGGCCACTGACTATAAACTAATGAAAAATAGGTCTCATCTGACTAAGCTTCTCCATCCTCTTGTTTGCAATAACAAATGGAATGTCAGAAACACACAAACAAAAAACCAACAGATTTACATATTTTCTGATTTCATATATTAAAGCAATTTCAATGACAAGCCAACAAGACTGCTTCAGAACACTCTGTTGTCTGGGTAGTTAAAATGTCATAATTCATGCCCTTGATTCTTCTGTTTGTTATTTAGCTACCACACAGCCAAGATTTCCTTTTGTCACAGGGTGACACGTGTTCTTATACCTTACTGGCAAAACACCTTCTGTAAAAAAATATTTTGTTGTTTAATTACCAATATATGTGTGACACAGATCTAGAGCATACTCCTTCCACTTCCTAGATTTGTGTATTATGAAAAACATATAAGCACCAAATTGTTGCAGGTATTAACTCATCTTTTCTCATTCTCATGCATCTTGTTGCTTTATTTCCCCAAATATCATGTTAACACAGCTCTTACTGTTAACAAACTCTTTAGGTTTCACAAGGTTTGGGTTTTTCCTAATCATTAAAATCTAACAACTGTTATATACTTCCAAATACAATATTAAGTTATGTTGATATTGAGTTTGTTACACAGTATATCGACCAATGGAAATCATATAAAGCCAGGAAATAAGCCATTTGTACACTCAGTTCTACTCTTCCAGTTTTTAGTAGCTTTGTTACAGAACAGTCTTAAATCTGAGCAGATTGATGGTGACATACCAAAGCAGAACTGATTCATGTTATGACTATGTTTGTGTAGTTTGAATTTATAACTCATAAACACTGATGGAACAAAACTTGGTCTCTCAGAAGCAGATGTAAAGACAGGGCAAAGGAGGTAAATGGGCTACCAGGGACACCAGAGAGTATGGAATTTAATGGGGTTTTGCCTTATCTCTTAACTTATCTCAAACCCTAGGCCAAGTCACTTACTCATGATCTCAAGGTTCAATCCACACTTAAAAGTTCTGGCACAGCCATGTGTTTCTGGAGTGTGAAAAACACACTTCCAACTGGCTGCAATGATTAATGCTCTCAGGTAGACTCAACGCTGCTGTCCAAACCACTAGGTTACCACGAGGTGTTATTCTGCAGAGTATAGTGATCTATTGTTCTGCTAAGCAAGGATGGTGTTGCAGCAGCTACATCCCCATTTTAGGAACAGTTATGAACACTTCTCCTTGGATATTATGTTAATACCCACCCTTCAATGTAAACACAGTTGTGCACACCTTTTCTGAGATAGCTGAACACGCATGATAAAACTGAGCTGCCATTAAGCCAAAAGAACTGTATTCTCACTATAAACTGCTATCACTGCACAAGGTCATTTGAATGGCAGTTACCTTTTACCGTGCTTTTCAACCAGGATGTTTAAAGCATCATTGGTAATCTGGCATTTATTAGCAGAAATGCCCTGAAAACTGTAATGCAAAAAGTGATGGCTATTTCTCCAGTCTTGGAAACAAAATAAAAATCAAATAGCCAGAAACCACTCTCCCTACCCCAACCCCTAAGCTGACAATTTCACTGGCTTCAAAGGAAAGGACTAACTTACTCTAACTCCTTCCCACTACTCAGGAGGCATATAGGACATGGAAACTGGACACAAGTGACCAGAAAAGGCATTCAAAACTTTCAGCTGGAACAAATATTTGTGCCTCTTACTTCCAGTCCTCTAAGCAGGGAGCCTGGAACGGCACTATGCAAAAAAGGATGTACAGGAGGGAGCTTCAGCCCTAGAGTGAGAGCTACCCACAGAAAACTCCCATTCCCAAGGGTGTACATGGATTTTAGAGCTGGAAAATAAAGAGTGGAGATTTGTTCTCTGCACCAAACTCTCCTTCTGTGCACAATAAGCAGAGCGCTGGCACAGCTGAGAACCAAGAACCGAGGGAATACAGAAGACTTTGAAAACTTTTGTTGGGAAACTAAACAAGTAAGATGTACATGTGGACTTCAGTGGTGCATGACAATATGACTTGATTTTCACTTTTTCCTAGAACATATGACCTTAAAGAAGCTTCTACAAGATAAATGATTCCTAGATCAGCAGATCCTGCAAGATCAAGACAGATCAGTTTACAGGCTGTAAATTTAGCTGCATAACTCCCACACTGTTATCTCCTGATACTTCAGGAGTTACCAGGCATGAGCAGTGGGCTAACAATGGTGAGCAATTATTCTCCCAGCCCAATAGCAGTTTCTCTTTAGTTCTTACTGTGACAGCCCTCACCATACTCACTCTTAGAGACAACCAGTGTCTATTTACAGTGTGTGAAGATAGCTTGGATTTGAGTCCTCCTTTGCCTCCTGTTCAGCCTGTTAAACCCTTCATCCCAACTGCCTTTGGTGCAGGGAAGGCTTTGGGACCTGAGCTGAAAGCAGGTTCACAGCTGATAATCATATTACAAGGATGCCCCTAATCGCTACTCACAAAAGCAATCTGAATTCCTTTGTAAATCCATTTTTTTTTCACCTGGTTACAGCTCACTGAATGCTAGCATCTGAAAACTGCAGCCTGGTATTATGGCTGTCCCACTCTATCCCCTGTGGTTTGTCTCTATCTTTCCCCTGATATCCTGTGTTGTTTTTCTGTACTTGACATTCCGTCCCCTTGGCAACTGATTTATCTCTACCCTCACTCTGAAGCCTATTTACTCTGATAACATGAAAGTAATTGTAAATGCCAAGAACTTTACAATGGTGCCACAAATCATTTCTCTGTAAGACAGGATACAAACAAGAATTTCTAAACAGAAGAAGAAAACTTTCATTTTGGCAGAAAACACCCATTGTGCTAATCAATAAAAGATTTATTGTTATTCTCCTATGGAAGAAAGTGCGGAAATAGATTTCTATTGCATTTTGTATACTTTAAAAATCAATTACCAATTAATAGTTCACATATGCATTCCTCAAATCACTAGGTACTAAAATTGAAGTTTCTATTCAATTGTCTCAATGGACTCCAGTTAAATATTTTAGGCATTTTTCTTTCTCTTGTTTTCACATTTCACATGATAGATAGATTAACAAGATCTAAAATGATACATAATTTTTAGCTAGCATTCTTCCTGTACCCACCTGCCAAGATAATTTTGTATTTTCCATGACCGTGTTATCATAACACTTGACAGGTAGTGAACATATCTTCCTAGTGTCTTCTGGGAGCAAAAGTGTCATTATCGGCTTCATTAATAGTCATTACATAAAATTTGAAATGAAGAAGTGAATATGGGAATACTTGAGTCTTCACTTCTGCTTGAAAAGCTTTATGAAGCTAGCACAAGGAGTCTGTGACAGACCTAGCAGTTCCCATATCACAGGTTCAGTGCCTTGACTGAAAATTCCTCCCCTTCAGGCATTTCCTGTCATCTTCTAGTTAGT
>VZZY01013937.1:0-44892 GCA_013400335.1 Eurystomus gularis | reverse complement strand
AAAGAAGCAATACACAGAAATAAGCAATACCGGGGACAAAGGGAGGGAATGGAGTGATCCTACAGCCCGAGCGTCCTGCTGAACTCGGAACTGGCCCAGAACCAGAACTGGCCCTGGGGCGTGATGTTAGCATGGTATAGAATAGCCTGGCTGCACCAAATTAACCCTGTCCTGGCTGAACCAGGACACTTGCCCACCCCATCCCACTGGGGGGACGAATGTTGGGAAAAGCCTTGGAGCTGTGCGAGCACTGCTCAGCAGTAGTCACAACACGGATGTGTTATCAACACCCTTCTAGCTCCCAGCACAAAACACTGCTGCTGTGTGGAAAACCAGCTCAGCCAGACCCACCACAATTGTATTTTCAGCTACTATATTTCCTCTGGAAACCATAGCTCCCTCTCCTGCCTTTTCATCCCAAGGAAGCAGATGGTTTCTCACTCACCTGGCTGTAGTGAAAATAAAACAGGTAAAAACAAAAGAAAGGGCTGGATTCCTTCTGTCATTAATCTGCATGTGGTCCCACAAACCCTGATGGGAATACAGAGAATGGAAACGAGGGTGAAGCACAACCTAGAGACCTACAGGAGAATTTGGCTAGCATTTACTCTTAGAAGAGTGAGGGAATATGCATGTGCTCAAAAAGAAACACAAATGCACTCCACTCTTACCATCTTCTCACCTCTCTGACAGACTGTTGGCCATGAGGATTAATACTCAAGAAGCTGTGATTCTCTAAGTGTTATTCTTCCTCCTCCCCATACGTAAGCAGGAAGCCTGCTAGCTCAGATTGTAATTAACAAAGAGATTCTTTAACTTTTTTGGCTCTTTGATTTGATGCCTAGATTCTAGTATGTGTGGACATCCAGTCTGTAGAACAATAGGAAGAAAAAAAAGTCTGCTTAGTCAAAGAATGAGACAGAAAAGAAGGTCCTTTCTTCCTCATGTCCCTCATTTCTCGAAAGAAATATGAAGAGCATCTGTTAGTATCTGGTGACTAATAGTTGATTGCCAAGCAATGCTGAAGTGACCCATTTAATTTTTGTAGAATTTGGAAAAAAAGGTCTGTGGAAGCTTTCCTAAATGCTTTTTGTGAAGAAATAAATTTCTTTTCAACTTTGGATTTTTTGTTTCTCTTCAATGAGAGAGAAAGTTAATAATAATAATAAAGCAATGATTCAAGTAAACTGCTGCTTAATACGTTTTGCTTTCCTATTCTTCCCCAAAGCTAATCTGATGAATTTGTTCACATCAAAGTGGGGTACATTATTCATGTCATCCTATGTCACATCATGTGTAATGGGACGTGACAACTCAGGGTAACGCATCAATTAGGACAAGGAAGGAGCAGAGATCTGTTGATGAAATAGGGAATGTATTTCCACATTCCAGCACAGCTGTTTGGTGTTTGGGGATGACAAGAAGGCTATTTTAAAACTTCAGAGCTGAATTTGGACATCATGTACTGTAATTTAGATTGTCTTTCAGCCCTCTGTTTGTAAGTATACTAATTGACATACCCTAATACTCATGTACTTACTGATATACGACTCAAAGCCTTTTAATTACCCCGTCTGTTGTAAGTCCTGTTCTGAGTGCACATGGTCATATGCAGGTGATGGGAGTGGGATGTGGGTTGAAAGATGATGAAGGGAGGTGATTTGAGGTATTGCCAACAATTCCGTGCAGACATGAAATGGGAGTTTGTGTAAGTCTTCATGCTTCTGCTGATCCAAAAAATATCTGATTTGTACTGAGCCACTGGTGACAGTTTGTGACACAGTGGCTTGGTTTCATCCTTTTATTAGTTGGTAGTAGTGTACAAAATGTTAAATCAATAGGTTATTTCTTCCAGCAGGTCAGAGGTTTTTGAATGGCTTTTTAAGTTATTAATATATGGAGCTTTGGATTGAGAGTTAAGCATGAGCCTTCTTTTGGAAGAGAGGTCTAAGTTTGCAGGGATTAGGGATCAAGACAAAACCCATCAATCTGCAGAAACAAGGGTTTTCTGGGAAAAGAAGCTAAATTCTGGCTGAGACCTGGAGGAATAAGAGCGGGGTAAGGAGCAGGGAGCAAGTGCTCAAATTATGGGGAAGCACAAGAGCTCTGCATCTGCAGAGATGGTTGGGTGCTCTCTCAAAACAGCATCCAGCCTTCTCACTCCCCCACTCTCTTTGGAACAGATGTCACTTTTGGAGAAAGTTGGGAGTCCTTTAGGGCATGAAAGCAAGGACTCCTGCTCCATCTACAATGTCCCTTAAGCTCTGTTGTTGCTTGGAGCGTTTGCTCCTGAGACAACTGTTGCAACTGGACACAGCACAATGTCACTCTGACACATAGCAACAAGATGTGAAATGAATGTGTGAATGAGCAGGAGTCCTTGCTTTCATGTCCCCATGAAGTATGTCCAAAAGGCTCTCCACAAGTCATCTATCCACCCTAAGCAGGGTCATTATATTTTTTCAAACATAAGTTTTTCTAGCCTTTCTGTCCTGGATTGCCTAGGTTAGGGTAAATTTTCACCACAAGTTGGGAGGGAGCCACAGCTGGGATAGACAACCAAACCAGGCAATAGGTTATTCGATACCATGCTGACATCATGTCTGCTACATAAGGGCTGAGCAAGGCCAGGGCCAGGAGGTTGGGCTGGGTTGTCACAGATGGCTCAGAGCTAGCCTGGCCTGTGCAGTTTGTATCACTTGCTTTATGTATTGTTTCATTACTGTTATTGTTATTACCATTCTTTTTATTTCTCCTTTTGCATTGTTGTATTAAATTCTCCTTATCTCAGCCCATGGGAGTTTGTATTTTCCTCCCTCTTCTCCTTCCCGTTTTGGGGGGGGAGGGGAGCAGCAGGTGAGCAGCCACGTGGTGCTGGGCTTGTGTCTGGGTCTAAACCACAACACTTTGCTAAGGACCCCCAGGGTGGAGTTTCCACAGGATCTCTAACTGTGCTTAATTATAATTAGTCTGAAAGATCTTCTTAATATCTGACCTGTTCTTTAATTCTTTCAAATATAGAGATTAACCAATTGGATGGGAGTGTATGTATGCTTGAGAATAGAACCAGAAATCAAAATAATAATGACAAATTGCAAATATGATATGAGATATATTCAGGGGATGCAGTTAAGTGGGATGCCACAGAATATACCAGGCAGCAGCCATGAGCTATGCAAATGCAGGCTGACGAGCAGCTGGTGGGGCGGCAGTAGCAGGGACTGGGTACAACGAGCAGAGTGGGTGACAGCTGCATGAGTGCCTCACTCTTCTGAAACAGGCAAACACTCTGCTGGGTGGAAAAGTAGCATGGAAGATAACAGATATGATCCAGCTGTGTGTACTGTGCTTCAAGAGCGTTAGGAGCAATCTGGAAGAGGTCTGTAAGGAAGTAACACGGATGGGCTGATGACTAGGAAGTATGACCATTGGGGAAAGCTGAACAAACTGGGCTGGTTTAGCATCAGGAACTGAAAATGAGTGGTGTGGCAATAATGCTGCTCCAAAGAAAAGAATACTCTCCTCTCTGTGTTCGTTATAGAGAGGTCTTCAGTTGTGACAAGGAAGGTTGAGGTTGGATGCTAGGAATAAGCTTTGTAAGGGAGCTCAGAGAAATTTAGAGCCTTCATTGGTGAAGGTCAAGGTAAACAAAAAAACTCTGGAAAAACAGAGGTGTACTGAGGCAGGGAGCCACCCTCAGCCCTCTATGCAGTGCCTTCTAACCTGAATAATGTGGCCCTCTTCTCCCTAGAAGTCTTTTTCTCCAATACAGCAACCCATGTTTTCCAGTCTTCCTAATAGTTGTTTTTTTTTTTTCCTTTTACGGCTGTTTCCTCTGAACTCTTTTCCATCACTCCTGGCTCTTCTTGAGATTTGGATGATCTAGTTGAGGCCTTTCCTGAGCAGAGCAGAATGAAAGGATTGCTTTTGGTGTCTCACCTCTGTACGCCTGGCTTCTCTGTATATCTTGGCATGTTTTGGTGGCAGTGTTTGTCTGGGTTTTTTAAGCAGTAGTATAACACCACTTTGTGATGACCTTGTCGTCTATACACTCACAGTATAAAATGCAAATTTAATAAGTAGTAAGCAGTGTGCAAAAATAATCTACCATATACATGGAGTATTTTGAGAATAGTTCATATCTCATTTAGGGCTGTATTAGCTTTCATGGAATACCCTCTTGTTTGACAGTAGTCAGATAAATGGAAACTTAAATAAAACCACAGCACATGAAATATTCCAGTAGCAATGTTGAAGGTTTTATTAGATTTAGAGTGCATTTAAAGATCAGTAGAAAACCTCAGGCATTTGCCAATCAAATGAACTTGTGAGAGCGCCGCTGCTCTGCTTTTCTTCTAGGAGGATGATAGGGACAAGCAAAGGCAAGTGAATTACCAACTCTTAGGGAGACCTGAGTTTATATTGCAATTCAGAGCTTGCTGCATGGAGAGAAGATATAAAATAACATTTTTCTTCAGGGTGTGGGCTGGAGGAAGACAGATACAGAATAGCAATGCAGTGAAAGAAGTGCTCTCAGTCTTCAGGAGATATATGATATTTGAGAGTACTGTGAGTGTATTGATTGGTAGAGTTTACTACCAGCCTTGGTAATTTCAACATTGTGATACTGTTCTTGTTTTTCTTTGCTTTCTCTGCTGAATTACAGAAACTGTTGATGTCAATAGTTAGACATGCAGGTTTTCGAGAAAGATTGTTTATGCACTTCTACAAGTCACTGCTCAGTATTGCAGTTTTTCTTTAAGAAGCTCTTTGGGTGTCTTGCTGTGAAGCATAGTCTCTACCTCTCAAATGATTTTTGGCTGTTTCTATGGGTTTCTTCATGTTTCATCATTCTTTTAAAATTGTGAACTTCCCGATGTGTGTGCAGCATTCCAATAGCAGTTTCACTACTGTGATATAGGAGCTAAACCAAATGTGTTCCTGTGCCTCCTTCTGAAATTGTCTTTCTTCCTTGAGAAAGCAACCTAATGAAGCCTGTGCAGTGGAAGGCTGTTAGTGCTCTGCGAGCCTCTTCCCTGGTGTCCAGATACAGCTTCCAACTGTCTGTCTTGGAGAGAGTGAGTGTGCCGTGCCAAGCAGATCTGCCCGGTGGGTGGTGCTAATGATTTCAGTGCAGTTGCATATTTGCTCATGATTTGAAAAAGAAAGTGAGAGGGGAAGAAGAAAACTTTCAGCATTGGCAACAGAAGTATTTCTGGAAACTCTCTGGTAGTTGAAGCATCCTCAAGATTCTGCTTTAGCACAGATGTGTGCCTCTTTCAAATATTAAAAAGAGAAAACCTTTTCGAAATACTTCAAACTGAGTATTAGTGCACTGAGTGTTAGTGCAAAAGAAAAAACACTTTTCCCCAAAAGTCATTGTAATTTTCTATTAATTTCATATGGTACTGAGTAATAAAGTTATTAAATATTGACTGATTCTCTGCTCTCCCACTGCTCTCAGTATCTGTGAAGGGTCTCCCAGAGGAGCTTCTCGCAGGCTTTAAACAATCAACCATGACAGCATGGAGGAAAAAAAGTATTGTCTAGCTTGCTAATCTCCTAGGTCTTGTGTTTTCAAGTCAATTTTATTACATTTATCTTTGTGTCCTCATTCTCATTTCTCTTTATAACCACTGTGCTAGTTTTGGATGTTGGCAGGATTTGGTACCTCATGGTTGGATGGTCTGACTTAAAAGCTCTGAGACATCTTGTTCCCCAGACAATACTCCTGCAGAGAGGTCCCTGACAGTTTCCCACGGCCATCCATATGTATGTATGTTTTGGGCTTCTTCCATTATCTTGGTTGCCTGATATGTTTCATGTTCCATTCTCCTCCTCTTAATAAAAGTCTGCTCACAATTCCTTGGAGGTTTGCCTTCTGTAGGAGGACTTGAATATTAGTCCTTCATCTTTTCTGTGTATCTCTACTTTTATTACTTTCCCCTTTCATTGACTTATGACATATGTGGAGGCTAAAATACAGTAAAGGACATAAATAATATAAAAAGAATACAAGAAGTTAATATGTTTTTTACCTGTCCCCTGTCGAATATCTTGATAAAAATGCAGATATTAGGCTGGGTGATTGCAAGTGGATTGCAAGTATCTGTGCTTTGCAAAAGGTTGCCATATCTTAGTGGAAGTAATTATCTTCTGCACAGTTGTGGTGATAATCATGTGTTATTACAATGAGTGCAGTTTTCTTAAGAGTTATTAAGTTTAGAAACAACTCTGTTTTCTTCATCTTCCTAGATTGAGCTAATTCACATTGATCTATTTTTCTTACCGGGATTAACTTTTGGGGAAAAAGTAATCCATAACTTGAGATGTTCTACAAATTACGCAGTCATCTTCCCTGTGTGTGGGAAAATCACAAGGTCAGAACAGCTACAGTGCGAGGGATTGTTCTCACCCTGGGAAAAACAACTTTCTGGGCATGACGTCTACTCTGCCAGACTGGTGCTTGATTCAGAAAAGCAGTCATGGAAATAAATAATTCCAACACTGCTTGTATGATTTGGCTTTATTTTCAGTGTCTTAACTTTTTTTGGCTAGTCAGTTCAAAATGGAAAAAACAAATGAACAAACAAACGCAAAAACACCCTGCCTGGCTTTCATTGATAAAAGCCAAAGGTGAGGAAAGAGCACTTTTCTGTTAGTTATGGGAAAATATAAAGGCTTTTGCTGTAGTCAGCTTGCGCAATAAAATGTACTGTACAGGGATTTGCTTGCATTATTATCTGCTGGTAAAATGTGCTGTTGTCTTTACAGGAGCAAGCCTTAGTAGAAGGAGCGAGCCTAGGAAAAGAGGAGTTTGAACATATTGATTCTGAGAGTATGAGCACATAATTGTGCAGGTTTTAGAAAACCTAACAGTTTAAAAGAAGAATAACTGAGCAGTATATTTTTCATGGTCAGCTGATCTCTATTCCATCCATTCATTTATGAAATGTTTTTTACTTTGTGCTTCATTTGACAGTAGATTTCAGTACACTGGATTAGGTAATTGACTGGATGCCGTATAAACCCTGGAAATTCAAAGCAGGCACTATATAAGCTCTAAAAAGTTTATTCTACCATTTCCATTAGCTTCTGTAAAGTGTTCTAATAAAATTAAGATGCATATGTTAAATTATGCAGCCAGCTGGCTGATAATGCTGCTGGAGTTGAGGAACTGACAAAGGCTATTGTTAGGGCTAGCCAGAGGTGCTCCTTTCAAAACCCTCTTTTCTGTTGTTGCTTTTTGAGCTTTGCATATTAAAAGCTTTTCTGATTAGTCTCTCACTAAGGTCTGGAATTTCCCCCCCACTCCTCCCAGGATGGTTTCAATGAAAGCACTAAACTAATTTAAAATCTAAAAAGCAGTGGACAGCACTTCCAGAGAATTTTTTCTTGAGTTTTTCTTGCTTCTGTGGTGTCAAACAAGCTGAGTTTTGAAACTCAGTCAGAAGACAATTAGCTGGGTCACTATAGAGTCTTGAAGGAAAATAAAAAAGTGCCTATCTGAAATCTGGGGGTTTTAGTAATAATTGAGAATCTGTAATGAAAACACCCTTTATCACAGCAGTTGTGAGTGGGGATTTAAAAATAATTTGGTAGTGGAGGAACAGTATATTAATATGAATGTAGCAGGAAGCAAGGAAATGAGGTGCAATCTAACACAAATTGGTTTCAAGCTTTGTCTAGTGCAAACTGAGTCCTGACTGACCTAACATACAAACCTGACTGACCAGCTGCATCTCTTATTTGGTGTTAGAGTCCTTTATAGCCACAGCCCAGATCTGTAGCTTCTTTTTGGCACTACTTCTGGAGAAGAAAGCTTTATTCTCTGGAAGGAACAGTTCCCTGCCTGCCTCAGTACTTTATCCGAGGGCTGGGACTGAACCAAGCTGAGACAAAAAAGAATCCTTTAATGTAATGTAGTAAAGAATGAGTATCTAGAGCAGACAGGCAGAGTAAACAGAGGGGATATTTAGGACTGTGATACTGAATAGGAAGCTGCTGAGGCTTAGGTTCAATCCACCACACCTACAACAGACACTCTGTTAACCCCTCTTTCCTGCCTCCAAATAGAGAAAGAGAAAGAGGATAAGGGAGAGGGACTTATGGCCCCCTCCCCTCCCAAATGGGAGAGGAAGGGAAGGAGAGAGAGGCTTCTTGATTAGAAAATAAAACTAAAAGAGCATTAATGAATATTATAATGATAAAATGGAACATATACAAAACCAGTATCAAACCCAACCTCCCCCACTGAGGCTGTGGAGCAGGCACTGGCAAAGTCCCAGATCAGGCTCAGCAGCAGATGGGAACCAAGTTCAGGAGCTGGGTTCAGGAACAATCTAATTGGGATCAAAGGCACGAGATGGTCCAAGAAAGGAAGGGTGAAGCGAAGGTTCCAAGAAGGCAGAGGATCCCAAAGGGAAGCGAAGGCCAGTGGAAGGGCCAACATGAAGAAAAAAGGGCAAAAAAGGGTTGAGACCCTCGTGATCCCTCAGCTTTACACTGAATATGATGTATATGGGATGGAATCCCTCATTGGCCCACTTAGGGTCATCTGTCCTGGCCACTCCTCCCCGCAGGTGCGGCCTTTCACTTTTTACACCCCCTGATGTGGTGAAGCAGACACTGTTTGCAAAAACATGCTGTTAGCTTCAGAAAGTGCAGTTAGTTAGAAAAGACTTAGCTGAAAAGTAAAATCACTGAACAGAATTGGTTTGGTTCTAACTCAAACTAGGACAGAAGCGGTAAAGCTTCTCAGAGGAGTCTTACTAGTCTGGAGTCCAAAGTGTGGAAAAAGAGAGGGGAATTTGGAGGGATATGGCAGAGGAGTATAAAATCAGGTGAGGAAAATGGGTAGGGATAGATGGCATGTGCTCTCAGGCAGTGCTGGTCCAAGAGCAATACAGTGAAAGTATCAAGTGCTGGGTTTGGTGTAAGCAGAGGAGGATCTTCACAGAATGGACAGTCAACCTGGGGAGCCTGTGTCAAGAGGTATCATGACCAGAGAAGTTTACATTGGTTTAGAAGAGAATAGGACAAGATCCAATGAGGTTTATGAAATATGCAGAAATGATATCTGGCTCAGAAAGCTGCTGGCTTGAAAATGGTTGAATGCCAGTAGAGCATTAGGCGTATATATCTGCTTTCTCTGCCCTATGCCCTTTCCTTAGCATCTGCCTAAGCTAAGTAAATTTTTGGCTTGGCCCAATATGACTGTTACATTCTTGGAGACACCAGCACAAATAAGTAAAAATGCCTATGTTCAGCACATCTTCATACCAGAAACAAATAGTTTTTTGTCCCCTGTACAACTGATTAAGTGGAAGATTCCTAAATTATGTCACATTAAAGTACCGCCGATGTCTGAGACGCTCCCTATTTAGGCATGTGAGTAAAAGAGAAAAATTCTGTGGAAAAATGAAGTAATCAGTCAACAATGTTTCCAAGGGAATGATGAAAGTTTTGTGGCCTTCCAAATTCGTCTTGTGCAAGTCCACTGGAACACATCTAGAGAACTTCCTGATTGAGCACTACAAAATTGTGCAGCAGACTGAGGTTTCTGTCCTGAGCCAGCTGAATGGCTAGAAGGATTAGTGAATAGGAGGTAGCCAGAACAGAACAGGTGTGCATTACAGGAATAGTGGCCACATGTCCGGGTAGAAACTGTAATCTTGGACAGATTCCATACAGCATCCCAGCTGGGTTATTCAGAAAGGGAAATGTTCTTTCTTCCTCTTTGTTGTCTATGCAGCCCTAATCCTTAATTTTTTTCAAATAATTCATTTCAGCCCACAATATGGCTTAGGCAAAACAGTCTCTGTGCTAAATCCATCTCTCTTTGAAACTTAGCAGAGTTTATGTTTTCTGCTTGGCTGCTGCTGCACATGAAGCAATGAGGTCCATTGCTCTGGGTCCTGGAGCTTCAGACTGGTGTTTCTTTTCCTTGAGGACTGGTGCTGTTGTTTGCTGCAGATTGCCTCATGTCCTGCCTGGGTCTGTAACCTTGCAGCACATGTTTTCCTTTATTTACTGCCTGCTGGCACCTGGAAAACAATTACCACTTTCTGTCCTCTGACTGCCTACAAGCCCCATGCTTTCCTGCCTTCCATGATTGACTGCTTTTAAAAAGAGAGTGCTGTACCCATCAAGAGGTGTTAGTGGCATCTGCTATCAACATGGCATCACCCTCTCAGCCAAGCAGCATCCTGCCAAAGAGCTGGCACTCTCTTCAGTATGCATACTCCCCATCTGCACGCAGATTCACTTAGCACCTCTTGCCCTAGTGGAACTGGCACGTGTCTCCATGTGGGCCCAAACCCACCTGAGCATATGGGCTCAGTCTGCTCCAAGTATGTGTAGCAGAGGTGGTACATTTGTAAAAGTGGAACAGAATTCCCACATAGGAAAGGAGTGCAGTTTTTGGGCCTGGTACTTACTTTTTAAATCTCTGTGCATTGAGTGTGCTCTGATTTGTGTTTCTCTGGCTCTTTCTGGTATTAGTCAGTGCTGTGATAAAGGTCTATATCAGCTCTTTTTCTCATGTCTGCAGAAGGCCTAATCTCCAAATTGTTTTTCTTATTTGGTAAGGTTTTTTTCAAATGAAAATATAAAAAATCTGATTGCTAATAATGTACATACAGAGAAGCCTGTTTCTTGTGGGTAATATACTATACTGAGGATGTGTGATGGCTTTTTTTTATGTTTCTGCCATGTCTTTGTTGCTGTACTATCTCCCTGTGGCTATTGTAATTGCAAAAGCCTATGGAGTCACTTGGTTAGTCTCTGTTTTCCACAAATCCAGGTAACTTCTGCCCATCACTCTCCCCTTGACTGGGAGTTTCTCAACACATTGTTATGTGTCCCTAGATCCTCAATTTGGTCTCAAGCAGAAGTGCTTGAATGTAGTACTGACCAGGGTTACCATGTGAGTTTGGTGAGACTCACATCATTCTCTGGAGGCCCCTGCTCTACCATGGGGCCATTCCAGTCCCATCTGATATGCCAGAGGTACGAGTGTATTTGTAACCCAACACAGAAAAAGTGGAATGATCCTTCTGATGTGAAAGCCTATGGACTTGAACCACAAACCACTTGAATGACAAAGCCCCAATCCCATTGAAGGGATGTGCAAATGATGTTTACTCCATGTGATGCCTTAAATCTTCCCAGCCTTTTCTGACTTATTCAGAGAAAATCCAGAAAAGAGTATGTCCTAGACATAATGATCTGGCCTATAGGACCAGCCATTTGAATGGCAGTGAAGTTCTCTCTGAAACTTGTGAAATTGGAAAATATCCCCTGAATGATTTATCTTTTGTTTACTCACATTTGGATGCTCAGCAAGAATCCATTCCATCTGAACAACTACGCAGAGCACACAGAAAATCTGTGGCACTGTGAAGGCTTCCTTCCTTATTTTAAGGGCAATTACTAGCAGTGCTACCCCTCATTAGCCCTGCTAGAAGGGAAGTTGTCCTGTTAGACACCACAGTAATCCCTCTTGGATTTCTGTAGGTAAGTGCATGGCTTACCTCAATGCCCATCCCTTCTCAAACAACTTTTTTATTTTGTCTGTTGTTGAGAAGATTGTTTGTTGATTGCCAATTTCTTTTGTTAAATTTAGTACAGAGCCAATCCCCCAAAATGAGACAGGCTGTAGCAGTAGTTTTCAGTGTGATTGCCTTTCCTTTGAAATTAGTATTCCAGGAATCGTCTTTTTGTGGTTGTACTGCTTAGCTACTGAGCAGAAACTTGTAATGCGGTAATGTTGGTCCAGTTCAGACCAGCAGAGCTTGTGAGGTATGAGTCATTAGGCAGCATTTGCAAAGGGTGGCCTGAGCACTTCTATTGTCCAGTCAATTGGATTTCTACACTGACCTTTAAAATTGTACTTGTATTAAATATCTGTCTGGGTTCTGGTGGAATGCTAAATCTGGAGGACTCTAATGGACTTTTAAAACATATGCGGTGCCTTCCTCGTCAGTTACTTGTAAAATCTTTTGCATACTTAGTAAAGGTACCCTTAAGAGATTAGCTGAAGGCCATATTTTTCCCATGGAAGATCGTGAAAGGAATTAAATGGAAACATTAGTCTGAGCTGCAAAAAATAACCAGTTGATCAAGTTGAACAAAAGCATCCATACTTAATAGTGAATGATTCACCAGTAACAGTATAAGCATTCAATGTGCTAGGTGGAGCTAGCATGACATTTTAAAAGCAGCAATAGAGAAACCCAATCCCTCCATAAATAGACAATATGTGTATATATTTTAGATCATTCACTACTAAAATTAACATTAGATTTCCCTCCACCTGCCAAAGCTTCTTAGCTGTTTACCTTCTAGTCCCAGTTCAGACAAACCTTTTAGTGCTCTTGGGTAAATATATTCAGGCTGAGAAACCACAATACACCAGTAAGTGTCCTGCAAAGGGACCAAGAGACAAAGTCTGCTGCTCTGGCCAGCTAGAAAATGCTGGATTAACACCTAACCCTGCAGCTGGAACAGCAGCTGTGGCATCCCAGCAGCCTTGTGCAAGGTGATTGTGTAGTTGAACAGCAGAGATCAGGACACCATGTGCTGAATAAATGTACTGACCATTGGGCTTCTCTGCAGTGTTTTCAGCCCTCTTGCTCTGTTAGCCACTGGCTAAGGGAGTGTGAAAGGGGAGTGAAGGAGAGGACAAGGGGCCTCCCAATATATCATGGATGCAGAAACAGACAGCGTCCTTCTCCATGTGCTTCAGAAGGGCCTTTGGGTGCACACGAGTTCTTGAAACTCCTAGGGAAAATGAAGAGTGTGCAGAGCTGTCCCCAGATGTCCAAGCTAGGACAAGGCTGAAGCAAAGCTTTCTGAGACATTTCAGAGTGAGACTTTGACAGCTACTGTATGAGAAACTGCCTCCTCAGCCCCACAAGGTGCAGGAGGAGCAGGTCTCCCTTTGATGCCATGGTTTGTGGTTTGTCATCTGTGATATCTTGCTCCTCTCTCATTTTTTCCACTGAGGTTTCTGGACGTTGCTGATGAATTCAGGTTTAAATAACTGACTCCTTTGTTCTCTAACTCCATCAAGTGCTGTCCAGAGCATGGATGGACTCATACTGCAGCTGAGAAGCAAAAGGACACCCGCAACATGAAGATTCCTGATGTAGTTTTGTGTGAAGAAAAGGCCCACTGCTTCCATGTTCTTCTTATGACTTACCAGCTATTCACAGCACATATGGCCAGAAAGGAAGTTTAAATAATTCAGTCTCACTCCTTTATAATGCAGCTAAATTTAACCTAGTTATTCCTACAGTAAAGATGTTACCCGTGTTTACCTTCCTAAAATACTTCTAGCTGTATTTGCCTGCACCAAGAAACAGGGGATCTACTCCCTGCATTTTAGAGTTTGTATGTATGTTTAATCTTTCTTGCTGCATCTGACTTGTATGAAAGTTCATCTTTAAATTCTCAGCTGGTCAGTCTTTCCATACTTAGCTACAGCCTGTTTTCCATATTGTACTTTTTGGGTTTTTTATTCATAGCCATTACCTTTGTTTTGTCACTGAACCAGGAAGAAGCACCACCAGTCAGAGCTGTTACTCCCAATGATGACTTTTATTCTTCGAGAACTCTACTTCAGGATAGATTGATTTGTACTTGTAGACACTATAGTTTGTTGTGGGTATAGGGTTTAGCCCAGATGTCTCTGACTGCACAGGGCATTCAGTATAGAGAAGATTATTGACAGATGAATGATTCCTGTGAACCTATTTGAATGTTTTATTTTTCAAATACATTTGAAAATTTCAGAGAAATCAAGACTAACTTCTCAGAAACAATTAAAGAAGGAAGCCTCAATAAAGGTGAAACCAGCAAGCTTGTTAAAGGCAGCTGTACAAATATGCTCTTTTGAGTCTGTGCCAACATATTAACTGAATTCTGCAACCCTTCTCACGGTGAAAATACTTCCATTTCTAAATCACAGATACAAGGAGGGGTATGAAATTCTACTTTCTAAATGCAATAGAATATTTGCAAGCACAACACAAAGACTGATAAAAAAAAAAGAAAGGCCATACAATGCTGACATTTTAAAGATACAGAAACAGTTCTGTCTGCTTCTAAACAGTCCAGGTCATAAGGGCATTTTTTTGTCTTGCAAATATCATGTTTGAAAAGACATTTAGGCTTGTGATATCCTTAGCTTTTTCCTCCAGTAAACTCTCATTCTGATCCACATGCATCTCCTTGGGTAAACACTGAAGACTGGTCCTGTGATGTTTCCTAGTGAAGTGCTGTAGCCTGGCAATGTGGCTTGGATGCTAATTTTTTGAAGTTCTGAAGTTTTCCCAATGTAAATAAACCTCGGGATTGTCAGCTCACCATGCTAATATGTGTGCAAGTGTTCAAAACTCTATATGCTTTAGTTCTTCCTTTTGTTAGTTTTGCTGGGATTTAAAAAGCTGTACATTAAAGCTCAGTGCTATTACTTCTCAGCTTCTGCACTCTGTTATCTGCTCTTGCACCTGAACCCCCCTCCAGTTCTCTCTTCTAGCTATCAACCATCATTTCCAAACCACAGATGTCAATGGGATTATGGTAAGTGCTTAGTAGCTGTTTACTGGTAGGGGTTGACGAGAAAAACTGAAGAGTGACTGTTCGTACAAAAAGTTTGGGAGCTGCTCTGTTAGGCAGCCTTGAGAAGAGTAAGTGCAGGGAACCCTGGGTTGAAAGGCTTGACACATCCCAGAGTCTCTTTAATTTAATTGTAGCTAAGAGCTTGTAGGGAGTACAGAATTAGGCATTTCTCTACTGTTTTGGGGCATGTGTGTGAAATGTCCTTCTAAGAGAGGCTTAGCTACATGGCATCATCTCACCATTTGGCAAGCTTTATCTTGGAAGAAATTTTCAGTTCCTGGTCTGCAAAGGAGCTATTTACTAAGCTGAGTATGGCTCTTATTGTGTGATTCAAAAGTGGATGCAAGGCTCAGGAGGGACAATGTCCCTTCTTGCCACTTACACAGGGCCTCTTGGCTCCTTACAGTGCTGCTCTTGCCATAGTTATACACAGGAGTTCAGGGGCTTGCCCATGGCAGTGTATGTGGTGGCCCTACACAGTCACTTCAGTGCATGAAGTGCACAAGTGAAACACCAGCCACCCTCCATTATCACCCAGGAGTCTGAAATGATTGTGTTGATATTGATTTTCAGTACAGAACCCATTCTCTCCCACTTGTAAGGATTTTCTTACACCTGAAGGATGTGCTGGTAATAGATTTATGTGTTGTTTACTTACCTGTTGCAACTCAATTATGATCATGTGCAACTTGGTAACAGCAGATTCCCTAAAAAATGGACAAACTATTTCTTAGAAGGTGGATTAGCCGTCATGCACTATATGAGTGTAGTAGAAGAATAATTATAGAGGGAGGTTAGGTGTTGAATTTCAGGAATATGGCAGGTTAATTTTGTAACACAAAGAAGATTGAGGTCAGTATTCCAGGACTTATGAGCAGAGATAGCCACAGTGTTTTGCAGGACCCATGCAAGTGAGTTACTGGGTAAAGCCTCATCCTGCCAGGTCTCCATCTGTCCCCTGCTCCTGCCTGATTTGTTTTTGTTTTTTTTTACAAAGTAGCCATTTAAATTCATGTTGTTATTTCTTATACAGTCCCAGTAGGGTCAGCATGCTTGTTGCTCTCAATGTACCTGCTGTCTCCTGTATAGTTGCTTGTTTTGCACACCAGGTGTATTCTACCACATGGACACATCCAGCACACAAGACATTTGAGTTTCAAAAGGCTTTATAGTCTGCATCATTACTCCTAGTGTATCAGGTAAGAATACAGGTTTAAATATATTTCTGGAAGTTTTGAATAGCGGTAGTTAGGTTTCTGACTTCCAAAGTTCTCTTTAAAAAAAAAAACACTGTAATGACAGCTGTGCTTCTTTATGTCTATGTTTATTTATTATGACTTTAAAGCCTTTGAGAAGAGTTGTTTTGCAGTGTGTTTCTTTTTGTTAAGAGCTGTGTACTCTAATTGGAATACATATTTTTGGTGGAGCATACAGTTTAGTACAATTGCAATATGCAGTTGTCTGTATGCACAGATGCAGACATCTTTAATAATTCAGCTTTCTATAGTATGACTCTTCGCGGCATGATGTCTTCCTTACACTCAAATCTTTATTAAAATGAAATCTCGTATTGCCCTGAATCAAAGAGATAATGTACTTGCTGCAGCTAAGTGTGGCCCACTTCTACCATCATACATGTGCATAATTCTCAGTGACAGATCTGGTAGCTGACAGTAAGGTGTGACCCTGCCAGCCTGGGTTTTTCACACCAGACCATTCTACTGCACACTATGGAATAACTCAAATCAGCATTTGATCTTATGAATTTAATAGGCAATCCTTTTGTCATGGTCAGGCGCAGACATCCGTACCGCCTCCTAAAGGGGGAGAGGATCGAAGGCAAAGTGAGATACCTTCCCACCAAGCTCGTAGGCAATTACTGAGGCTGACAAGTATTTAGCAAATTTATTGTCAAATATATTTGCATAAGATCGTGCCTACTTTATGAAAATATTACAATACACCACGCCCACCCACTCACTCCCTGTGGTGAACCGACCACATGATTTTTTCTGCCTTATTAAAACAGTGAGCAAAGAACTCGATTTCCCATAAATCTATTCGGCACTCCGCGACACTCCCCTTCCCTGAGGAGAACTAGAAAACCACTGAGGGGACAGGGAAAATAAGAACTTAATTATGTTAAAATATGACCTGTATGTGTAGATGGTGTGGTGTGGGTGCGTGTGTGTGTGCATGTACGTCGTTGTCTACCCTTTTGGCGTTCAGCGATGGTCCCCGTGGGGCCAGGGTGGTGACGTCCCGGCCGGCAGGCTTGGGTGGTTCCGATGACCGCAGCGACTTGCAGCTTTTCGGCGCGATCGGAATCTCTCTCTGACGGCAGTAGCGACTTCTTGCAGTGGTTTCTTCGGCACTGTGCTCCCGGCTTGGAGCGGCGCCAACTTCTTTGCCGCGGTTTCTCGGTGCGGGGGCTAGCGCGGCTTTCGGTGGCTAGCGGTTTTTTCGGCGCGAGGCGGTGGCTAGCGTGGCACGCGCGGCTTGGCAGCTCAAAACAGCTTGGGGTGATTACACGCCCGAAGTCTTTTCCGGCGGCGAGGCGGCACGCGCGGACTCGGCAGCAGTAGTCCTGCTTAAGCGCTTGGCAGCGCCCGCGAGAGAGAGAGACTGTGCACTACCGCGGCGACAGGGACGGGCGTGGCAGCGGCGACTCTCGGNGGCTTGGAGCGGCGCCAACTTCTTTGCCGCGGTTTCTCGGTGCGGGGGCTAGCGCGGCTTTCGGTGGCTAGCGGTTTTTTCGGCGCGAGGCGGTGGCTAGCGTGGCACGCGCGGCTTGGCAGCTCAAAACAGCTTGGGGTGATTACACGCCCGAAGTCTTTTCCGGCGGCGAGGCGGCACGCGCGGACTCGGCAGCAGTAGTCCTGCTTAAGCGCTTGGCAGCGCCCGCGAGAGAGAGAGACTGTGCACTACCGCGGCGACAGGGACGGGCGTGGCAGCGGCGACTCTCGGGGGCAACGGTCACAGCGATGCATCGCTCAATGTGGCGCAGGGGAAAAAAAAAAATCTTCTGTTTCTTCCTTGTACTTCTCTGTATTGCCGCGTCCCCCGCAACTTCCGGCTTCCGGCGGTAGCCAGCCCCCCCCCCGCAAGCGCTTATGGGAGTTGTAGTTCTCTAGCTTGACTTAAAAAGACATTTCACCAATATATGTGGGTTGGTCTCCCACACCTTTCCACCAAATTTAGTTTTGATTGATCAGTCAGATCTTTCACTTAAAAAAATAATAATGCCTGCACATAGAATATTTCTATTCAATATGTTGCAGGGGACTGCAGATCCTTGTAGCGATGTGATAGTAGTCATGGTGCTGTGTTTACATACTAATCAGATGAGTTAATGAAGCACTATAATTAAGAAATCCTCAGCTATGCTCTACAGAACAAATTTGATCTTTGATACTCAGGGGAAAAACTTCAGCTCTGCTAGCATTTTGATTACTACTTGTACATGTTTTGTAGGTCTGGTATCAAAAAGACTTTCATTGAGAAATGATACTTAATAAATACAAATCTGAATTAATTCACTGTGGTATTTTTGCACAAAGCTACATGGCCTAGAAACAGTAAAATTTGCATTGCACCCATCTCACCAGGTGATCATGTTTTATTAGCTCCTCTGTACTAGCTCTACAGGAAAGCAGGCATTTATTATACTGTGATGCATGTTTGAATTAGTGGTAACACTTCACTGATTCCGTGTTAATGGTATAAGGTCTGTACCTTTTCTTTCATGCTATTTTTCAGAAAAGCGTGAAGTTAAACTATGCTTAACTTACAGCTTCTCACCAAAGAAAAACAGAATTTGTTTTGTCATTGCGTGCTCAGGCTAAAATGTCCACACTGCTAACAGATTCCCTCACACTGATGGAGGCAGGTTAATTTTGATGCCTCCAATGGGCTTGGAGAATCAAAAGTGTTAATGTAATGCTGTGTGACGCAAAGCAGTTTGACAAGGTCCAGGGCTTCACACAACTCCGTCCTGCTCAGGAAAGCATGTTGTGTATGGCAACAGCAACTACTGAGAAAAAAGCAGAGATTTTCAGTACGGTAAATTCCTTGTTTAACAGACTTCTAGAGGGTGTTTCAGATGCCAGCTGTTTGGGGGGCAGGGGAGGGAAAAGCTTGATGTGGGCTGGAGTTACTGGCATTGTTCTTGTTGAATCCAAGCTGTGATATACTAAAGAACAAGCCAGAATATCCTAAGGCACACAGAAGAGGGTACTGGCAGAAGCAAAGAGAGAACATGTGAAGTGCAGCAGCCTGAGCTGTGGGCCTCAAGTTAGAGGTGACCTCCAACTTGTGGATGAGTCACAACAGAATTATAGAATCACAGAATTACTGAGGCTGGAATAGACCTCCAAGATCATCAAGTCCAGCCTATGACCCAACAACATGACATCAGCTAGACCATGTCACTAAGTGCTATATTCAATCTTTCCTCCAGGAATGGTGACTCCACCACCTCCCTGGGCAGTCTATTCCAGTGTCTAATTGCCCTTTCCGTGAGGAAGTGCTTCCTAATATCCAACCTAAACCTCCCCTGGTGCAGCTTCAGGCCATGCCCTCTTGTCCTGTCACTAGTTGCCTGGGAGAAGAGCCCAAACCCCACCTGACTACAGCTTCCTTTCAGGTAGTTGTGGAGGGTGATAAGGTCTCCCCTGACACTCCTCCAGGCTGAACAACCCCAGCTCCCTCAGCCTCTCCTCATAAGACTTTCCCTCCAACCCCTTCACCAGTCTCATCACTCTCCTCTGGACCCTCTCCAGCACCTCAATATCTTTCTTGAAGTGAGGGGCCCAGAACTGCACACAGTACTCAAGGTGAGGCCTCACCAGTGCCGAGTACACGGGGAGAATTAAATCCCTAGTCCTGCTGGCCACACTATTCCTGATACAAGCCAAGATGCCATTGGCCTTCCATGCCGCCTGGGCACACTGCTGGCTCATGTTCAGCTGGTTGTCAAGCAGTACTCCCAGGTCCCTCTCTGCCAGGCCACTCTCCAGCCACTCATCCCCCAGTCGTTAGTGCTGCATGGGGTTATTGTGGGCAAAGTGCAGGACCCTGCACTTGGCCTTGTTGAACCTCATACCATTGGCCTCAGTCCATTGACCTAGCTTGTCCAGGTCTAGCAGAATGTTTTGTTTTTCCTATTGGCTTCAGGTTCCAGAGGCAGAACCTGGCCCACCCGTTTTTCTGTGGCTCTGCCCTCACCCAGGTGGTTGTGGTTGGGGTGGTGAGTGAGGCCAGGGCTACTTTAATCAGGAGCTGATCAGTTGGAGGAGCTTCCTGTTGGGTGTGGCTTCTGTTGGGGCTGGTTGCCTCTTGCTGAGCTCTCATGGTGGTGTCCTTCCATGTGAAGGGCCACTGGGGGAGCCATCTCTGTCCGTTGTGTCCAGCAGGGGATGCTGGCACCACAGTGGGCAGTGGAGCAGCTGGGCTCACAGGAACTTATGGCAGGACTGTCTGAAGGAAGATCAGATGCTTCAGCCAGTCTGAGACCTGCTGAACTCATTACAGGTCTAGCCTGTGTTGGACATTGGATTTCAGTGTCTCACAGCTACTGACTCTGAGAACACATGCAGGAGGGATATAATTCCTGGCTAACATCAGGGTGCAAAACTGTACTTGCTGCCATTTTAGTCCTGGCCAGCATCTCTGGCAGCTGCACTGCCATTAACACAGCTCTCCTGCCAAGCCCAGAAGAGGGGCATTTTGCTGCGATGGTGCACCAGGAGCTCCTTGCCTACTGGAGATAATGGCTGGGGATGTGTGTGGGATATGATGTGGCAGTGGCCAGGCTGCCCCATGTCTGGCTGGAATACTGGCAGAAGGGCTACAGATGGGGGTAAGCATTCAGGCTGGGTGACAGGGACTTTATTTGGCTTCTGGGACAGTAGTGGAGATATGGGAGGCCTCACTCCCAGACCCTGCTGTAGCTTCTCCTTCCCTTCTTGGCTCCAGAGGTGCTCTCCTTCCCCTGATCCACACAGGGCTCCTGCCTGGGCTTCTTGGCTGTGTGCAGATGGGTGAGATGCTGGGGCTGGAGCTGTGGGCGTTTACATCTCCAACAGGCACATGTGAGCAATGTGCCTTTAAGACTAGCAGGAGAGCAATACTATCTCCCTCCCTCCCGTTAATTGTAACATGCTTTTCTGCCGTGCTTTCCAGTCACATTTGTGCAGGCTGTGAGAAGGTTGTGAGACGCAGCAGTGCTGAAGCTCACTAGCTGAGTGCTGCCTGGACAGTGCGTGCTCGACCACAGTGTGGATACCCACAGGCGATGGGCAGTGCCTGGGGCAGGGGAGCTTTGTGCCAGAAGCTGGAGCCCTGTATACCTGAATTTTGGTGACGCTGCTGGGCTCACCACCTCACCTGTGTCTCTCACTTTCTCGCCTTTGTGGCTGTGGCCTCCAGCCACAGGTCCAGTACGCTGGCCACCCCACCCCAGTGGGCCCTTGCAAGGGCTATGTGCAGCACTTCACTGGTGCTTGGGAACCTGCAGTGGGTGGTGCAGCAGGAGCTGCGTGGTGCCTGGCTGGGAATCCTGTGGGCTGCCGTGGGGATGCGAGGGTCCCTAAGCACTAAGTGACTGCAGCTAACTCGAGGTTGGGACCACTTCTTGGGGATGTCCTATCTCCAGTCACTCTTCTCTGGCCACACCACAGAATATTTGGAGTTGCTTGCTCACCCCTGCTGAGGGGGGACAGAGGCATAGGCCTCCAGAGGGTTAAGAGCATCTGCCTTTACGCCAAGCATTTGATCAGGAAATAATCTGCAGCGATACATGTGCAGCAATTCAACTGCTGCTGCTCTACCAGCCTGCCGCTGCTGCAGTTCAGTGTGGGAGAGAAGCCGCACTGCTCACAGAAGATGCTTTCTCAGTGTGTCCAAAGCACCAGGCATGGCAACGTATCTGAGCTGGAGTAAATGTCTGCATCCAAGAGGAATTATGCTGACTTGCTGGCTCTATCGGCTCACCGAGGTAGGTGCTGCTGCCTGTGCAATATGCTGTGATCTTTATGGGGGGATATAGTCCTCTCCTCAGCGTGGGGAGAGGAGATTAAACATTTAACAATTAAAAAAACCTCTTTCCATGGGAATGGCTTTTAATTTTCAGCCTAATGCCAGACAGAAATATGTGTATGTTTCCTTGTGTGTGCAGCACGAAGGAGAGTGCAAAGGATACCTAAGCGATACCTTTCATGCCTGGCAATAAAGTTGTTGCACTGAATTGGAACAAACTTGTCTTGGTCTCTGTGCAATGCACCTGGGAGATTTTGCTTCTTCCTGGCATAGGACCTTTTGAAGGGGTTGGCTGCAGTATGCTACATTATGCTTCAGTTCAGAAACAGGGACACAGTGCACTCTACAGGTCCCTTCATTTTGCTCCTGTGGATGTGGGGAGGACAGAGGACACCCACACAGAGAAAATGCTGCCAACAGGGAGGCAGTGTTTTTTGGAGGAGTGAAATTACACTAAAAGGAAGAAAACAGGTGCTCTTCCCTGAGCAAGAGGGAATTCTAAGGTCCTAAGGGTTGATCTTGATGTCTTAGAAGCAGCCTGTGTATGAATCTGGTTTTTGTGTTTTGCTTTCCCAGCTCTGTGAGTTTTGTGCATCTCTGCTAATTGCGTTACCACCTGCAAACTTTACTTGGTGATTTTTTGAAGCAATAGGTGGGAGAGAAAAATTTCCAGTGCCATCAGATTTCCTTAGGCTTGTTTAGGAAGGTGCCTTCTTGGGAAATCCCTAACAAAATCACTAGAAGCTGATGCTGTTCCTTTCTCACTGGCAGGGCATTCATTTTCGGTTTGTCTTGAGACTTCCAGTGGGAGCTTGACTCTGTAAGGATTAAGCTGAAAGGGAAGTTTTCAAACAATTTCCCCTGGAAATGCAAGGTGTTGGGCGTTGGATACCTATTTGATTTGGTTCTCCTTTTTGATCTACACATGTATGTTTGTATGTTGGCTCCTAAGCATGTGAGCACAGGACCTGCCAAGGAAACCTAGCTGTGCAGAATAGGTAGGTGCTGCCCAGATTATGTGCCTAGATCACATGGAGAGAGGTTTGTGCATGTTTCTGGCATTGCAGATCTATTGAGACAGCATAGCTAGCAGTGCCGTTGCTGTGTAACGATTTCAGAAGTGTTTCTGTGGCACCTAGATGGAACAAGTGTGTCATTCATAACTGCACTCTTCAGGAAAAAAGAGCAGGACTGTCATCTGCACGACAAACCTTTTTAGTCACTTTCTTTTCTTAGTCAGGGCTTCCTGACTGGAACATGTTGCTACCTGAGCAGTTTGATCAGAGCATTTATTATTGCTGCTTCAACTTCCCCAGGGCTGTTGTGCTATGCTTGACTCAGCACTGACATATGTCATAGGGAAGGCTGGCGGAGAATTCCCCTTTCTAGCTGTAATTTGGACCCAGATGCAGGTAAGAATGTGTTTCCATTTTTGCAAGAACAGAGCACTTGTTCATCCTCTTTTGGGATCCTGTAGAGAAGACGTCTCTGGTGAAGATGGAGGAGCAGAAGTGGGTCTGGTGGATTTGCTGCTATGTATGAATCAAGAAGCCACAACTCCTACCAGGGACAGAGTCTGTGATGATGCCTTGGGAGTAGCTGCTCCTCTCTGGCCTAGTTAAGAGTATCCCTTCTTACATGAGTTAGAGCTGAGCAGCACCGCTTCAAAGCAACTTGCTTCTCCCACTAAGTGGAGAAAAATCTCCTGGCTTCACACAGAGTTGAAAACAGAAATGTATGAATGGCCAGTGAAGTCGCATGCTGCTGTAAGGTCATCTGAGTGCCTCCTCTCCAGAAGAGCACTTCTAGAAGGTGGTGGGCATTAGATAACCTAATTGCCTATGCAGGACACACTAGAGAAATGATATGGTAGTCATCCCATTTGGTGTTATTTGCATACAGGCAGAATGGTGATTAGAACTGGCTGAATTAAACTAAAATGCTTCTCACAAACGTGATTTCAAAATTGAAAATAATTTGGTGCTTGCCAGCTAGTAACTGTTTTGGTTGTCTTTGTTCCCGTGTTCCAGCAAGTACAATTTTTAAAAAGTACTTCACGAAAACAGCAAAATGTTGGAGTGTAGTCACATGTGATGTGGTTTGAAGGAGTGGATAGGAATACATGCCTTACAGCCATGATCCCATCCGCTCAGGAAATCAAACCAGTACTGATTATTTCTAAGCAGCCTTTCTGATCAGTAATAAAGTTTTGCATTAGACTCTAATTATGTAGAAGTTGAGAATTATTTGCTAGAGTTAATAATGGTAATTAAAAAAATTATAATTTATTAAATAGGGGCTGGTCAGCACTGCATGTCATGTGCTGTGCTAATACCTTCCTCTGTCTGATAGTCACATAGACTATCCCATCTCCAAGAGCAAGGGCAGGGCGCTCCTCAGCATGCCCTGTGGCTGTTCTGCTGCAAAATGGGGCTAAAGTTGATGTTTATCTGAGCCCAGTGGTGACCTGGCAGCAGCAATGCTGGGATCCATGTGGAGCTTGCCTTTTCAGAGACAAATGCCTGGACTTATCCATTGGGTCCTGTGCCTGGCAAGCCACGCTAGGATGGCTGGCTTATACAAGTGTACTGCTTGGCAGTCACGGGTGCTGCCAGTGGATAAGAGACAGGAGCAAAGGGAACAAATTAAAACCTCAATAAGTATTTGCTAGAGAGTGAATGCCCTGGTTTCTGCATAGAGGTAAATGAAAGCCAATCATTAGGTGCCTGCACTCTTTCAGAGACCATTGCATTTTTATGCTTTAGATGCTGCTTGTAAAACAGCTACAGGTGATCAAAGCCTGAGGTCCAGAAACTGTTGAGTCAGAGAGATAAAACTGTGCCTTTCTGACAGCGCCTGGAGTATCTTTAAGAGACTGTGCTGCTGCATTTGAAATCTATCTGGCTTTGTACCACTTATCAAATGCATTCACAGTAGGTGGTGACATCAGCTTCCTCTTCATGAATGCAGGTATTTATATTATGCAAAAGGTTTTCTCACTTTGCTGCATTCAGATGATGATTGGATGATATCATTCTTGTCAGATAAAAAATTGAGTCTGACTTTAGAGGTGAATTCAAAGACCAATTTTTATTTATGTCAACAAATAGGAACAAAGCTCCTTAAAGATTACTTTGACGATGAATCATTATATGGCTCTCACCAGTCTGAAAAGGCAAAATGGATTGCTAGGATTTAGTTGCTTAGAAAATGCATAGAAGGGGACCTATATTGGAGAGAGGGTTTTACACCACATCAAAGCAAAAATGTTTTGAGGTGGAAAAATATCAAATGACTTTCCACCCAGACGATAAGAGGCTGCTGCTACATATTGTCTATTGTTTCAGAAGGTTATTTTCTTTGGCTGGTAGTCACTCTTAATATTAATATATTTTTTTAAACCCTGCTCCAGCTTCAGGGCAGATGCTGTCATAATACTTTTTCTTTTGAACGTTTTAACTTTTGAAAGCCAGATTAATTTGAACCATCAGCGCAATGCAAATGCTGTAATCATCAGAGATCATAAAATGTTCAAGGGACTGTAATTTTACTACAGAGCTGCAGTGGCATGTGTCCAAGGATCTTGCTACCTTTGTTCTGATGATGTGAATTGTAATGCATATGCTTCTGCATAATAGAAATGATACGTTCCTTCGCTGTTGAATTGTACATTCTGTACCTAACATTACAGGGGCTAGAGAAATGACATCACCTCTCCCATCACTGAAATGCTCTTTCCTCACTATAAACATTGTACAACTGCTCCATGTTTCTGCACCATGGATAAGGAGGCAGATAGAGCTGGGAAGCTATTGCACACCAAAATTGCACTATACCTGTGAGCTAGGTAGTAGTGGACATGACACAGGTAGCACTACTGTCACCCAGAATGTTTCTACCCTCAGGCCACAGTCTGTGAACTAAAGTTGCACAGAAGCTACTTTAGCTGGTTTGGTCTCCAGCCAGGACACTTGTTGATCAGTACTTCAGTCTCCTGGGCAGTGGCACATTGTTGTGCTGGTTCAGCCATCACCATTTTATGCTGCCATCAGTTGCCTGATCACACAGGCCAACACTGAACTCAGCAACATCCCCTCAGAAGTCTTCTTTCAGACAGTCCTGCCATAGGTTCCTGTGGGCCCAGCTGCTCCACTGCCCACTGTGGTGCCAGCATCCCCTGCTGGACACAACGGACAGAGATGGCTCCCCCAGTGGCCCTTCACATGGAAGGACACCACCATGAGAGCTCAGCAAGAGGCAACCAGCCCCAACAGAAGCCACACCCAACAGGAAGCTCCTCCAACTGATCAGCTCCTGATTAAAGTAGCCCTGGCCTCACTCACCACCCCAACCACAACCACCTGGGTAAGGGCAGAGCCACAAAGACACAGGTGGGCCAGGTTCTGCCTCTGGAACCTGAAGCCAATAGGAAAACCAAAACATTCTGCTACATTGTGACTCATTCGCAGGTCAACTCCAACCTGGAGCCCACAACTCAGGCCCCAGCACCTCAGACAGATACTGTGAGGTTCTGGTAACTTAGTTTCTTTTAGACTAATTTTTGGTATTTTGATCTTTTTTTTGGCCACAGATACTAGGTAGCATAATTAATTTTGGTTCCAGCTCAAGCAATGTCAAAGTTGGTCTCCCTGCTCTGTCTCTACCTTTATTTCTGAGGTGGTGACTTTAAGGAAGATCTTACTGGTCATTATGGATGTAATTACCCAGTACTGAAAGACAGAAAGGCCTTAATCTGACACTACAAACATTTACATTGAGTTCATTGACTTTCTTCTGGGGGGGTTGGACTATATGATGTCTGGAGGTCCCTTCCAAACCCTACCATTCTGTGATTCATAGCAGAGGAAAAGGCACTTTAGGGGAGCCATTACCCCTACTCGCTTTAGGAGTCTGCAGCAAGATGAGATTAATTTCATGCTAGAAATGCATAGTCCTCTCTAGGCATGCAGATGGAGCCTATGTAACTGGCTTGTGGGGGTGGCTGTAGCACTAGATGAGATGAATGCCACCAAGAAACTGGTTTCAGTCCTCAGCCAGCAAACTGCTCAGGCCCAACTGGGCTGCTCCAGGCTCCTTTGAGGGGTTTGGTGGAAGTGGGAGGCATGGTGGAGGATCTGACCCTGCAGGTTTAACTCTGCCAGTTTAACTCCGCATTACTAACTTGAATTGCTTTGTCAATCCGTATTATTGAGTGTGGTTGAGAAGTACGTGCTTTTGTTTTCTACTGAGCATCCCAATAGCAGATATCCCTTATACTTCTGCTCACTAGGACCTGATATTGTTACTTGATTGTAAATACAATCTCTTTGATCAGCTACTAAATGACAATAAAATCTTCCAGACTTGTATGTTCTAGGCTTTATTGTGAAACTAAGTGGGAAGATCTGTGTCAGCTTAGAGACTGATGTGGATAATACAGGTTTGTGTCAGTGGGCTTTGTGGATCTTCTGCTCACTTCCCCACTGTCTTGATTGTATGCGGGGAGTTACTATTATAGCGGGAAGACTGGTAGTATGAGATTTGTCCCATAAAACATGTTATATTTGGCATTTACCCAGCAGGCTTGTTTCAACCAAAATGTGGAATTCAGGAGTGTGTTTTCATTCCAAGACTTGCAGCATTTGACCATGAATGTCTAGCTCCATTTTTTGTCTTCGTATGCAACATTCAGGAAGCTCTGGGCAGACATATATGATTTTTTAACAGCTATTTCTTGCAAAGGAAAAAAATAAAAAATATTGCAGAACTGTATTAATTATCCACAGTTTAATGTAATAGTAGTTTGCCAGTGGTTATTGTGGACATTGTTACCCGAAAGACTGTAATTTTAATGGTTCTAATGGGTGCTATTGTAGGTCTACAGAAACTCTTACAGTTATGATTTAATTTTAATATGAGCTCTATTTGGAAAAGCAGTATTATGTGCTTTGCTTACAACACTAAAATCATAATTGAATGCTGGAATGAATGTGAATATATCTGTATCAAAGAGGTCTCTTGTCTTGATAATTTACCTATTTTTAAATGTTAATCATCACCTTCTCTGTTTTCCTTAATTGTATCCAAATATAAAACCTCATGTAAGCATTTAAGTGTGAGCATTGTGGTGTGAATACAGCAAATACCGTCTAGTATTCCTTGGTTCTCTAAGACACACATGATTGTTATGATCATGTTGTTTGACCTCTTGATAACACAGGCTATAGAAAATTTAATCCAGCAATTTCTTCTTGCCTTTCGGAAGCATATTCATCCTTATTTAAAGAGTGCAAATAACTGGGACTCAAAGGTGTCCTGAGGGTAGTTGTTTCGGTGAGTAATTATGTCTAGTGATTTAAGAAAAAAAAAAAATCCATTCTCAGTTTATTTCCTTATTCCATATGTTAAATCATCTTCTTCCTTTTTCTACTTAATTAAGGAACCTGCTAGTGGTGGAAATAATTTCCCATGGTGTAGACAGCCTTCTTTTTGCTAAAGTGATCATATCATTTAAACTCTATCCACACAATCTGTTTTCAGGCCTTCAAATACTATGCATTTCTCTCCCAGTTTTTCAGCACCTTTTTGAGATGTGGACAGCAGAGGTGGCTATTCTGGGACAGCAGAACACTACATTCTACTACTGTGCTCGCTAACACCGTATGCAGAAACAGAAACCACCTTTCTAACCTTTGACAAAATCACCTCTCTTCAAACATCCAAGTGTGTCCTTAGATCCTGCAGCTCCAGGATGGCCTTGGAACCCCATGGTCCATGTAACTGTCCTGACTCCCATACATATTTTTAAGTCTCTGATTTCTAACATACAGTTCCCCCCACTCTGAGTAGGGTAGATCATTCACCATTGCATTCTGTGATCCTAGACAAGCAGACTTGTGTTTTCCTGTGTTACAGTTTCTGATCTTTAACAGGGCTGGGCCTCTGGAGAGGACTGAGTTGTTTGGCTGTAGTCATCTGAGTTGGACAAGATTTATCACTTAAGCCAGTTCTGAGTTGCACTGGACTGAGAAACTTTTCTCTGTAGGCCCAGTTAAAAGAAATACCATTCACTCATGGTTCCTAATTAAAATAACATCTTGTCGATTATCAGTGATTTTTAAAGTGTTCTGTAGTAATTTCATGTAATGATATTCTTACAGTCAGTAGTACGTGGTGTGTCACTGGGCTGTTTGCAAAAGAAGCCTCCAATGCTGGCGCAATGCTATTTCTGCTGTGCCCCCAACCTGCTTTATTAAGTGTAGTAAAAAATCATTTCAGGATTATCCAAGAGGGCTGATTGAGGTTCCCATCACATGCAGATACGGTGATGATCCCTGCAGTCGCAACCATCTCTACTGTGTTCTGCTTCCTAATGGCCATTCGGTGGTGTTTTCCAGGAGAGACTGAAAAGATTTCTGCTGCTGTTGAGGTATTCATAAAATCGCCAATGACAAAGATAAAGCAAACTACAAATTTGGTATTTGAGGACTCTTCTGTTTCCCCATACTTTTTGTTGGTTTTGGGTTTCCTTCCAGTGGTTGATTTAATTACTTTCTTTTCGTTCCTTAGGAGTTCAGTTCTCTAGCAATTGCTCTGTGATGTTGCTCTGGGTCTCACGTCTAGGCTGGATGATCATCTTGACCACTTACAATTGCTGGAGGAATATATCCCTTTGTGGTTCATCAAAACCTCTCCTGTTCAGCTCCTCACCTCAGACTGCTGGCATCTGGGTCTTTTCCTTAGCTAGATCATCTTCTTCCATTGTGCCTCCATTGAGGTACTTCCCTTCCAGCATGACTAAGGAGTAAAACCTTTCCTATTTTGATCACTGTGGTGTTGCTTTCTATTTCCCATCCTCTCAGTGCTCACCCTGGTATTTTTTATTAATTTACCACTCATTGTCCTTTCCTTTGGGATGCTATGATTCCACCTTGATTACTTTTTTCTCTCTCTTTTTGCCATCTTCTTTTTTTCACAGTCTTTTCTTGAACATTCCATTTGTTTCCTTGACATAACAATTACTGACAGCCTGCTATCTTGTCTCCAACAGTGTCAAATAGCAGATGCTTAGAGAATAATATAAGAAATAGGGCGAGAAGATAATAACCCTAATATATCCTGCCAGCAGTGATCAATATCACATGTGCCTGACTGTGTCCTGAATGTGTTTAAGCACAGCCCAGTGGGGGATATAATGCCTAAACCATGTGGGTTAGGAAATAATAATTTTACAAGATGGCAAATTTTCTTGCATAGCCACCTCTCTCCAAAAGTGCTGCCCTCTCTTTGCCTGGCATTGCTTTGCTTAGCCCAGAAGGGCATGGCAGCACTCTGCTTGTTTCTAAGCCAGTCCTGGCATCCATCTGCAGGGCACCTTGCACCTGATTGAGAAGGAGCTTGTGTTCTTGGAGAATCCTTGAGGAGATGATTGCAGTGTGGCAAGATGAAGGGTAAAGTCCTCGTGTTTTGTTATGAGCCCTTATATGATAGTGCTGCCTGACAGATTCCTCTACCTTTCAAGCTCTAGCTTGAACTACAAGCTGACATAGCTGGAAGTGCGATGTTGCTAAAGATTTTGTGAAAATTATGGCCACACGGGAGAGAGAGGCCCAAAACAGTATCCCTCACCTTCAGAGAGGTTACAGATGTCTGTCCTTCTTGCCTCATGGCAGGGCAGCCCAGGGGTGCTACCAGCCGGTGGTGGCTGGGTGACTGGCAGCATGGGCTGGCCTCAAGCTGCACAGCTGCTCTTCCTATTCAGTGACTTCGAGATGCAGGGCTTCATATAGCACATGGGAGGCTGTGAGGATTACCAGGATGTGGACTTTGCTGTGGTGTGACACTGAGGTGTATTGCAGCCAGGGTTGTAGGAGGATGTATATGAGGTTTCTGAGGGAATTTTTCTGTCTGCAGTTTTGTTGTTACTTTGGGGTTCATTCTTTATTTCCAGATTTATTTTTTTTTTCTGAAAACTTCTCCAGTATTCCTTTAAGTCTGAAACAAGGTCTGAACTGTGTGAAGTAGAAAAATATATTTGAAATTTTTAAAATTCTCGATTTGAAGTTGCATTTAAAAATACCTCTATTAGTAAGTAGACTATTTTATCCAGGGCATTGAGCAGCTAAATCAGAGGAATGATATTGCAGACCTTTAATGACTAGTTCTTCAGTTGTGTGCTTCCTCTGTTACCATCACTATTCTAGCAGCCAACACATTTACCATAGTTTGATTTATTCTCAGCTGATGGTCAGCTTTACTGATAGAATGATTTTGAGTCATATTTCCTTTGCAAGATAAATTTTCTTTGTTTTGGTTGTTGCTTTGCTCAATATTGTCTGTAAAATTTCTGGAGAAGTTCTTGGAAATTCCTCAGAATAACACACAGAAGAACACTGGCAAGACAGAGGCACTTTATTGACATGACTGGCCTTCAGTCATGGCTCAAAAGAGCCTCCAGCTCTTCACTGTTTGACCTTACCAGTAAGGATAAGGGTTCTTCTGTACGTGTAGGTGAGTCCATTACAGCTCTAACTGCTCCAGTGTATGCCATGTGATTGTTGATTAAGACTGGGCATTATTCTTCCTGTCTGGTTTTTCCCTCTCTCTTCCCAGAAGCAGAGGAGTGCTTATAATGAGCTATGCCAAGTGATCCTAACAGTGGCTTTAGGGGACATTCAGAAGAACAGGGTTGAAGCACGTAGTGTGCCCTTCCTAGATGGAGGTTTCCAACTTTGTGCAAAGTTATGTGTGCTAGAGCTCAGGAGTGTGTGCATATGTAAATTAACTTGTTATAAATTTAGGGCAGAAAGGCATGTAATTCCTTTGATGCCAAAGGGAACTGAATCTAGAGACTCAGGGTAGAAATATGCCTACCGATACATGTTTTAGTTCTCTATAAATCATCTGTAAGTACTGCACACTCTATTCATTTAGCTAGTGACAGTGTTATTTAGGGGTGATATGAAACAGTCACGAAGTAATAAGGACTGCCTTAGAAGAAAATATGTGCTAAAGCTCTTAGGTGTAATTCTAATTTAAATAAAATATGTGCTCTATCGGGGCTGTAGACTATTTATCTTAGAAGTCTTAGAAATATTAAAACGTTAATGCTTAAAAGCTGTGGGGTTTTTTTTCCAAATGAAGATCCTGTGATTATTTAAGAATGTTTAGACTGATTTGTAGGTTAGGTTGAATCATTCTGTTCTTAAAAGAACGTTTTATGGGTATCTTAGCAGTAGGGACATCTGTGCTAATCATAGAATCATTTAGGTTGGAAAAGACCTCTAGGATAATCTAGTCCAACCTTCTTCTAACATCTACCTAACCCCAAGACCATGTCTCGAAGCACCACATCTACCCATTTTTTTAACACCTCCAGGAATGTCCATCTCCCTGGGCAGCCTGTTCCAATGGCTGATCACTCTTTCAGTGATTCCTGATATCTTCTTCCTGATATACAATCTAAACCTCCCCTGGCATAACTTGAGGCCATTACCTCTTGTCCTTTCATTAGTTGCTCAGGAGAAGAGACCAGCACCAGCCTCACTACAATCTCCTTCTAGGTAGTTGTAGAGAGCAATAAGGTCTCCTCTTCTCCAGACTAAACAATACCAGTTCCTTCAGCCACTCCTCATATGACATATTCTCCAGACCCTCACCAGCTTTATTGCCCTTCTTTGCACTCGCTCCAACACCTCAATGTCCTTCATGTCCTATGGCGCCCCAAACTGAACACAGTACTCAAGGTGCAGTCTCACGAGTGCCGAGTACAGGGGCACAATCACCTCCCTACTCCTGCTGGTCACAGCGTTTCTCATACAGGCCAGGATGCTGGTGGCCTTCTTGGCCACCTGGGCACACTGCTGGCTCATGTTCAGCCGGCTGTCCACCAGCACCTCCAGGTTCTTTTCCACCAGGCAGCTTTCCAGCCACACTTCCCCAAGCCTGTAGCGTTGCTGGGGGTTGTTGTGACCGAAGTGCAGGACCTGGCACTTGGATTTGTAAATCTCATACAGTTGGCTTCAGCCCATCGCTCCAGCCTGTCCAGATCCCTTTTCAGAGCCTTCCTACCCTCAAGCAGATCGACACTCCTGCTTAATTTCGTGTCATCTGCAAATTTACTGAGGGACCACTCAATCCCTTCATCCAGGTCATTGATAAAGATATTAAACAGGACCGGGCCCAGAACTGAGCCCTGGTGGACCCCACTTGTGACTGGCCACCAACTGGATTTATCTAATGTGTGTAACTGCAGTCCGGCAGCGTATGCCCCTAACCCAGAAAGAAAGCACAGGGAGCTAACTGCTCATCATGCTGCCGAGTCAGACCATGTTTCAAGTTAGGCTGATGAGCAAGGGCACATTAAGTAGATGTTACTTTAACTAACGTTAATGCTGGTATGGTGCATAGAAAATAATGAAACTCTTTCTAAAAGCTGAATAAAAATAAAGATTACAAAAAGAAATCTCTTAACTTTATATTAAGCCAAATCATAAATATGCCAAAGGGTAATAGAAAGCCATTCTACATTGACGTGAGGTGGGATTGCCCCTGGTCTTTTTTTTCCCTGAAGGTTATTCACTGTTTGTGTGGACATTATATAGTAGGTGATAACCTTGTGCTACTTGCAAAAAAGTTTGGTTAGATTGGAGTCATTGCTGCCATCTTGCAGTGCAGATGCTTTCTAGTCATCGTACAAATATTAGAACAAACAAGTCTTACTAACTTAAGTACACCTCTATATATGTTAAAATATAAAGTGTGCATTTTTTAATGTTTTAAGTATTGGAATGTGGATTAGAGCATAGTCATGATGAAGGGTTGCTATATTGACAGTAGCAGCCCATGGGAGTGTGGGGTGAGGTCCCCTTTTCAGCCTGAGAAGCAGTATCCTTTTCCAAGGTGAGATTAAATGTTTTAATCTGTGGTGAACCCTGAAGGTAATTCATGCTGTTAACCGGAGATTTAAACTTTGTCCCTGGCTGCCACTGGTTTTAGATTTTAAGGCAGTTCTCTTTTTATTCCTCCAACTACTGTTGTATAGTTTGTGTTGATTTAGTCTGTCAAAGTAGGCTGGGGAAGCTTGGCTTATCTTGGACTTCCAATTTATTTTCTGGAGAGTTGCAGGGGATAAGGTATGGTTTTCCTCTGGCTATTTCAGCTGTAGCAGGGCAAATACTGTATCTGCAGCACTTCTGTGAGACCTTCTGTGCATTGAGAAAGAGCAGATGTGGTTACTGTGCTAACGATGCTACTCTGGGAGAAGAGATACCCCGGAAGGGAAGTTTCCTCCCTCCCTGCTTAAGCAGTAAGCTCCATGTGCTCATAGGGCTCTCTTCCATTAGCATTTGGGCTGCTTGGGCTCATGTGATGCCTTTTCTATCTCTCCTCACCTCTTTGAAACTGTATTTTCTGAGGTCACAGCTTTTTAAAATGTATATCTTAGGGGGAGGAGATGGCTTGTGAGGATTGTCCTGCCGTGTAAAGTCTTTAGTGAATGTATATGACAATGTGTGTGTGGCAGGGTAAGAAGCAGTTCTGCTTTTGTGTCAGGCCATGAGAAGACACCTGGGCATGGGTAAGCAGACTGAGGAGGATTCTTACTGCTTCATAACTGGAATCACACATTTTGGATTTCTTGTTCTTAACCTGACATTTTTAAGTCTATTCAAACTTTACACTGTGTTTCTACAGTTGACTGCTTAGTATCGCCACTCTTCTGAGGATACAAAGAGTTTACCTGATTTTTCAAAATTTTGAAATACAGCTCTTTATAGGTGTTTGCACATTTTTTATATCACTGTTTTTACAATATATTAGGAAAGTTCATACTTCATTGATGAATGCAAAGTTCAGCATGTTGATATCTAACTGCTGTGTAGTGACTTGGAGAGTGGTGTAAAATGACTGTACTAATGTTGGAGGGTGTTTATTGCTTCCACATTACTGGTATTTTCTAGAGGGGGGAAAAAAAAAAAAGACGGGGTAAAAAAAAGACTTTTCTTTCATGCCAGCATGCAGCTGGTGGTAGAAGGTCTCAGGTGGCTCTGTGTTTTTCCTTTGAGTCTGCTGTCTGTTGGATGGCACGTGGACATGTTTTGCTGAAGAACCTTCCTGACCAGTGAAGTCCATTACAAACATCCCTTGACGTAGCACTGGCATGTGTAAAATGGCAGGGTGGAGAACTGGAGATCTGTTCCTTCACTTTCCTAAGCCTCTCCTGAGAGGGATGGAGCTAAGAGAAGTGACCTACCTTAGCTGTAAGACAAACAAACACTTAAGTTTTTGTATGATGCTTTCCAGCATGCCTCTACTGTGCTGTCCAAAGGATCTCTTATTAAGGCTTTACAAGTTTAGCTAGTCATGTAGCTTTAATGCTCTGTTTGTCATCTGGTTATTAGCTGTGGCTGAAGGAAGAACTAAATCCAGAATCCAAATGAAAGACTCTCAGTGTATCTGTAATAATAATTTTAAAAGCCCAAATCTCCTCTTACTCTAAATAATGTCACTCTACAGCTGCATCAATGTTTTCATGTGTAGGCTGTGTCCTGGGCCATGGATTCCAGACGATAATTTTGATCAGATGACTATCAGCCATATCACTGCCCCAAGCAGCAATGAATTCAGAACCCTCTATACAGTTTGCAAGTGGGTTTATAATGTTGTCTTACGTTTATGCAGAAAACTGCATCTACCAGAGATGAGAAAAAGCTTGCTGGAAACACTTTGTGAATAATAATTATGGAGCTGTATTCACCTCTGATTTTTGTTTTGAGATTTCTGGGAGAAAACTGCACACTGTGATAGAATTTTCTCTTTTGCTATGTGTTGCTTAGGGACTACCTTTCACCTTCTGGCTGCCTGAGGAAAAGTGAGAAAATGCTTAAATTGAACACTAGACTTCCTAATACTATGAAGAGCATCCTAAGGAGCTGGATGTATGTTGTAATGGCAACCGTTTCTTTGAAGATGGATAGCTGAGCAGTCAAGCTTGAAAATCTTGATACAATTTTCTAAGATAGTTCAATTTAGTCAGGATGATAGATTTTTAATTTGAGAAGAAATAGAAGAAAAGAGTGAGGTATTCTCTTTTTTTCTTTAATGATGGCAGGAAGAGGTAGCTCCTTTTGAACAAGAGGCCCTGTTACCCTCTTCTTGTTTTGCACAAATGTAGATGCTCACTCTGGCAAAGTTGAAAATCCAAGGACAAATTACTGCCTGGAATTGTTGCTTCCATCTTTTGTAATAGCTGTTGCTGTACTGCTATATAGAAATCAATTGCAAGGGCAGTGTTGGGGTAGATTCTGAAAGTGCACTAGCTTTTTACTGACTTCTGAGGCTAAATTACCTGCTTTTTAACAGTTCTTTGGCCATCAAAAAAGCTTTTGAGAGTGCTCAGTGTTTATAGATTCTGTTATCTGGGGTTTGGGGCAGTTACTGCTCATGGCAGAGCTCTGCAAAGGGTTGACTTTTTGGATGATATGGCTCATTTCTGTGCAACCTCTGAGGCTTGTCATAGAATATAACATCTCCAGATTAAATATTTCCCCAAGTTAGTGATTTTTATGTGGACAGTGACTACAAGCAAGGAGGGAAGTTGTATGTGGATTTAGCAAATAAAAGCTACAGAATATTTATGTATAAGCCACATCCCGTTAAATGCCCTTCAATATCATATATGTCAGCATCTCTCCAAATATCAATTAGTGTTTCACTGTAACTGCAGTGGTTGAGGTGGACTGTAAGTCCCAAGCTATTGAAGGGTTTCTTAAATCAAGACATCAAGTCTTTCAGAAGATGTATTTTACAGCTCAGGTTTACACCTTGTGATTATTAACAGCACTGAATAAATGTGTGAAATCCCAGAAGCTGTGTGCAGCATCTTGCCTGGAAAGGTCCCTGGTAGCTGCGTCAGCAATCAGCAGGGGGTTATGTCCTCAGAAGCCACAATCTCCTACACATTATTTGGAGAGGAGGAAGGAAACAGAGGGGCTAACCCCTAGTGCAGGAACTTTTCAAGTTTGCACCTGAATACCTACCAAGGCTGAATGGAGAAATATCTTTTTTTCTCAAACTTACTGAAAATGTCCCTCAAAACAACTCTATCCCACTGTCCTACAATCAAAATAAAGATAACTGTGTTTCCTGTCTTCTGACTGTACTCAGTGAAACACACAAATGGTGGCAGGATGAGACTGAATATCATGTTCTGAATGTGCAGTAGTCTTTTTTTTTTTTTCTGGGAGTCTTTATTTTATGATTTAATTATTGCATGACAAGGGTTCATTTGTACTCATAATAAGAAGGCAATTTAATTGAAATCTCAATTTTATAGGCAAGATGTAAAGAATTACTAGAAGATGCGTCTCATAATGCTGACAATTCTCCTTTTATAACACTTATTTATATGCATTTCATGGCTGACAGATGTATGGAAGAAATAGTACATATTTATAGACTAAGCCTCTAGTTCAAGGCAAATAAGCAGGCCTTGCTTTTAGTAGACTGTTTTCCTGCATAAGGACTTTGATTTTAAATAGTGTGGATAACGGTGTCTTTGCTGTCTGAAGAGTGTATGGGTATGACTCATAGTGTCATAAATACTATGGCTATTACAGTGAGCATCCAAGTGAAATTACACAAAATTATATATTTGCCAGGGCTCTTTTCTCTAACAGCCAAACTTCAAAATAGAAAACTCTATTATGCATTTTGATGCATTTGAACTACTAAATGTTCTTGCTGGCCCACTAGACAGTTTAATAGCACTCCTGAACATCATCAATAATTCATGCATCTCTTAAATATGTGGTACTTGTTGTTCAACTATATTCTGAGTATATGATATTGTGAGCTACTATAGGATGTTCAAGAGGCATGCTCAGTGCTGGCCCTTGACCTTATAGAGATGAAAGGTTCTTCAATTTGAACTTCCTGTTAGTGGTGCTCCCAAACAGCAAACTGTCCTCTTTGCCCTCACCATAACTGTTGCTTTTCCTGAAAGGGAGACAACTTTTAGCTGAGGATGTGGTGAACTTGTTTCAGTGTAAATCGCCTGATGTAAATGGTGTAAATTGTCCCCAGCATATGTCTGTCTGTACTGGCTGGGCCAAAGATGGGAAACTGATGGTCCAAGTAGAGAGGTGTGGAGGAAGCTTAGCTTGGGGCATGTGAGGGTGCAGGTAGCACTACCAGAAGTGGAAGTGAGTGTTAAACTGGAACGTGCTGTTTCAGTTCCAGACAGAACTGAAAATCCAATGCTTAATGTAGAACATGTTAACTGGTATTTATGAAGAAACCTAATGTGATATTTTTTCTTTTAAAGTGTATCTTTGACTTTGTTTTTTTTATTCTTATTTTACAGCACTATGACATTCCTTGTTATGCTAAATATCATATCCAGATAGAGGGTTTTAGAATCAAAGAGCTATTCCCAAGGGCCTGTCCTCTTGACACGCCCCAGGGAGTTCTGCTGGCAACATTTGCTGTCTTTGGTCTCACTTTACCACAGGAAAACCGAGGCATGCAAAGAATTGAGGCATGATATGTCTAGATTAGCATCTTGGCAGAGCTGAGAAATGACTGTGAGTTTCCTGGATAGCAGTCCAGTCTTTTCCTGCAGAAACCTTCATTTTTTCAACTTGTCACATTTGAGCCATGCTTGTATGTCTATACAAATAGAATAGAGAGTTACAAAGAGCTCAGAAATGTAGTGTCTTGCACAGGTATTCCTGAAAACTGTTAACAGTGTTAATTTTGAATAAGAATTTGTTCAATAAAGAGCAGTAACTCGTCAGATAAAGGCAAGAAAACAGTACATATAACCTTTCATGTGAGAGTTTTACTGTAGGTAGAATGAGTCCAAAGTCAAGACCTTCTTCTCTCTCCCTATTTGAACTTATTGTTCTGTCTCAGGCTTCTGAGAAAAATCTCATGCTTACTTTCTGAGTTCTGTATTTGTTGTTTGGACAACGGCCAGGTTGTGCTCCATCTTTGTTCAGGATGCAGAAGTGTTAAGAACTCCATGGCTATGCAGATCTCAGGAGCCAAGCTACAATCATAGAATCATAGAATGTTGTAGGCTGGAAGGGACCTCTAGAGGTCATCTGGTCTAACCTTCCTACTTGAGTAGGGCCATCTCTACCCAGGTCAGGTTGCTCAGGGCCCCATCAAGCCTGACCTTGGCAACTGTGAGCTGTGCTGGTTTGAAAATAATTTTTCTGAAGCTAGCTTTAAGGACTTGTAACGCAGCACAGCATTGTGCCCTGCCAGTGTGATGTCTGTGTTCAGTGAGCTGGGGAGCAGCAGAAGTCCATTCAGCTCTGTCCCATCCTGACATTGCTTAGGGCTGGGGGAGATGCAGTTTCACTGAAACTGGTGCTGTGTTCCTTATGCCTTAAGCACAGGGTTTCTAGCAAAAATAGGCTTGAGCTCCCATTTTTCCATCCAGACTGCAATGAGGTCACTCCTAACAAAGTGCAGATCATTCTCAAAATAGTTTTCAGGTGATGGGTGTGTTTGAAAAGAGGGAAGATGGTTCTTCACTTGCTTTTGGCTGTAATGATGGCACTAAGATTTCAACATTTCTCTTTTGACTGCTGCATTTCAGTGATCCTTTTCCTCTGGCCTTCTGGAGTGTTTGGGCTGAGATGAGAATTCTGGCTCTGTGATAAAAGAGCAAATGCTGGAATTGGCTGATGGTGATTCCCAGCCACCTTGCACTTATGCCTTGGAGTGGTCACTAGTGAGAAAAGACCAGTTGTTCCATACCAAGTGTTACCATGCTTACTTGTCTGGCACATGCAGCCTGAGCCACTTTCTCATTAGGCTGCAGTAGGGCATCTGAAATCATAACTCAGGTGCCATGCAGGACAGTGTTTGTCACGCAGAAGTTTCCAAGATGTTTGAATCTGTGCTGCCTCTGTTGCCTATTATGTCTGGAGCTGCTACTTACACAATGCATGTGTCGCTGTTGCCCAAACTGCTCATCACCAATGAAGTAGCCCTGAAATGTGACAGGATTATACCATTTCATAAGGAATTATTTTATTCCTATTTTCCTCTCTTGTCGCTGTGACATGAGCTGGACTCCCTCCAGACCTGGGGTCCTCAAACTACGGCCCGCGGGCTGGATACAGCATTCTTTTTCCTGTTTTTTGTGCACTACTACAAATAAAATACGTGCAGTGTGCATAGGAATGCATTCATTTTTTTCCAAACTACAGTCCGGCCCCCGACAGCGTCTGAGGGACAGTGAACCGGCCCCCTGTTTAAAAAGTTTGAGGACCCCTGCTCCAGATTGTCAGTGGTCTACAGCCTGGGACACTCTTTTCAAAACTGTTTTTTGCTTTATTTTGTAGTGTAATGTTTTGTTTCCATGGAAACTCCCCAACCTAACTCAAATTGTAAGACTGTCAGGTGCATAATCAATGCTGTCATTAAAGAGCATTCTCAGCTTCGGACAGTTGTTTGTCATGTAGGCAGGCAGTGTGGCAGCAGGAGAAGCTACATGGCCACCAAAACTTGATGGGAGCCTGCAAGACTTTGGAAGAGCTGGTAAAGCAAGCTGCTGCACTCCTGGAGAGGAGTTTCCTTTGGCTGGTGTTCCTTAAAGCTGTCATGCTCATAACAATTACATCCATAGGAAAGGAAGACTATTTTGCCATTATCAAAAGGGTGTGTTGGACAACATGTAAAAGCCTGACTGCAAAGTTCATATTGAAAAGAACAGATTTACAACAGTAGTAAAAAAAGTTAAACAGAAAATATGTTGTTTCCAGGAAAAATGGATTAACCACAACGTGTACCTTGGAGTGAGAGGTTAACTTCTATCACTAAGCATGGAAATATGCTTGTGAGATATCCAGGCAATACTGTTGTTATAAAGGAGAACACTGGTAACAGAAAAAAAGCTTACTTTAATGATGTTGAGACAAAAGTACTGTGCCTGAAAGAATAGTTCTTCTCTTTCTTTCTTTGTGAAGCTTTACAGATACTGTTTTATTGGTAACTTTTTTTTAAATGCCACATTAGCAGGATGAAAACACAGTGCACCAGAGAATTTGCAACTCTTTAAGGAAAAGCTATTAGACTGAGATAAAATGTGGCTCTGCATCTCTCTAAAAATAAGATATTTGCATCTGTATAAGGACTTCAGTTTTGGTAGTCCAGAACAGTCTAGGCATCTTCACTGTAATTATTAAGAATTACTAACTTGCACAATTATTACTTTGAGAGACATGTACATATACATGTTTTTTTTAGAGGACATGGAGAAGTGAAGAATTTATTGGTCTTTAAAAAACTGGAGGAGTTTCTTTGTTTGCTGGCAAATAGTAAAGGAATTCCAGAATTGCCAGGCTGGAGAAGGCTTCAGGTCAGTCTTGTTTGGAGTCTCTGCTCTGACAGACACTAAGGTCAGACATTGCAGATAAAGCAGAAACCTTTTCTTAGGAGAGGTAAGCTAATTTCTTCATCCAGTGAAAGCCAGTGGGTGGAAGGGGGAGGAGGGCATAGTTGCAGAACAGGTATTACTTTTCTTATTATAACTTTTTTTTTTTTTTTTTCAAATGGCGGTCACTTTACTTTTGAAAAACCCTGAAAGAAAATCACCAGTTTGGAAAGCGGTCAGTGCCAGGAGGTTGTTTTACATAAAGCAGCAGCTACTCTGTTTCATGAACACGAGCTTTTGGTGCTCAGAAGTTCCTTTGCACACAGCCATAGCCTGAGGACTGCCTTACTGCCCCTTGAACTCAAGGAGGGTGGGTCACATTATAGATTGGGTCTTGGATCATGTTGAAATCAGAATCAAGCTCCCAAGGCCTGCAGCCTGGAAGTTAAGAGAAGCAAGAGTTTCTGCAGCTGGAGCTGAGTGGTCAGGTAATGATTTGCTAATCATCTGCTTATGTGAGGCAAGAACAACAGTAACCTTTTCTGGAAGTATTGCAAAATGCCCACAACTCTGCATCTTAGAATTGTTCTCACATACCAAGTAAAACTATTTTCTATTTTTCTTCTATCAAACTGAAGCAGTGTCTTGTTCTGTAACAGGATGGAATTTTTTCATTTGGCAGTGTAGATCAGCTCTGTTCTTCTGCATCCCCTCTGTAGTGTCTGTCAGATTTTTGTGTTGGCTTTTTGTTTTTCATTAACTTACTGCATTGATTGAAATAGATGAGATAGGATGAACATGAACATGAACTATTTGCATGACCACTTCTAGAACTGGAAGCCTAAAATAGGGCTCTACTAACAGGTGCAGATATTCCTTGTCAACAAATAGGTGTCTGCTTACTGTTCCTGATCGCTGCTTTAATCTATTGGGTTGTGAACGCTCCTGCTGGGTCTTGGTGCAGACTACCATTTGGCTATCATTTTGGCTTCAATAAGTATTTCCTGCTGCAGAATGCTATTATTGGAGTAAGCTCTTAACACGCCTGTCTTCTGGTGCTTGGAAAGCCCCATTTTTCATAGCACATTTTCTTTTGAAGTCTACTCAAAGCCCATTGTAATTGGTGTAGTCTCCTATGCATTTTAATGCAGCCAAATCAATGGTCATGCATTTAGGAACAAAGAATATTGCTGCATCTGCAGGGTGGGAGGATTCAATCTTAGAGTGCCATGATGTTGAAAGGGACTTGGGTGTCATGCTGAAAGCCAGCCATGTGTGAGTTTCAGCTTTGTGCAACTGAATGCAGCACTCGGATGTACCTGTTGGGAAGGATTATTGCTCCTGTACATCCTGCTGATGACATAGCTGCCTAGAAACTCAGCCCCACTCTGAGGTTAATCTGTTTTTAAAAAGGATTATCACAATTTGTAGAGTGTTCACAAGTTATGCAAAAATGACTAAATGTCTGTAAAATTTGCATTTTTAATGAGAGGCTCAGTCTAGTTAAAATAAGGTTAACGGGATGGATACTTATCAGAACTGTATAAATAATATGGTGGGAGATTTATGGCCTCAGGAGGCTTTTTAAGCTAATAGGCAAAAGAGGAACTATATAAATCAGTGGATGGAAGCTAAAATTAGGCTAATACATGTTGGAAGAGGCATAACCCTAAAAAATCGTACCTTAGAACAGAGTGGATCTTTATCACTAGAAGCCCTTAGGAATATACCAATTTTGAAGGTCAGCACATTATGGACTTACAGGGTAGCGGCAGGAAACTGTCTGATTAAAGATTACTGGGTTATTCTATGCACAAGACCACGTTAAATATTTAGACTCTCTACTCTTGGCTTTAAAGTCTAAGCACTTGGCAGTCACTGACATAAGTGAGCTTTGAAGAAAATTTTTTCAAAATCACACCATTAGGCACTAATTCCCACAAGGACCAGACTCTGTTAGCCAGGAGTGCTCTGACACACAATGATTTTTAAAAGGATTTGTTTTCTTTGCTGGTTTCATTAATTGTTTTGTTTATGTCCATTATTTTAAATTGGTTTTTCTTAGCATATCTTTTTGGTGGACCAGCTTTTAAATATAATGTTTTTAACTATATATAAAATTGTCTTCTCAATGCTTATGAATGTTTTCTCCCAAGAGCAAAACCTGCGGCTAAATATTTTGGGCAAGTAATGAAACTGTCTTTTAAAAAATCCCGTTGAAATGCACAAACTAAGTAAGTGAGGAAAGGAAGGATGGGTGAGAAGTTTTTTTTTCTTTCATAACTTTAAGATGTAGTGATCTTGGATGTTGCTTACAGATTTAACAGGTATAAAATGATCAGAAAGATTTTTTTTTTTTCCCCCCAGATTTTTGTTCCTTTTAAACAACTATAATCAGATTTATAGGTCACTATACATGTTGCAAATAGGATTTTATACTAAGATCACAGCTTTGATATTACAGCTACTTCTTTTTAATAAAGCATTTATTATTGTAAGACTGAATAAATGTTCTATGAATCCATGTCCTTTGAGTAGCACTCTCTATTTTTCAGTTCTGTCAATACCATGCTCTCCTGAAAGCACCATCCGTGTGTCTCCTTCCAGTTCCAGACAGACAGATTGACACCCATGACCATGTGGCAGCAGTTTATGTCCAGCATTTTCCTTATCTGTTTATAAATTATATGCTTTGGAAAGCAAAATGTGATTCTGATTTTGAAATACAACGTTCTCAAGGCAGACTTGCCTTGGGAAACTATAAGCTGCATTTTTGCTTGGAGACTTTAAAATTCACTAAAAACTTAAGCTTCAGTAGAAGCAAAGAACGTGGGTCAGTGTGGCAGTGTCACAAAATCCAACTAGATGACATTTTAATGCCAAATAGAATTGCACTTCTGGAAAATAATAATAACAGTACTTTACCCTGCTCAGTCTGCTTCAAAATGTTTCATTTGCATTAATAAAGCTTTGAGATGTCCCTGTATAGTTAATGCTATTGGTATTGCAGACCAATGCTTTTAATGATAGTAACATGTCTGTTAAGTACAGCATACGGGTAATATAAGACTAAGAATAATATAAACTTAACTAAACTTGTTTAATGTGCCTCTTCTGCTGTAAAATAACAAACAGTAAGTAGATAATGAGTTAGAATAAAGAAGTGAACAAGCTCACCAAATAACAAAAACAATATGCTGTCAGATACACCGATCTTTGTGGAGAAACTGCCCCAGAGGTGCTTCCAGAGAATGAGGTATATGCAATGCGAAAAGGGAATAAAGGAGCCTATGTATTTAAAAGAGGATGGCAAGCAGAATTAAATCTTAGCTGATGATGATCGTTATTATTGTTATGTTGCAAACTATATAATGTAAAGCTGAAATACAGCCACTGGGTTATCCAGAATAGATCTGCAGCCTGAGGAACAGAATGGTGCCTGAGAGCATCCATGCTGCCCTGGTGCTGGCTGTGCTGCATGTGGAAATGAACCCATGAATAGGATCCGTTGCAGTTTTATTATGGGTGTTTAGTTATTTCTCTTTCCAGTTTCCATCATGTTTGGATAAAACCTGCCCTTCCCTTGAAAAATGTTTTTCCTTATGTTTACCATGACTTCATTCATCGCAGTTATCACTCTTGCTGCTCTTTCTGAAGTATTTGTTGCAGGTGCACTTCAGGGGTTTTGTTGTTTGGGAATTCTTTTGAGGCTGAAGAGCTCTTTCTAATGTTTCCCTGCACTTACTGTGCTAAAATCTTGGGAGCTGTTTTTTTCCTGAGATTTCAGTAGGTAATAGCAGCTTTTGCAGAGATCAACAGCCATTTCATAGAATCATAGA
>VZZY01013935.1:0-56287 GCA_013400335.1 Eurystomus gularis | reverse complement strand
TATTTTCCTAGGCTTTTAATTTTGTGCAATTTCTTAATTTCAGTAAACATAATCTCACATGCTTATGATGAAGTTATAGATAGCTAATAGTCTGTCAATTTATATATATGTATATATATACATAAACATAGCTATATGTATATATATGTTTATATGTCTATATATGTATACAGCAATTTTACTGAAAAAGAATGTGTTTTTTTTCTTCTAGACAGNTTTACTGAAAGAATGTGTTTTTTTTCTTCTAGACAGTGTAGGTAAATATTTTTCTGTATTTTTCCTCATAGAGGGAATATAACTTTGCTTTCAGACAACTATTCGTGCAGTCATGCAGACTCAGAATGGAAAAATCTATAGTGAATTATTTTCAGCTGTCTGAAAGAGAGTGGACATGCTTCTAATTTCATTTTATTGCCTTTATCCAAACCTAAAAGTACAGACATATCTTACTTCCTTAGCAAGAAAATCCTTTTGCACAGTCATACATTTCTTTTGTAATTTGGTTGCTGGTCACTAAGTGTTCCTTAGTTTTTAAATACAGTTGGAGATTTACTGCAAACTTGAAGAAGAAATAAACTCCTAACTGAGACTGTCCCTTTTTTTTTTTTTTTAAATTTATAGGTTGGTTTTATTTCAGTTGATATGTTTTGTGTCTGTTATTTACTTGTATGTTTTGTGATATGTGGAAGAAGATTTACATTGAACTTTTGTTATATGTACATTGTTTTCATTATATAGACTGCTTGAGAATAGTGCGCTCCTGGGTGATTTTGAACATGCTACAATGAAATGTGAAACTATCGTCCTTGGAAACACCAGCTAGAGGTTTTATGGACTCTCTGACCAGCTATTCTCATATCATGACAAAATTCAGCAAACAGTGTTGAGTAAAATTACTAGAAGGCAATAAGACTTTGGTTATTATGCTTATTGGTCATTACTCTTTTTATTTTTCTCTCTTCTTTACGTTGCAAGTTAAATTTCCAATTTCAGGAACAATTTATTGAAATCAGGTATTTAGCCATTCATAATCACTTCAATAGAAATGTTTGTTGGATAAGCATCTAGCAATATGACTGAATTTGACATTGAGAAAATAATCTGCATGTATGTTACTGAATATTTGAGTTGGCAAAAATCCCTTTATTAGATACATTGTAAAAAGCATGCATTCACAATTATTGCTGTTACTGTTCCATTTCTGTGTCATATGCTTGCTACTTGTAACTTTTTATATAAAGATACATAAAACAATGTATAATAATTTCTTACCTTGAGTTGAATGGCAATGTTTTCTTTTACCAAATTTACAAATCTTGTGTAATTCAGAAGATAAAGCTCTAAACAGAACTTCTAGGAACTTGAAAGCCACATACATGAGCAAATCAGGTGTCTCTCATCCTTCACGAATTAAAAAGCAAAATACGTTATTTTTTCAAATTTAAATGAATTCATAATACATAAGGTTGATCACCTAATTTCAATTAAAAGGTTTGTGATAACCTTTCTGTTATCAATTCTGTACTCAACTAATTTATTTCCATGGCAATTATTAGGAAGTTTCCTTCAGTGTAGCAGAGTGACAGATTTTTAGCAGTTATACAAATGTTATGGTGGGGCTCCAATTTCAGAGATACAGATATGAACCACTTCCTTATGCAAGATAAAATGATATTCATAACTCAAGCTATAAATGTTAGTAACTGAAACTAAATCAAACTTGAGAGGTTAATTATTAAGAAATTATTGTAGGTTGAGGAGCCACAATTATGTAAAGTTGCAAAACCCCTTCATTTAAGAACCCAATAACCATGCATAAAATCATAGTTTCATTATCTGTTTAAAAAGTTATCTTCCAAATTCTGTTTCAAAACTAACTCTAGTTCAATCTTAAACATACTGTGTCAGTCGTGCTTGTTAGGTTTTTCTGTATTAAAATTTTGCTAGATTTATTGAAGAAGTAGGAAGAATTCAATGGATCTTCCCAAAGTGCAAATAGATGGGAAAACAGAAATCTTGAAAGAGTGACATAAAAAATTAAGATGATCTATATCAGCTATTTAAATATATAGTACATAATTAAAAATACAGGAAATCTGATTTTACAAAACAATTTCTACAAATGTAATTTAAGGATGGCATGAGAAGAAAAACAGTTTCAGGTATTTGCCTCCTTTTTTGTACACTATATTCGCAATGTATTTTATGTAATTTTATTTTAACTTGGTGAATTTTTTTGTTATCACATATTGGCCTCAAAAAACAATCTTCCATCCTCTGCAGTCATTGAAAGTCATTGAGTCATCTCTCAGTTACATGGTTTTTTAGCATGCACTAATGTTCATTTCCAGATCAGCACCTCTTTCCAAATTCATATAATTTATCACTGCTTTTTTTCCTTTACCTTTCCAAGTCCTATCTCATTATCCTTTCTTAGGTGTATTATGTTAAGATATTTGCCACATGCATGCTTAAAATGGATGCATCCATGCATCCATTATAAAATCAAGGAAGAATGAAAGACCTGCTGAAATAAATGCATATATGTGCACAAATGTTTATGTATATTTATAAATATTTGCTAATGGAGATAGTGTATAAATACATAAGGAGGAATCTAAATATGTGAATTAGATTTAAAGGAATCATACTGACACCTAGAAAAATGCTGAAGCCTTGGATTTTAAAGTTGTTATATATTTAAGTGCCTAAATCTCAGTGAAACAGAGAGGTAGTGTAATTCCTCCTAGACAAGCACACAATGAAATCCATTTTATGATTTTTCCAGTGAAGTGTTGACTGAGAGAACTTAACTGGAGAAGACATGGGTATTAATAATTACGTTGCATGAACATCTTTGTTTTCTTAAAAAAAACCAACTAATTGCATCAGGGAAAATGAGTGAGAACCATAAAAACATGTGTGGATAGAGAAAGTCAAAGTGAGTATGGTAATGCTTTCTTGATCTTGGAAACTTTTCTAGAAACATGTTGTCTAATAGCTAGGTAAACCCTTAAACAAAAACACAACTCTAAGCAACAAAATACATGTATACTGGGAGAAGAGGGTCAAACTATAAAATTATCTGTTAAAAATAAGAAAATAAATTTAAACCAAATTAAAATATTGAAATATTTAATTTTAACTAATTATATTCTGTATATAGTCAGTGCAAATAATATCCTAGTCCACTATACTACCGACAAAGACAAATAAACTTTTGTTTGGTACCACACAATGGTAGGATATCTTAATGTGATCTACAGAACTCAAAATATTGAAATAAAAGGGGTTGTTGCTGAAAGTAAACAGCTTGCCTTTCCTATGAGTATTTTTTATTATTATGAACCCACTTTCTTAAAAACAGAAAGCAGTTCAAGCAAGCTAGTGCAGACAAGCTAATTCAAGCAGTTCTTCACACAAGTTCAGTTAGCTGTAACTGGTATTTGATCACATACTATGAATGAAATTTAACCTAGTCTATTACTCCTTTTCCATTTCATGGAAAGAAGGTTTGGCTTGTTACATTAACACAGCTAAATGTATTCTGTGTAACAACTTGGAAGATGACTGTGGATCAGCTGAGCTAGTAGTGTTAGCCTCAAGCATTTTACCTCATGTTTGCCTTAACCTAAAACCAAGTATGGAAGTTACTAGACCATTTTGGTTTGACTGGTTTAATGTGTGTGAGGTATAGCCATGTTGACAGTATGCTTACTTCTTGTATATTTTTTTAAGTTTCTGTTATCACAGTGCATTGCCACATTGTTCATAGTTTTGCTTTTATTTTTTTTTCTTTTTCCCATGGATGTAGTGTTATGCATGTACTTTTCTTTCTAGATGATAGTGTGAACATTCAATCCCAATCATTTTTCTCTGCTCTGGGAACTACTGCCTTTTGAGTTTGTGAAGTCTTCTCTGCAGCATTATTTAAAAATTTTAAGTCCATTTTGTAAACCATTTCAGTGTAAATCTTTTCTGTCTTCCCAATTCTAAAAACAGCTTGGGAAAAAAAAAAGAAAGGCTCTTTGAAGTGTTAGTATTTTATCCTTCTGTGTTTCTACATTTTTGTGCTAGAGATATTCTCTTGAACCTGGCAATGATGTGTAACCAATGGGAGGCAATAAAAGACAGCAGAAAAGTTTCCTGCTCAAAAGAAATCTCTAGCACAAAAGTAGAAGAAAGAAGAAATGAAACAGAGAAATGCATGCTAATTAGAAGAAGAGTATGAAGGGTTGTTGCTCATACTCATTCACAAATTTACAGACATATTTAGGAGAGATAAATTCCTTGGCCACCAAATACAAATATATTGTCCATATGCAATTCCAAAAGATAGCTGTAATACCTGTGCCTTTTCAAACATTGTCCTACAAATAAGAAGTTGGCCTTTTGTGTTTTCTTGTCTTCTACCTTATGTGCAATCTCCCTGCTACCACAAAGATGTTCCAGCTGAGGGAGGATAGCTGAAGAACTAAGTGATACAAGGGATGAAAACTGCACGATTCAAAACTCTTTTAAACACAGAAGTCTGTATCTGATCTGGAAGTCTCTTATCTCCTCACTTCTGACTCAACATTTGATGTGAAGTCCTGCACTCATGGCTCTACTGCTCTTCCTCATCATTACCTTAACATCATCTCTTTTTACTCTTTGGTGATCATTTGACATCTTTATCACTACTGTCTTTCATTTCTGTCCACAGTGAGTTTAGTTTTGTTCCCTTCTCTCCTCCAAATTCACTGAAATCTTATCAGCTCACTGACCTCGTGTTACCTTTGGATCCACTTGCCTCTTGCCCATCTATCACTTCAGAGCCCTCTTAATCTTACCTTGCCTATAAGCAGCAAAATTAAAACCTGTGATTGCAGTGTATCGTAATTACCTTTAATTTATGCAGCGCAACAAAAGCTATGAAGATACTTTGGAATGGAATGGAGTATCGACTTATTAGGGATACTGGATCTGTATTTTAACGACTGTGCATCAGTGTTGTCTAGGCCATCTACCTCTGGGTTGGCATGCCTGCTCCTGCTATAGTCATACCTCCGTGTGCTGCAAAGAGAAACTCACCTCCACTCCTTTTCTTCTCCCAGTGATACTTTCAATATTGTTGAACCAAGTTTTGTCTCAAGCACTTCTATGTTTTGTCTTATGATGTATCTATATTAGTATGTCCCTCCACACAACATAAATCCCTGTCCTAGCCTCCTGCACATGCCTATTAAAACACATTTGAGCTGCATAACCTGGCAAACATCTGTCAGTGGTGTGGCAGAGCAAGGTAAGAACATCAGCTACCAGGAGAAGCAGGAGTTGCTGCTTCCCTCCATTTTCTTTCCCAGGAAAAGGAGTCGTGCTGATCCACAATCTCCCAACAAGATTACTACTGGAAAAAAAGGGAAGCTGCCATCTTCTTCAAGCAACACACTGTATCTAGGAGTAAAGACAATCTAAACAGCACAATGAAAAACTGAAAGAAGAAGATTGCTCAGGTTTCATTATCAAAGTAACAGGCCTGACCAACACTGTGAAGCAGCATTGCATCTCCTCATTCTCAGATAAGGGAAGACTGAAGTGCAATCCTTCTTTATCGCAGGGAGTCAGATGCCACAACTGTGAGTAACAATTCTGTTCAGGGCTCTGGAAGGACTTAACAGCTGCTGGGGTAAATGTAGGCAGACAAGGACTTACTGGGCGTATAGGAGCAGCCTTGAGCTGCCACATGCAATAGATAGCTCTGCAATATCTAGTTACTTAGACTTTTAAGTTTGCTATTCTTTGTCTGTCCTCAGCTCCAGTGAGAGACGTAGTAAATGCATTCAACTACTTCTAAAATGATGGCTTCATGGGAAAGTGGTTACTTGGTGTTCAATTTAGGTGGACGTGAAAGGCATCCATAGCACTTGCTGCAGCTGCTGTAAATAAATAAATACATACAATCAGAGGGTTTTTGCACAGATCCTTGATACTTAACCAATCGGCTGCATCAACTGCAGCAATAAATGAAGACATCCTCCATTTGAGGTTTTGCTAATAAAACTGTAAGGCCTGATTCACGGGCTATTCACATCATCCTTCTAGATCCTGTTTTTTTCTGAGTTCAGTGAAAATTTTAATTAGGAAATATCAGTTTCTTGAAAGTAAATGGCTTCCACGGTCTTTAATGAAGCACAAAATACAATTTACATTGGGGAAGGAGAGCTTCATTCCTCATTTCTTGCTCTAGTGCTAGAGGAATTTCCTACATCAGTGAAAATATAGGTGAGCTGCTCTTTCCCTTTGTTTGACAAATCAGTGATTCAAAGCAAACTTAATGCTCTATACTGAACTGACCCATGTAAGTTAGAAAAGTAAAACAATGAAAGAGAGTGTCAGAAATATAAAGTAAGCATATTTTCCCAGTGATCAAAGCAGCAATAATAATTTTAACAGTTACAAGACTAACAGCTGAACACTTGATTATTATACAAACCCAATCCCAACGCCCATTTTTGTAAAAAATTTCATATTATCATAAAATGGAGTTCAGCTGAAGAATGTGAACAATTTTGTATGTATAAACCAGTTTGAAATTGTAAATCTAACCTATACAAATCTGTAACAAGGAGCTGATATCCTTTCTTTGGGGACAAACATTTTAAATAGAACTAATTTTTCTGGCCAAGAAAGAATTACTGTCTTTTTTTTTTTTTTTTTTTCCCAGAGCTGAGTCTCTGTATTTCAAATTCTCCTTGCCAAATAGAAGAAATTTTTAATTCCTTTCCAACTTTTTCACTCCCACATTCTACTGACTGTTTTGGTGTAGAAAACACCAATGGGGTAGGTTTGTTTGATATTCTGAGCGTATCTGGCATGTCTTTAGTAATGAAACAGTACTTTACATCTTTGCCTGCAGGAGGAATTTCTTCAACTGTTAGCTGAGTTGCTGGCAAAGATCCAGGCCCAGAGATTTGTGCTGGAAAGTAACTTTAGTGACATAAAGGATCTTGTCAACTTTCAGTGTGTTGATGATAAGTCTACACCAATCTATGCAAATATTGAGTGTTGGTTAACTACTAACAACTTAAATCTTAAATTATTAGAAATAATAGGAATATGGCTTCTCCAGTTTTTAATATCACCATCACATTAGTGATTGAAAGAGAAGGTGATATTAACACAGAAAACTTCCAGTTCATAGCATAAGAGAGCAAATATAACGCAACATTATAATTATATATGCTAGATTTTTCAGATGTGTGATTCCTCTCCTTAAATTTAGCTACAATTTTTAGTTTTACTTCGCCTCTCCCTTTTGTAACACAATCCTAGTGCTCTGTAAATATCTGTTGGATGAACCTCTCTTTTGCAATTCAGTAGCTTGTTGGGGACACAAAAGGAAAAAAAAATATTTGCTGTGATAACTTAGAGTGCTCAGCTTTTTTAAAAAAGGCTATCACATATTAGCTGAATCACTTAAACTGCTGCTGGAAGATGACTAGATCCAAGATGCATAAAAATAAAAAAGTACTATGAAAGCTCTGCATGATTTTAGTTCTCTAGGATTTTATTATTTGACTGGCTTTTCTCAAAAGACGGAAATCTCAACAGGCATAAACTGTTATGGAAATCTCAACAGGGACATAAACTTTATATGGCATAAAGTTTTAAACACACATCTGTTTGGAGTATATGGAGAAAAGAAAGTGAACATTTAGGAACTTTTATTGGTTTGAGAAAATGAGTGGTTCTACCTCAGAATTAGTCAAACAGACTTTACACAGGCTCCATTTTGTAAAATCTGTGCATCATGATGAAGAGACCATTTAAATAGGAGGTATGTAATGCAGTCTTTAGAAGTAGTTCATGGTAGAGAAAGTGTTTAGAAGTGTGGTGTGCAATTCTGAACCTAGTAAATACTACCCTGAAATACTGCAAAACATCTCCCTTTGGTTTCCTTCCTATAGGGTGTATGGTTTCAAGCTGTTACATACCAAAGGGGTAATATCCAAAGAAGTCACTAGGGAATTTCTTTCTTACTGAGGCTCTCATCTAGCTCCTGAATAAAGACCTTGACATGCAGTCTGTTGCTGATGACACTAAATGGGCTGAATATCCAGAGGTGATGCGCTTCGTGACAGACCTGTTGTCATTTTTGTTAGCACTGCAAATTCTACCTCCAGCTGTGGTGGTAATAACAAAAGTTTCTGTGTGACAGAGAACTTGGTCTCGTTAAGCCTTAAGTGTGTATTGTCTGTATCTGTCTCTATATTTTAGGAGTCAAAGTAGCAATAACAGGGAGGTTAATTTAATTTAAAATACATTATATCACTGTTTGGTTTTTCTCTAACATTCTTGGGACATGTTCATTGGAAAACATCTATCTGAAGTATTTCTTGTTGAGCGCCATGGCTCAAACAACATTTAGCTTGGGCATGAAGTTCTGAAGATCTAAATTTTTGTACCCTACCCCCTCCCACCCCCCATCAACATTTATTCACATTTTAAAGCTCTCCATGCCTCTCAGGAACTGTTATCCAGTAAGCGATGAGTACTAGCTGGGTTAGAAGAAAAGAAAAAATTTTCATCTGAAGATTGCTAATTTATTTCTCAATGTGAAGAACAATCTGAGTACTATAGCCACATGGATCCTTCCACTGTTAGAGGAGAAACAAAACCTAAAGTTCCAACTGGCTATGTTTATGTTATTTATATTTAGATTTATGCTACTTGTAATTGTATTTTTGCCATGTGAAAACAGTTATTATCCTCATTTTCCAAGAACATACAGGAGAGGTGGAAAGCAAAGGAGGCTGCTAAGAAAAAAAACCATCTAAAACCCCAGCAATGGTAAGTAAATAAATCATTGTACACTTGTGCATAAAATTAATATGCTGTATACCATGGAGTGGAGCCATTTCTGTTCTTTTTGGACAATTTGCAAACCCTCTAATGTGTCTTTGGGGTTTGTTTTTAGACATTGATCAGGCATTGTCTGCTAACATTTTAGCTATGTTTTCATCATCTGGTTCTAAGGATTACAAGGTTTCTATATTCCTAAATACTTTTGAAAGCTGTTAGCCAGACAGTTCCAACACTTTCCTCTGCTCTATGTATTTTATCATCATTTAGAAACAGGAACTATGCTATGGAACTCCTGTTGAGCCTAGCAAAATATTGCATAGCTATGGCATCTAGCCAGTACTGTAATCATAGCGCATTGTCTGAAAAATGGGGGGAAATGCAATGATGTAATGTAAGGTCACATCCGAGGGCCCAATCCACAGAACCCTGGAAAAGGACCTTTTAGCGAAAAGGCAGTGCAGAGTTATTTCTGAGGAGCTTGAATTTGTCCTTTTTTGTATGCTGATGTCTAAAATTATAACAAGCATTGTGAAGGAGAAAGGGAGAACAAAAGCATAATCCAGATCTTTTTTCTTTCATGATAATAGTAATGCTTATCTCTACATCGGCTGCTTGGGTGATGTATTGTTTGGGGAGAATTCTGTGCTGATACAGGCATTCAATCACAACATGTAATGCTGACACTTATGCAAGCCTCCCCCAAGCTTGTTATTGAAGTTTCATAAAATTCATAAATACAATAAACATGATATGAGAATATTACAGCATTTTGCATTTGCCGTTTTCAACAGGAAATACATTCTAGATTAAAAATCTGCAGGAAGCTCAAGTTTGAACAAAAGTCATGAATCTCTCCCCTCCCCCCAGTCATGCATATAGTTTAGTTTAATGCAGGCTAATTTGTAAAAACATGGTGCATATGGTGACATAAGCAATCAATTTTCTAATATGGCATGCTTTCCATCACTTAGTATGCCTATCTCCCAGGTACATGGATACTCCATTATGAACACAAGAGCTTATACATCCCCAGACAGCAATAAGCAGTCATCAGATTGCTGAAAACTGCAAATGTGGCCAAGCTAATGCTGCAAGTATTTGGACCAATATTGCACAAAGAAGATGGACAGAGAAATATAAAGGAAGGCTCTGATACATTTCCAGAATATTTCATGTATGGCATTACAAAATGTATTTGAATTGCTATGATGATGAACATAAATTAAAAAGATTTATCGGCTCGCTTTCTGAAGATGAGGATAGTGTTTTATTCTGGGGCAAAAAAAGATGCAGCTAAAATGCCACAATGTTTAGAAAACATCTGTACTACCCGATCATGACTAAAGAAACTCCACACTCACTTTATTTGTGTTTTGTTATTGGTTTTTATGTCTTGCAGTCACTCTTAATGAATGTTAAAAGCTGTTAATCAAAGGTACGTAATGTCTCAAAGTTGAATCTTGCTTCCAGAAGATCTTGGATGGGTTAGACCCTTACTGGGATAAATACAGCAGGAGCCAAAGTGAACAATGGGTACCTGGCATTTCACCAAGCATGTGCCACTGCAGGGAGAGTAGGGAAAGACACAACCTTGTCTGAAAAACTTCTGGAGGTTTGTTGGACTCCTTAACTCCATTGTACATCAAAAACCAAAGCAGTGTAAATAAAGTCTGCCTTCTGTAAAAGTATTTCTTTTGCTGCTATCAAAAACAACATGAGAGGCAGATTCAAGCTATTTGGCATTTTTCTCATTTATTACAAGGTGATTGTTCATTTGCACTAGTTTTAATGAAATAGAATTTGTCTTTCCTTCTGAAACTGATCTGAGAGGTTTCAAGCTTAGTCTCTCACATGAAGGAAAATGGTCTCTAACCACTGTGCCAAGAAGCTGGACTCTTCCTTACTCCTCTTCCTTCAGTTTCCCTCTTGTTATAGTGAATGGTTGTCTTTCAACAGAAAAGGAGCAGTTCTCACAAGGTAATTTATCAGAGAACTATGCAAGAACAGTTGGAATATTGAACTTTCAGGTGATTAGTTTTAGAATTTTAGAATTCCTTAAGTTCTTCACTATGAGGGTGGTGAGACACAGGCACAGGTTGCCCAGGGAAGTTGTGGATGCTTCATCACAGGCTGTGTTCAAGACCAGCTTATATGGGGCTTTGAGCAACTTGGTCTAATAGGAGATGTCCTTGCCCAAGCCAGGGGAATTTGAACTAGATTATCTTTCAGGTTCCTTCCAGTCCAAACCATTCTATGAATTGTTTCTATTAAGTTACTTGAATTCAGAGCTTTAGGTAACCTTCCAGTTGAAGGGAGGCTCTGACATAGCATCTGTCTTTCCATGTTTCAGTTCTGCTATTCCAGTAGAGTTTGGAAGCTCCTGCTTCTGAGGGCTGGAAGAAAATCCATACAGAAAGGCTGGTCCCCAAAATGCACTGTACCTAGCTGAGTCTTCCTCCCTCTTAGCTCAGTCACTCACAGATGACCAGGATCAAAGAGGTGGCAGCAACCAGTAGCAGTTGGAGCAGTGGGAACCTGAGGTGTTGTGGTTGGCAAAGAGAAATGGAGGTCATCTGCTGGTCCATTATTACTGCTCTTCCACCAGTTACAACTGATAAGTCATCTTGCATTCAGTAAAAGGGAGTGAAGGTTTCTCTGGGCAGCTTTTCCCTGTGTGAACTTACACCTTATGTGAACTTACAGCAAATGCTGACTGACAGAGGGAACTGTAGGCACAAGGGGATGTGCTTTTTCCCTCTAACAATTCTGCTTTTTTTTTTTGAGAAAGGTTCAATATTTTTTGAGATTAAATACAGATACCTTATCAGCAAGGTGTTCAGACATCTCAGGTTTTAATGCAGGACAGGTTTCAGATACTTCGGTAGGGCAGTCAGTTTCTATCAGAAAGCTCAGTGTCCAACATTATTTCAATGAATTCATACTCAAAATTACTTTCCTCATGAGCACTTCTTTCGATCCAGGTCAAAACAAACTCAATTGCCTGCCTCTATGACAGATTTCAATAAATTTTTCTTATTTCTTTCGGCTAAAATGGGAAGATGAAGGGAAGAACATAACACATTTTATCTGAAGTCAGTTCCTAATTCAATTAGAGTTTCATCTTGGCCCCAATGAACTCACCGGGCTTTTTGCCACCGACTTTAATAAGGTTAGAATCAGACTCATAAACGCAGTTTCTTATTTCTTCCAGATAACCAATTAAAATATTAGATATCTCAGGGTGAATGCTTCCTTCTCGTCTACCTGTCCTTTGATATTGTTTCATTGCTTTTTCTTCTGTTTTTCATTAAGTTTTAATTAAGAGTTCATTTGTGTGTAGGTAAAAGGGGCTGTTTTATTCTAAAACTTTTCAGGATATGCTTCAGTTTTGATAGTTTCTAAAGAGAGAAAAAATATGAACATGATTTTTTTCTAGCGAAGGCCTAATCTACTAAATGTGCTTGCCTGAGGATGAATTGGGAAATAAGATGACGAATAAGGGATATGAGAGCAAGCATGCACTCTCTCTCCTCTTTTAATTAAAAAAAGAATGCATTTGATTAATAAGAATCCTGGTTCTCATCAAGACTCTCCAGAGAAAATAAACCTTCTTTCTATTTCACAGAACGCCCATTGTGAAAACAAGAATAATATTACTCATAGTTGGTTTTATTTCTGAAGCCTCATTATATTCGTAGGTGAAGATATTTGTAGGGTATCTGAAATTAAGAAAAAATACTTGGATTTAATAACAGCAGGGGGATAGACAGGGACAAAGTGAAATCCTTGTTTGCCAAGTTAGTAGCACATTATTTCTAATGACGTGTAATGTAATTAAGTCTACTAACTTTTTTTATTCTAAAAATCTAAATTACAGTCTAGGGCATTAGATGCATGGTGGTGATTCCCACTCCATGTAAGAATTAAACTTTTGTCTGCTTACAAGGTTTTCTAATGACAAAACTGTCTTGTGAATTCATTCTGGCCTTGTCTGTCGATGTCTCTAGGGAACATTAAAGACTGATCTGAAACTTCAGTCTCAGATGTATATTGAATGACTTGGAACTGCTGAAAACAATCAGCGGTTTAATGTACAAATACTTTTGTCTAATTGTTGACTAAAACTAGCCTAAAGAATGTATCAGATGTCATCATGGTATTAACTTTTCCCTCTGATGAGTGTGTTTGAGAGTCCTCCTGCACGCCCTAAGTTCCGTGCTGTAGATATAGTAAGGGCAAGAAATAATTTTTCTTAATATACCATTGTGCTGCAAAATCGTCTTCAGCAAAGGATTTTATCTTCACTAATACTTTTTCCTTCTGACTGAAAGTCAATTGGGATCATTTTCTATGCACTGTACATCCTGGACAGCTTCCAGTTTGAATTTTGGTCAGTGTCACTGTTTGATTCTAGAGGCAGGAATTTAACATTTTTTTAGTTAAATAAAATGGGAGCCATAGATCAATATGTTACTTATAATCCAGTGACCCAGGTTCATTTTAGTAGCCAAGATATATATGCCTCAAGCAAGTAGTTGCTAAACTTTTCTCAAAGAGGTTTGGTATCTCTTGATCTTGTTGATTATAGCCATGCCTTTCAGCCAGAAGGTGATAAATTGACATCCTTGGATAAATTGTAATCCACACCAAAGCAAATGAATGCCTTTATTTAAAAAATAGATATGAAACTTTATTTTGTCTACATTGGCTCCAGCCAACAGCACATAAACTGCATGAATTTTCTTTTTTTCACCTGATCCAGGTGGTGAGAGGCTTTCATTTCCTCCAAAAAGTTCAAGAGACTACAGTTTGAATTAAGCAGTATTGACTAGATATCAATTTAACTAAGAATGAAGGGATGGAAAAAGATATTGAGTCATAACTGAAAACAGACCTTGTTTCAACCATTTGTTCAACAGGCCTGCAATTGGGTTAGCCTTTGTGTTACTAGATTCTAAGATGAAGCAGTGTATCTGGCCAGAACTTGTTAGATGAAGAAAAAGAAATAGATGTGACAAATACCTGTCTCAAATCAGGTGTTCCTTGATGTCACTCATGACTATACGAGTGTTAGATGTGATTAAAGTAATGCTGTAGAGTAAGGCAAATTTTCCTTTGCCAGAAACTATAGCAAGATTTGTAAAATGACATAAGTTTATTCTGCAGAAAATAATCATGTGATCCTTTCTCTTTTAATTCAACAAGGATAAGAAAGAGACCCAAAGCACACCATTTTATTATAATATTCAAGTGTTTTGGAAAGGAATACATGAGTTTGAGGTGATTCATGCCATGCATCCAAAACAGAGGGTTTTCCATATTTTGAGAGGGTCCTTCAATGAGCAACTTCATACCTATACATATGCAAAATTAATCTATTCCTGTGTGAAACTGGCATATTTTGATGAAGAGATGTAAGACGTGCTTCCTTTTTCTCTAAAATTAATTAGTATAAATCTTATAGGTTTTTGAGTGGCTTGAAGTTAGATCTGAGTGGTGAAACAGTATTGCAGAAATGGCACTGGTAAAATATCTGAAGTAAAAGTGAAGGCAAAACCACTTCTTCAGCTCAGAACAGCTTGAACTGATCTAGTTCACCAACCTACTGGGATGATGGTGACATGTCTGCAAGCATTTATAGATCAGTGAATGTGCTGGTCTTTTAATAGTGAATCCTATTGAAATTATGGTAAACTTATATTGATTGGGTTTTTTTAAGCACAATTAGTGCAACACTGAGTAGTCAATTACAAAAAGAAAATGCTTCAACTTTTGAGCGATTCTTGTCAGTATGAATAGCCAAGGTAAAATAATAAGTACTGCTAGTGGCAATTTAATGAAATGTGAGCAACTCACAATTTTTTTTGGAATGGCTGATCTGTGGTTTATCAGAAACACAGATTTTAAATTGAAAAAGCACAAACAATGTTTGTTTCAGATTTTTATTTTATATGAAACTGTCCGTAATACAGATGTATTTTTATATCTGATTTAATAACAGTACAGGCTCAGCAGTGGACAGGCGGGATCCATTGGCCAAGGTCAATGGTATGAGGTTTAGCAAGGCCAAGTGCCTGGTCCTCCACTTGGGTCACAAAAACCTCATGCAACACTACAGGCTTGGGGAAGAGTGGTTGGGAAGTTGCTCAACGGAAAAAGCCCTGTGGGTGCTGGTTGACAGTCAGCTGAATATGAGCCAGCAGTGTGCCCAGGAGGCCAAGAAGGCCAACAGCATCCCGGCTTGTATCAGAAACGGTGCGGCCAGCAGGAGTAGGGAAGTGATTTTACCTCTCTGCTTGGCACTGGTGAGGCTACACCTCAAATACTGTGTTCAGTTTTGGGCCCCTCACTAAAAGAATGACATTGAGGTCCTGGAGCGTGTCCAGAGAAGGGCAATGAAACTGTTGAGGAGTCTGGAAAACATGTCTTATGAGGAGCAGCTGAGGGAACTGGAACTTTTTGCCTGGAGAAAAGGAGGCTCAGGGAAGACCTTCTTGCTCTCTACAACTACCTGCAATGAGGTTGTAGCGAGGTGGGTGTTGGTCTCTTCTCCTAAGTAACAAGTGATAGGATAAGACGAAATGGCCTCAATTCGCACCAGGGGAGGTTTAGTTTGGATATTAGGAAAAATTTCTTCGCTAAAAGGCTTGCCAAACATTTGGAACAGGCTGCCCAGGAAATTGGTGGAGTCACCATCCCTGGTAGGATTTAAAAGATGTGTAGATGTGGTGCTGAGGGAACATGGTTTAGTGGTAACCACACAGTGCTGGGTGGGTGGTTGGAATCAATAACCTTAAAAGTGTCTTCCAAGCAAAATAACTATATGATTCAATAGTGATTCTATCCATTTACTCTCTGTCTGTGAAAGTTTGTGCTAATATAACATTCACAATTCACATTTACAAGTTCCAAGAACTTAAGGTTGTTATTATTTGTAATGTCAACATTTTTCTGCTACTTTTCATTATTTACGAACTGAGTATGCTTTTTTGTGCAAACTGAGAAACCACGTTGAGAAACCTTCTATCTCACCTTGTCTGTTAGTTTAAAAAGAAATGCAACCAAAACCCTTATATAGTTAACCGTGCTATATCTTTTAATTTGTCCTCTAGTCAGGCTTCATGTTGGTCTTTCCAAAAACATCAACATGCATCTGTTCATTGACCAAATCAGAGCCTAAACAATGTTTCTGAAGCACTCACTGAACAACATACATTTCTTTGGCTTCACTTGTTCTTGCTGTTTTCTCATTAGGATGCCTAAGGATTTTGACTGAACTGATGGGACTGAATTTAGCTAGGAACAGAAAATGTCCCCGGTTAAAATTTTCTTGTAACTGAAAAAGACCTTGGCTTCACATTTCATATTCCAGTGAACGGCAATCAAAAGTGAAATTGTTCAGCTGAAATTGTCGGGACCTTCGGTACTCAAGGCTCCTGGAAAGACATCTTATTATTAATCCTGCGTTAATGAAGAGATGGGACTTAGGGCATGATCCAGAGCCCATTGTAGTCAATGGGAGTATTTTCCCATTGACTTCAGCGGGGTTTGGATCATGCCTTTACTTCCTAAAATGAATAGACTCCCAGCGAAAGTCTGCTAAAAGCAAGTGGCATCCTTTCCTAAGATCTTAGAAGATCCTGAAGACAATAGCATAATCATACTTTGCTCATGACTATGGCTATACATGTGACTCACAGCTGATGAAGAACACCCAGTGTATGTTAAGAGTAAAGAAAACCTTTAAAGTCTAAGTGTTGCTGTTCACATTCAGAATACTTTATCTAGAAATCAGTAATTTATGTTCATTTAATAAAGTGGTAAATTATGAGAAACGATATAGATAAGTTTCTGAGTATTTCTTAGTACCCCAGGGAAAGGGGAGAATTTAAGTTTAAAACTCCTAGGACTCTACTATGTGAATCCTTGACATTCTGAAATAAAAAGGAATTATATCACTAGAGACTTTGCTTTCTGTTACAATGACTGTAATGCAAGGTAACTGTACCAACACACAATCATTTATATTCTATGAGGAGTGACCATTTCCAAAATTTTTATTTCTATAAAAAGAGATCTAAATAGGCTACAAATTGGGAGGAAACTAAAGAATTTATTTAAAAAGAACAAATAGTAGGGGGTTATAAAGTTCCTGTTTTGTTGTTGTTGCTTTTCCTGAATAAGTTTAAAAAATTTTCATAAACTGAAGAGCAAGTAGAAGAAATTTAAATTCTCCCCTACATCTTGAACCCATATGCTTTCCAAGGAAAATGTTGATTCAAGTCATGTAAACTGAAGTCCCGAATGCCTGAGAGCAGAGACTACGCGCTGGCTTCAAGGCTTTTGGCTTCACAGGCTTCATTAGTTACATGATGTCTGACTTGGACATCTGCAGGACTGTCTCTATGTCTCAGCTAGTTGCTTAAGATTTCCTTTACAGATAGCACTTTTGTAGCAGAAATCTTACTGTGCTCATGAAGTTGCTTAAAGTCGATCTGATGAACTATGCCCTCAAACTACCTCTATCTCTCCATTCATGAAAGGAATAAGCACAACAATTCAAAAATACATATATACATTTGAGCACGTGATTTGCTGCTGCCTCCCTTCCTAGCTGATAGAAACTGAACCTTAAATCCTTGTGATCAGGACCAACAAAAAACTTTTAATCAAGGGTAGAGGTTCAAGACTGAAGTAGCTAAGGAAGTCTTGGACTTCCAGCAATCCTTATTGTAACAGGAAGACAACCTGGACACTGCCAATTGCAATTTCCACAGCTCTAAACCAAATTATTTACAAAGAGAAGGGGGAACCTGAAAGATTTCTGCCAGATGTTCAGAGGCATCTCAAGTCCAGACGCTGCTGATACCTTCTTCTCCTTTTCCTCATATCTTCCATTTCTGGCCAACAGCTTAAAGCAATTATTTTCTGATACTTTGTAGAATATTCAATCAAAAATTGTCATTTTTCAACAGAGTTCTGTCCTTTTTTCCTAGGCATATTGAGGTGTATGGAGAGAAATAAAATGTCTCTGAAATTTTTGTTCTATCTGGCCCCTCTGAAGGAAGTTATCTATAGTGTTTAATTAACACGATCTTTGACAAAGCGAATGATTTCTAGTGAACAAATAACATGGGGCAGATTATTGGTGTTTCTGGGGCAGTTCCATCATCTACAATACTTCCATAAAGGTAGAATCCCCTGGCTGACTGCAATGGAACTTAAGTGGAAATGGAGCTGCTTGAAAAATCTGTTTTGGAAATAGAATGATGCAGTGAAACTTCTCAGTATTTCTAGCTTGTATATCTAATCCAAATTTCTTTTCCCAACACAAATTGAATATAATTATTCTTGTCAGCTAATGCAAATTTTACAGGAAACTTTATCATTAAAGTATGTATTATAATTGAGATAATTATTTCACTCAATAATTTTTCTTAACAGTTACACTTCTTACTAGGTGAGAACTGTCATAGCGTCCATCTCCCTTGATGGATGTGGTCCTACTTGAGCCCATTTGTGTAGTTTACAATGCTGTATAGGTCAAAAATTCTCTCTGGACACTGGAAAGGTGCACTATTAAGTTTTGCAAAGTTACATTCTGCGGGGCCACTGGAATGACTGTCATTTATAATGCTACAGAATTGTAAATATGTATATGTAAATTGTAAATATGGTCTTGAGGTTGACTCTGGGCTATTGGTTTTTGAGGATTGCTCTTATATTGTATAGTTTCCTAATAAATGTTACTCACTTGTTCTGTTATTTTATATAGTCTCTTCAGTTTATAATTCTCTTATTGCTAGTTCTTAGACTTCATGCAAGAACTCTAATTAAAACTGTTAATGTATTGCCTGCTGTAACGAATCTCTTTTCCTACCTTGAGCGAGAATGTTGGTAGTATGCTGCTTTATATTATTGAAAAAATACTATGATACATTGCCAAAAAGCTTTGGAATTGTTTTCCTTTATACTGGGCAAATTATTTCTGTCATCTATGTTATTAGATTTTAATTCAGTAAAGCTGAGCTAACAAACTCTGAAGGGCACAGACTATAAACCTTTCAACAGCTTTAGCAAGAAAAGTCATGCAAGGAAAATACATGTGCAAGTATGAATGGGGATTTGGAGAATCAGCTGTGTGAGTGAGTGATGTTATAAAAGAAGAACTGTATTTAGTATTAGGGATGATGACGATGTACAACTTCAGCTTGAAAAAGAATCTGCATATCATTTATGGAGTATGATAATTCAAAGGGACCAAATTACAGGGATGTCAACAAACTTACTTTTCTGTTGTCTACCTAAAACAAATCACATTTAAAAAATTTTCTTCTTTGAAATAACACAGAAATATGAAATGTAAGAATTCATTCAAGTACTCCACTGTGGTGTAATAAATTGTGTATTGTCCCAACTCAGAGCGTTCTGCAGAAACTTTCCATGTTATCTCTGGAACTTCATGTTATTTACAGACCACTTAAAAGTTGCCACAGTCTTATTTTTAAGAATCATTTAAGTGATTTTAACTATGTAGTGATCTATGAAATTATCAGAGTTTCAAATACATCAGGAATATCTCATTGCTAGTTTCTTGTATCAAATCAATGCGTGTGCGTTAGCTGAGAATAAAGGTAAAATGGCTGGACATTAGAAAACTGGTTGGACAAGATGGCAAATAAAATTAGCAAAAATTATGGGGAACTGAATGTCTCTGTAGGCTGGTTCTCTTACTGATTAAGGTTTATTTAGAACAATACAGAAAAAGTGATTCATCCACATATATATAAAATGCAACAAATAGGTGCTGATATGAAAATTAATTACTTAAATAGCTATTACACACAGGGATATTGAATGAAGCATTGTCGCTGGGAAACATCATTGATTTCTTTATAGTGCATGTAATGATTGAAATAACGCTATAAAACAATCCATTAATGTGGAGAGACATCTTTTATGAGTACTAGAGGGTGATAATGTTGATTTTGCATGGAAGTAGTGCATGTTAGAAAAGAAGCCATATCAAGGCCCCTTAACCTGAGAGTTTACACTCGGAAAGCAGAATAAGCATTTTGCTTCACAGTTGATGATAGTTTCAAACAGATTTATGTCATTGCTTAGAGTTGGTATATCCCAAAATACTTGTATGTAGGGAATCCTGAGTCTTGAGAGCTTGAAGGAAAGTCTCAGTTGCCATATTCATCTTTGAAAGAAAAGTACTTTTCCTTAACTGAGCTGTCAAAATGTGCTACACACAGACACCATATTTGCACACAGTTAATACATTTGCTATTCATTGTTTTGATGACTCAGTTTCAGTACTTCTGGTGTATTTTATTTTTGAGAGAAGTTTTTGAAAGATCTTCCATGGATTGTGTGAACAGCAAATAGAAATATGATATTGACACATGTAAGAACAGGGTGTAGGAATAGCTTCAGTGTCTATAGCATACAGTCCCAGTATATAGTATATATATATATATGTACCCAGCATGATGGTACAGGCTCTAAGACAATCTGCAGGTGTTTATTCAGCCTGGCAACAAGCATTGTTGGCTCTGTTAAATCTTTTTCATGTGAACTGTTCAGAGCTACTGTGGATCAACCACCTCTTTGTTTTGGTAAACACACAGACCTGGATGTTCTAACAGTTTCACCGTGCATAAAAACTGCATCCTTTGCATGACTACAGTGGTCCTCTCCTATTACTCCTCTAATTATTGAAACTCTCAAAATGAAATATCTTAATATTATTTTCTTCCACATCCTTCATAAATGGTTATCACTAATAAATTTTGGAGCTGAAGTTTTGTATTGTTGCCAACGGCTATAAACTGCCAAATGAAGTACAAAATTGTAAATGTCATGTGAATATGAGGTTGCAGAAGACAATTACTGCAGCTATTAACTTCAGTTTCAAATAACCTGTTGTTAATATTCAACTATCACTCAGTCTGCCAGACTAGCACTGAAGTTGTGATGTTTTGTGTTATGTTTGGTTTTCTGTTTGTTTGGTTTTTGTTTTTGGTTTTGTTGTTGTTGTTTGTTTGTTTTTTTTTTTTGGGGGGGGTGTTGTTTGTTTGTTTGTTTTTTTCTAATAGAGAATAACCTGCCCTTATATTCTGTAAGGTATGTTAGCATGGAAACAAAGATGATGAACGGTAGTTTAGGATTGGATTGACAGACTAGAATATTTTCATAGCAGTCTCTGCAGCATTAAAATTCCAAACTCTGAGCTTCTAAGGGCCAGAGAAGAGAGAAGTTTTAGATAAACTACGTTATTTTTAATCCACTTCACATACCACACATCAAAAATACAGAACATAATTTTGTAAGGAAATCTAACAGGTGAGCTATCAAACTTATCCTTTGCTTTATGACTTTCATAATCTTACCAGGTAAAATGAGGTAAAGATTTCACTAAGGCTCCTTAATTTTGTCAAGTATTCATCTGTCTGAGTGTGTTCTTAAATTTTCTTTTGGTAGGTTGTGACAGTTTCTCTTTCAGGCTTCTCATGTATTTATTTTCCAGGAGTGACCCAGAGGAAAAATAGCAAGATGGATCTGATTGTGCATGTTAATTGTCAGAGCTCTAACACACAAGCATAGGTGTTTCTACTGTAGGAGATAACATGCATCCTTTTGGCCTGTGGAAATATTGAAAGTATTGTATGCTTTCATGATAGCAGATGGTTTCTAATTATTAATGCTGTTGCCTGGAAGACTGTTTTCAGTCACTGACAAGCTCACAACCTATTTGCATTCAAATGCCTCTCAGATATATCTGATAGCTTCACAATACGCTGTTAGTAAGGACACAATTGTACACTCCAATTCTATACAGCAGCTTCACTGAAGTAGCTACTAGACTGATGCTTTAATAGAAAAAATGAACATCTTGGGTTGCGGTAAATATCTGTGGCTCTAGTGTGACCTTTTACTTATTCGTCAGAACAAGACTCTTCTTTCCAATAAACAAACCTCTTTAGACAATCTCTTACATCTCTTTCACTATAATTTTCCCAGGGCTAATATAACCTTCTCTAATGAAGTGAATTATTTACAAGTACTACAGGTACTATGCCTAAAAGTCTTTATTCTACTTGAAAAAAAGAAAAAAAAATCCATTTGTTTACATAAAGCTTTCTTCATAGCATTGCCATCACAGAGTCATTACTATATTTCATATCATATTCACTAACCTTTGGTTCAAAAAAAATTCTATTCAGTGCAGAGTAACTTCATAGAATAGTTTGTACAAAACTGCACTTCGCTTCAAAGGCAACTTTGTTGTGTTGCTTGTGAATCCTGTGTTGGCAAATACTTGTTTGGAGGATGTGTGTAACATAAAAGTACAGATATTTAGATGTTTAGGGAACAACTGTGTTATCCCCCTATTTGTATGCTGCTGATCACTGACATAAAGAAACTTTTCCTTTAATTTTGTTTCAAAGATTATGTTTCTGAATTTGACTATTCTAAGATCAAATGGTCAGAGAGCATTGTTTTCTGATTCTTATAATTTTATAAAGATGATAAGATGTCTGTTAAGCGATTAAGTGACTCAACCTCCATGATATTCATTAAAGGAAATCCTTAGAATTTTTTCCATATACAACAGTTGAATTTGTTTACAAATTTCTATAAGATTTTTTTTAAAGTATTTGATTTTATCATTAGGATTCATAAAGAAGAGAAAAACACTAACTCCTTATAGTTCTACTATCCCAACTAATGATGTGTACAATTTATATCTGCAAGCTCTTTCTTTTTTAATATCTGTTTCAGCGATAGACCTATATTGTTTCCACATTCCTTTTGTTGAACACTGCAATGTCAGCAAAGTGCAGTGTCATACTGTCATCATCGCAAACCTAATGGAAAGACATGTATTATGGATAGTTTTTGTGAATTGCCAGATAAGGTGAGCATGTACTGGTGTTAAAGGAATTGTATTATTATTGTATGTACTTTTGGTAGTTTAGGGTTTTAGCTCACAAAAATTTCTGGGACAAAACCTCGGTCCTGCTGAAGTCAATGTTAAAAGGATCACTGAGGTCAACATGCCAGATTTCACCTCTGGTATTTATGTCCACTGCAGACCAAGGCAAAAGTCAGTGACAGCTCTTGTGTGTGACAGCTCTGTTAGTTTTGGGGGTGGGGATGTGAAATTAGCCAGATATTAATGCAGAGAGTTGGGACAGTGTTTTTTTATGAGTGCATGAGCTGAGCATGAAACATATTCTGGATCAGGAAAACGAGCTGCTAGAATTTCCACCAGCCTTAAAAGAAATACATTATTACTGTAGAACTGGTGGCAGTAGTCCTAGAGCTGGCAGTTCACATGGCAAAGGATGGAAGCCTGATAACAGCTGATAGTGATGGGAACTTTTTCTCTGACTTCAATATGATTCTGGAATGAAATGCTGGCCCTATCGATAGTTCATCTACATCCTGTTTTGCTCAATTCCAGTTGAAGTCAGTGGGAAGGCACAGGCCTCTCTAGAGAGTGATTAATTCAATCCAAAGGCAACTGTGAAGAAGTATGTGGAAGGTGATTCACTTGAATTATTCCTTCCATATACTTGGAGGGGAGTGAAAAATGATGACTAATACAGGCAAGTCAAATATCCAGATCTCTAATGAATCTTCTAAATGGAATCTTCAAAATATCATGTTGAAAATCTTGACATGACTAAATTTAACAGCCAAAAATAAGTTTAAATTTAGTTTCAAGACCCCCAGTCAAACTGTGCTGAAGTTTTCTAGCTAAGCAGGAGAGAAGGATGAAAACAGTCTTCCTTGTTAAGTCTTGTCTCCTATATAAGGTGCTTCCTACAGTGCAGGCTGTCTTCTCTTCCAGTAGCATTTTTAAAGCCATCTGTATAAACAGGAACTGTCAAGGACAAAACTCCATTGGTGTCTACCAGCCTAACTGGGTAGGCATATGCTTTATATTGTCAGAGGGATATAAAACCATGCATGATTCCCCCCCTGCTGTCTGGGAAGCAAACAGACATAAGAATCTACATAAAAACATTGTTTACCCAATATATTGGTATAACTTACTTGGTTCTGATAAAAAACTGATTCTCAAATCAGTATTGTGACGGCTGCCTTTAGGGAGGTATACTTGTGTAGCAACGCTGTGGTACAAAATATCTGATATAGATCCCAACCTGAATAAATAATGTCAGAACCTGTAAAGGCAGCATCTAGTTTCTGGTACTACCACTGTTGCAAAATCCCCTGTCCAGGGAGAGGGGAAGACATTCTGATGGGTGGTAAATAGGTTTTGGTGAGCAAACAGGGAAAAGGAAGGTCACTGTAGATCCCAGCCCAATGTCTAACATCAGGAAAGTATCTCTATCCAGCAACACAAACATAGTGTATCCCTTTCATCTCTACGCACCTTTGGCAGGGCTGCATGCTTAGAAGGCATTCAGAGGAGTGGAGCAGCTCATCTCTTGGGAACTTGCAGCAAAGAAGGGCATTCACTGGGGTTGTTCTGCTGAAAAAGTGGCAGAATGTTACAATCCTTTCCACACATTAGACTTGCTTCTTGCTGTGGGTAATGGAGATATTATATGAAAATTTGTAAAGGAACATTTGCCTCTATATTTTTAGGGCACATAATACCTATTAGTTTCTTCTAGATTACTACTAATGGCCACATCAGACCAAATAGGAGTTATATGAGTTCAACAGAGTCCTAAGACAACATCCCAATTAGGCATACACGCTTCAAATTTTGAAAGCAGTAAAACATATCTATTTGGAAAAAAATCCAAGCTTTTCTGAAAAATCTTTACCAAAGCTAAGTCATGAACTACTTAAGCCTGAGTCACATAGACAAGAACAAAAAATTGGGTTGGTTGGTGTGGGAAACCAACCCACAATCGAGAAAATGTCTTATTTAAAACAGAGAAACCACAACTCCCATGGACGTGAGAGACGAGAGAGAGTGAGAGAGAGAGTGAGAGAGAGAGAGTGAGAGAGAGAGTGAGAGAGAGAGAGTGAGACAGAGTGAGAGAGAGAGAGAGAGAGAGAGAGACTCCGATCACACCGAAAAACTGCAAGCTGCTGATGTCACTGGAGCCGCCCAANGAGCGGGTGGGTGTGGCACTCTTTCATATTGTAACATCTCTGTAGAGTAGATACAGCTTTATTAGGATATATTTAGTAATAAACTTATTAAAAACTCATTTGATTTCCATATTCGCCTGTGAGCTTGGTGGGGAGATATCCCAATTTACCCTCAACCCTTCTCCCTTTGGGAGGTGGTCGGACCTCTGCGCGCCCGACCACGACAGTTGGTTTTGCTTGATTTTTTTGTGCATTTTGTTTGCTTTTTCCCCAGATGATTAATTCATTCCACACTACCTGAGACATTAGTCTAATATTTACAAATTTTGGAGAGCTTTGAGAGTTAACTGATCAGGAAGACCAACACACTAAATGTTAACAGAATTCCTCCATGGAATTCTTATCTTAATATAATCAGCTTAAGCCAAGGGGTATAAAAGCCAACTTTTTTTTTTAAATAGGTTAAAAGAAATAACAAATTAATGGAAGAGAATGGTTGTCATCTCAGGTTTAATTACAACCTTTATTAATGACAAACAAAATCAAAGCTAAGGCTTGTATCTTCCTCATTATATTCTACAAATCCCACTTTCAATACCTTTATATGGATTTACTCTCATTCAGAAAAAAATATTACCAAATATTCCTGTAGACTGTGATGAAAAGTACCAATACATCCCAAACATTTTTGAGATAACAGATGTTTTTTAAATACTGTAACTGTAAAAGGCACAGATTTATAGATCCCTAAGAGAGTTTTTGGTATTATTTGACTTCTGATCCACAGCAGAACATAAGGTTCTGAAAATCCTGATAAACTAAATAGGTAGGTAAATAAAGCCAGGTTGGATGGGGCCTTGAGCAACCTGTTGTAGTCGGAGGTGTCCCTGCCATGGCAGGGGGGTCAGAACTAGACGATCTTTGAGGTTCCTTCCAACCCAAATCATTCTAGAATAATGTTTGACTTGCAGTTTAAAAACAGTAAAAGGTGGTACCCTTGGCTCTACTTGGCATTGATATTAAATTAAATCAAGGAGATGCAGTACTCTCATTGACCCTGAACATGACTATGGAAGAAGTGGCACATTTAGTATTAAGACTCTCAAACTGGACTAAATTTAAGGTGTTTGAAAAAATTTTTACCTATTTTCGTGTTTCAGTCGGTGTACACAGAAGGGACCTTGAAAACAAAGAGTCAAGGGTTTACCAGCAGGGCAAAAGTAACATACTTGAAAAATGAAATGCAATGAATTCTGTGAACAGAAAAAGCTATTTCCCATATATAGAAGACATATTAATGATATTACAATCAAGAAGAGAAAAGATAAGTCCTTGGTACAAGACTGAAGCCCTGAGTGAAGTAACTGAAGCTGTGACCCTGTGACCCTGTACACTTCAGTGTACAGCAAAGTGACTAATTCATTGAAGAAGAGAGAAATACTAGGAATTGGACAAGCTACTGCTGGGGTTGGGAGCAGCATCTGTGTAGCTCTTGGCTCTTGTCCTGTGCCCTTTTGAGCAACAGCTTGGATCTGCAGGGCCTTTACTACTCTTTTCTTCAGTCCTTTTCATGCTCAGCCTCCCAGTTTTAGGGCAGGAAAATTCAGTTCTGGTTTTATAATCCTCATTGCCACCTTCTTTCCTAGAAAGAGGCAGGAGTAAATTGTAAGATCAACCAATGGACTTTGGGATATCTTGATCCATATAGCATTTGCAAAAATTTAGTAAATGACAACTTTTCTGTCTTATCTGCTCACTCTAAGTCTGTTTTTTTTTAACTGTATTTGCTTGCTATGTCATTCTTCTACATTTCTTTGCTAATAAAATGGCTGTCATTCTTTAATCCTTTAATCTCAAGCAGTCTGGTGTATTAAAAAGAAAAAATGAAAAATGTATCTAGAAGTATTTTGCTATTTTAAATCAAGCTAGTAGAGCAATGTTATCAGCTGAATCTATTAATTTCACTTCTATTATGTCAGTCTACCCAAACCTGTTTTTTCATTATAATTTTTTCCTATTGAGCAGTCAATCCTTTCTAAATTTTGGCAATTTCTAATAACCAGTGGAACAATAACACACTTTTTCTATAATGAAGAAAGAACTCTGTGTCTATATGAAGTATAAAAGGGTAAGGCTGGTGTATAAATTAACCAACAAGCAGATCACAGTCTAATCCATTTTTCACTCAAGTACCATTTACTTCTGGGCTTGTTTTGCATCAAAAGCAATTGCTACTTTCTTATATAATTAAAACAATATTTTTTTTTTTGCTTTACAGCATTGTTAAATAAATCCAAAGCCTTTTTCAAAGCCGAAGGATGATTTCTCTTGCTTTAAGGAGGCATTTCCCAGCCGAATTTAACATGTGTATATGTGCATACATATTTAAGCTAGCCTAGTTACAGAATTTCTCTGTTGCCTTTGTCATAGTTACTGCTTTAGTGAGGTATATGCCTGGGTACAGCACTGCAGCCTGGAGAAAAGACCAAGAAAACCTTGTGCATATCTAGTAACTGTATTTATGGGAACTCCTGTCAGTATGATTTTAAAAAGCTTGTTGAATGCAATGACCACATCAAAATTACTATTCCTAGTTCACTTGCACTCAGTCTGTATCTGTGTAAAACTGAAATTTAAAATCCATCCACAGTTATCAGCTAAAGAAATGGCTTTAGATCTGAAACAACATGAGCAAACTTTTTAACATCTAAAGCAACAGTTCCTGAAAGGAACCCAGATACCTGAATTTAAGAAAACTCAGAGCCCAGGTGATATTGATAAAATTCTGGCCTGGCTGATTTCCTTTAAGGTTAGCTATTTGTTTATCTTTTGATGTGGTGTAGTCTTTCTACATTAATCGAAAACTGCAAGGAGTTAATAGACTATGGTCACTGTTATATACTGATGGCAGGATTTATGATGAGACATTTGTGTGTCAATATACATCCCTGTTGTCAATCGTTTGAAGCTATTGTCTCCATGACTACATCTCCACTCAATATTGAGCTACATTATTAAAAACAATTTCATTATTTGTCTTGTTATGCCTCCCACTGAGGATTTTAAGTTAGCCCTTGACATCTGGGAAGAAACAATTTTATTAGTGGCAGAACTGCCAAGGACATTATAGGGCTCCCTGGAATTGTTTCAAGGAAATGCCAACTTGGTCAATACTGGTAGAGTTCAGAGCTCTATCAAAATAAGACAAAGCAGGTCAAAGCACACTCATCACATGAAATAGACAAGACTGAACTTTCAAGAACAGTACTCTTGAAATACCGACCTTCATATGTGTAAATTTACAGTTTAGATTCAGCAAGCCAAATGCAGGGGATGTATAAGGTAGGCGAATTAATATAAATTTATGTGTACCTCATAAACCTCCTAACACCCTACTCCTGGAAGTGTGAATTCAAGTGCCACACATAAATCTGCTACTACCACCATTGACCTAATTTATTAATTTGCACCCACACTTTCAAACAAATTTAAAAAGCCAATAGCAGACAAACCAAGGCAAACATTATAAAGGGAATCAAAGGGACCAGGTTAGACTACATGAATTCTGGATGACTAAAATTCTATAAGACGATCTCACCATTTGTTTCCTACAATTTTGATAGTAAGTTTGAGCTAAATTTGCTTGACCAGGTAGTTTACACCTATTATTGACCAATGTTTAGCATAGGTTCTGAGAATTAACTGGGCCAGAAGTTACTATACTCTAGTTAACCAGATTATAATTCACCATGGGTGAGAAATACAACAGGACACTGAATTAAAGCCTGAGATGATTCGTAATTTGCATGTATTCAATGAAATCTGAAGAGTCTTTTAAAAAATAACTGGCCATAATAAGAGTTCTTTTCTGGTTTATTATTTTAAATTAGTGAAGAGAAACAGCATCTGGCTTGTGTTCTAGATTGACCACCAAAAAGGCCAAACATTAATAGACAGTATTAAAAATATTCCAGTAACTTGTTTTGTGTCAAGAAATGCTTTTGTCTGTTTTCTTAAACAGTTCAGGATGGGAAAGAACATTTCACAGGAAATAAAAGCAATGAAATACCATCAAGCAGAAGGGAAACAAGACAATTATTCATGACAACAGTCTAAACAAACTTCTTAAATCATAGTCTTGATCATCCAAAGATCTGAAAATGCATGTTATACAGAGGGTGTATAGTGTCAAATTTTAAAATGAGGGAGAAGCAATAAAGATTCACTCCTTTGTAATTCAATATTGGGCTTGTTAAAGGAAGCTGCAATATAGATTGTTTCAGCCGTTATTCACGTGCCATGTACCATGTACCATAAGCATTTACAGGACTTATGTTATAACTAATCTCATTGTTTAGCAGATGAGAACGTATTGACCAGGAGGGTTAATCTGCTTGAGGGTAGGAAGGCTCTGCAGAGGGATTTGGACAGGCTGGAACAATGGCCCCAGGGCAATTGTATGAGGTTTAACAAAGCCAAGTGCCGGGTCATGCACTTCAGTCACAACAACCCCCAGCAACACTACAGGTTTGGGGAAGAGTGGCTGGAAAGCTGCCTGGTGGAAAAGGATCTGGGGGTGCTGGTGGACAGCCACCTGAACATGAGCCAGCATGTACCCAGGTGGCCAAGAAGGCCAACAGCATCCTGGCCTGTATCAAAAATCATGTGTCCATCAGGAGTAGGGAAGTGATCATGCCCCTGTACTTGGCACTTGTGAGGATGCAGCTTGAGTATGGTGTTCAATTTTGGGCACCATAGTATAAGAAAGACATTGAGGTGCTGGAGTGGATCCTAAGAAGGGCAGCAAAGCTGGTGAGGGGTCTGGAGAACATGTCTTATGAGAAGCAGCTGAGAGAACTGGGGTTATTTAGTCTGAAAAAAGAGAAGGCTGAGAGACCTTATTGCTGTCTGCAACTACCTGAAAGGAGATTGCAATGAGCTGGGTGTTGGTCTTTTTTCCCAAGTAACTAGCTATAGGATGAGAGGAAATGGGCTTAAGTTGTGCCAGGGAAGGTTTAGATTGGATGTTAGGAAAAAAATTCTTTACTGAAAGAGTGGTCAAGCATTGGAACAGGCTGTCCGTGGAAGTGGTGGAGTCACCACCCCTGGAGGTGTTCAAAAACCATGTAGATAAAGCACTTTGGGACACGGTTTAGCTGTTATGGTAGTGTTGGATTAACAGTTGGACTTCATGATCTTAGAGGTCTTTTTGAAACTTAATGATTCCATGATTGCAGCATCATATGTCAAGAAAAACAAAAAGAAGTGCTATTTTGACTTTTCTGGGCACCTCTGTGAAAAAAAATCTTCAGTTTGCACAAGAATCTTTTCTGAAGATATATATATATTGATACATATATATATATACACTCATGATGACATTTTCATGCCACCTTTCAGAGTGTGAGAATTGTGACAATTCTGTACAAGACATAATTATTTCCCTTAAGATTGGAGGGTTTTAGTGGAATGAATCTGTCACCCTATATGTGCTTTAGGTAGAAAATGTCTCTCCCATCACCTCGTGGGCTAGTGATGTCAGCTTGCATTTGCCTGGCACAGGGTTTGTTAAAAGTCTGCTATTGCCTTATCTTTTGAGAACAGCTGGCTGGTTAAAATTGCATATTGAATTACTTGAGCTCATTCATATTTCAAAGCATGTTTATATCTGTCAGTGTGCAGTTTTATAACATCCCTCTTATATTTTACATCAACAGTATTAACTACAACTCATGTTGTTCTTCTGCTATTAAAAGTAACAGATGGTACACTAAGCTGTTTTTTCTTCAACATAAAGCACGCAGTCAGTTGACATTAAAATGTGTTTCTGTTCTGAAAAGTGGTTTTTGTAAAATATACTTTGTGGATTCCACGTTTATTGTTTCTCAATGATTCTTGGATGAAATACTGTCTTTGTTATAAGCTATAAATTGGGTTTTCCAGCTGCTTGCAAGTTTGGGTGGTTTGTGGAAATAAAGCTGTTTTTAATAGTACCGAAGGAAAAAGGCTTTGCAATAAGGATTTAGGTACCAAATTTGTTCATGTCATACAGTCAGGCACAGATTCTAGCTCAGCCCCCAGATCTGTACTAGTCTTACTAAAAAAGGAGGACTGAAATAACAATATGCAAAACAGAATATGACTAACACTTCTCTCACACCAGTCAGCTAAACTCTTGACGTATTTCTATCTGCTTAGTGGAGCCCACACCAGCCCACAGCTGGAATTGCTGTCACATTGTCTGTCACCTCTCAGAAAGTACAGTGGGGTGCTGATGTTTGCTCAGGAAGTATCTAATACTTTGGCAGATCATGTGTCCTTGGCTAATCTGGAAGATGAAGTTTCATTGATGCCCAGATAATACAGATTATTATGAAAACCTCTGGTCTTTCATTGGTACCTGTCAGGGCTATTTTCTAAGGTTTCTATTCTGATTGTTTAGTTTTGATTAATCTCTTCAAGTGAAGTAACAGGAGTTGCTGAGAGATGTTACTTTTACAGCTTTCTCTGGTTTTCATTTATTTTCCTAACTCTCTGATAACATGGTGGTATGGAGGCATCTGGCATAGAGTTAGCTGAACACTTTGCATCCTAAAAAAAAAACACTTGGAAATTTTTGGAAAGCTGTATAATAGTATAGAGAAAATTAAAAGTTGGTACATTTTAATATCCCTGTTTTCCCTCACTTGAGAAAGAGGTATGGTAAAGGAAGATGTAGAAAATTGCTGGAAAAAATACTTTTTCATATGCTTTTTTATTGATGCTTTCAATTTAATTTGTGCAGTGAAAAACTAGCATTAAGAAATTCCTTTTTCTGTGTTGGGATGCAACACTGTAAAATTTTTCCCAGTTAGTTGTCTTGTGCAAACTTTAAAGACACAGGGAGACATGATTCTACATCTTTAAAACAACTAACATACATATTCTTGCTTCCAAATAACAACATGAGAGAGGGATAAAGAGACGCTTCTAAGTATAAGTCAGGAAACACTGAAAAAGTTATGCAGCATTTAGTATTTTACAAAGGATAACAGAGACACCTAATGGCAAAGAAAGGGAACTTGTTTAACTTTAAGCCTGAGCAAAATATTCCTTTTAGGAAAATGAAAGGTACCATGAGATGTGCACCAAACCAAAATTTCCGTTTGATATTCTAGTCTAGTTGTAATATGGACAGATGCAGAAAGCATATGGATTTATGCACCCCACAATAGTTGGTGATAATTGTTACCTGATCACTGCTTTGGTTCGAAGTTCTCACTTCCAAATAATTAACTCTAATTTTAAAATTCTTTTCCTGTATTCTATACAAATGTCACTGCAAAAATGCTTGGTTAGTGGTGAGATTTTTTCTTTTTTTTTTCAAGAAACCTTTTAATCAAAATATAGTGCTTCACCAAAACTTTGACTTCATTAAATAGGGTTTTTTATACAAGCCCAAGCAGTTAAGAAGATGTGAAGGAAGTTGTTCTGAGGATTTTCTTAAAAAGAAAAACAAGCAGTTGAAAAGGAACCACACTTCTCCTCTGTATTCTTCCTAAAACTGTGGTGGAAGTGGAAATCAAGTGACAACTGAAATTCAGGTTACACCTGTTCATTAACAGGCAAAGATGAAATTCAAACAAGCTCATGAGATCCACATATAAACCAGATACAGGCAGTACCTGAAATCACATTTGGAATAGTTGCCTTGCTAAGCAAATGCCACTTTACTGGCATCAATAGAGAGCTCACCAAAACGGCAGCTATACATGGAGGTGAAATGTTGAAATAATGTGGTGCCCGGGTACAGTAAAGAGGATGGAAATGGGTAAAGACTCTACGACCTTTATAAAAATCCCATGGAGTTATAGACTTACATAAACCATGCTGAACTCTCACATTATAAGAGAAAAAAGTGCATGGACAGTCTTCAATGTGTTTAAGATATTGGGTTGCACAAGAGAAGAAAAACACAGTTGTCTGCTGCTGCTTCTATTAATCAACAAAGGAACAAGGGTGAGTGTGAGATCTTGTCCTCCCTGCTCAAGCATCAACAAGAGCAAAGGGTCAGAAATTAGCAAACAGATTATTGCAAAGTACTCATGTCAGCAGCAAGAGAAATTTGGGACTCTCATTCTGGTCACCTCTTAGCCCCAGGAATGTCTGGCTGTTCCTTAATTAGGCTAGATTGTAGGCTTATGATACAGCCTGAAGCGAAAGTGCCAACCTCAGTTACAAAATATTCAAAGACATCCATAAAACTGCATAGTTGTTCTATAATTCTCTTCTGATTGCTTTTAGATTAATTGCTGTAGCACACTACTGACTTCATGCCTACTAGACTGGATTGAAAGAGGAACAGTTTTTGTGACTCATTTAAGGAAGTGTTTAAAAAATTGTTCAGTTCAAAAGGCTTCAGAATCTTTTTTATCATTTTTCTATAGGCAATCTTCTGTTAAAAAATACTCAGTATTATCTGGCTATGTTTTCCTGCTCTGGCCACACAGAAATAAAAAGGAGGATCTCTGCAGAAAAAGAAAGGATCCCATTTCCTTTTTCCTCTCTCTCAGTAATAGAAGTCAGAGGTGTCACTCCTACAAGACATAAAAAATATGTGTGAAAACTAAAAATTGGTTTTCTTCCTCAGTGAACAATCCCTGTTTTAAAGTGGTATTTCTAAACTTTTAATGGGTTTTCTCATCCATACTAATCCTTGTAATATATTTTCATATAAACACTCTATAAGTGTCTTGTAAGGGCCTTCTTAGCTCCTTTTTAATTGTAGCATCAGCAAATGCAAACCTCAGGAAATAATTTTGTCTAGCATAGAGAAAAGTGAGCTCTTCACCCAACTTGTATTTATAGATACAGAGAAGCTTAACATAAAGAATATGTTTCCATTGTTAAATGTCACAGTCCTTTAAAGATAATTTTCTTCATCATGAAATTTACTAGTGAAAAATATATGTCTAGAGAGGTAATAGATAAACTGCAGTTGTTGCACTTTTTACACCTCTCTCCTTAGAAAATATAATCAACAGAGAAATATATCCCACTCTAAAAGTCTGTGCTTGGTCTGACCAGGAGCTTTCCCCACCCTTACGTCTCCTTATAATGAGCTTCAATTTTCCATTTTGCCAAGATACATTTCAAATCTAGTTCATACAAACCAGCGTCAAGTCCTATGGTGTTATCATGTGCCAAGAGGCAACAAGTATTTCAAAGCAAAATTTGAACCAGGAACCTTGCCTGCACAAATCCTAAAAATGACTTGGTTTCAGACCCAATAAACTGTCCACAGTAAACCCAGAGGTGCCTATTGACTTAATCTTAACCTCATGCCTTAGCTTTAACCACAGCCATATAGCCTCTGCTAGAACAACACAAAGCTGGCTGGCCCTGTAGTTGCTTGCATTAAATTTATAGTAGTGCCCACCCTACAAACAGCTACAGCTCTTAAGTATCAAACAGCTACAGCTCTTAAGTATCAGATCTCTAGAACAGTCTCTAGTCTTTTTGTACCCAGCATCAATTCCAGAAAACAAAGAAACTTATACCCAAATTAAAACAGGTTTTCCTAGTAGCCTGTTTTCTCTTGAAGGCACTAGCTAAAGTTGGGTCTCTCCAAGGTCTGACAGCCTGAGTAACTAAGCCATCCTTGGCAGAATCAGAACAAATTGAGAAAGGCATCAACTGTGGGAGTCTGTTCAAAGCTGGCCACCCTTGGTAGCCCCAGACACCACCATTGGACCAGGCTTTCCAACCCTTGCTGGTTGCAGCACTGATTCTGAAATATCCAGTCTCTCTACACACAGCCCTTAACTTAGTTTACAGTTCTTTGCTACCTTGAACAATGCTTCTAATCTTAATCTTAGCTTTAATTATGCTCAGAAGTCATTAGCAGTTCCAGAGCAAGACAAAGGAAGCAGATCTCTGCTAATATATGTATTAGTACTATACTGGTGGCCTTTGAAACATTGAAACATACCCTTACGTAATCTGAACAAGAATCTGCTCTGGTAATCTCTGCTGAACAGAGATTAATTTTAGGATCTTCCTGGTAAGTACCAGTCTCACAATAAACAAAGCCAAACAGCCTTTTCTGGTCTATCTGTAACCTAGTTTGTTGGTTTCTTCTTATTTAAACCTTGTATTTATCCCTATCTGCAGACTTAACATAGTCTAAGATCTAACCTTGACAATCTCCAAAACCTCTTCTCCACATGGGGGAAAATTGATCCAAACTGGGCTCATTGTGCCTTGCCGTAGAACTAAAACAAGAATTTTGATAGGTTTTGAGAGCAAGGTAAAATAGGTGGACTGATAGTGAATTCTGGAGGATCTTCCAGGGAAGGATTTTTGCATCTCTACTCCTTAGATGCACATGCATACAAGACCTCAAACATGGCAAATGATTCCCATGTCCAGAGACCCACAGGGGAAAGAGACTGAACAACTATAATGCATGACAGCCATGCCCTATGTTCAAATATTTGCATTAGTATTGCTTTGTTCTATATCTGTCAGCTGGATGAAAGGTTACTTTATTCATAGATCTGCAAAAAAGGAATTACAGGTTTCGTCTGAAAAAGATTTTGTGTTTTCTCTTGTATGTCTTGTGTGTGTGGATTGTTATATTTTTGGTCCTTCACTTTTGTATACTCAAAAATAAAATCAGTAGGCAATAGCTGACATGATAGACCAGAGTTTTAGTTCTACATGACTGTGGGAACTACAGGTGATATCTGCATTCAGTAAAAACAGCATACCCATACATGAAGAAAATGTGAGCTAGAAAGTAAAAGTAAACATGATGAACAGTATATTAAATTTTCCCTATCAGCTGAAGCAAAGTAATCGTGCATATTCATTAGGGAGAGAAAAAAGCCTTGAGGACAAGTAGCAGACATTAGCAAACAATTTTACCTATATGAAAGTCTTAGATAACATTTCCAGAATTCTCCTCCTCAGTTTAACTGAGTCTAAAGATCACATACTGCATGAAGAGACCTGAAAACTAATTGTCTCAATTTCCAACTACCGCTATAGTCAGTCAGAGCAGCAACACAGAACATGTGAAAGCTTGCCAGACTAAAGAATGTTGGTGTAAACATAAAATTAATATTGCAACAGTATTTTGCTGCAAGAGATCAAATTATATCATAAATATTTAAATGAAGACCTACTAGGGTTTTTTAGAATTGTGGTAGAGGTCTGACTTTCCTTAAACTGTTGCAATCAATACCTGAATTAAATAAATAAACTGTTTTCCAGTTCCTCCTTTTCCTAAGGCAACAAGATGAAGCCTGTCTCAGCTTTAAATTCTGTACTTCTAACCACCAGGGAGGCTGTATCTGATCCATATGGAAGTAGTGGTGGCATCTCATCAGACTTCAGCAGGACTCGTGGTTCTGTGCAACCCTGTAGTTCCTCCTTTGTTGGAACTTCCAATTTCAGCCCATTTTGTGTCTAACTGGGTGTCACTACTGCAAGAGAAGAAGAAGAGGAAAATAAGGAAATCCCCCAGCCCCAAAAAGTAGTAAATGGTGCTTAAATATACCATGTTTTCAAATGAGTGCCACAAAATACTCTCCAAAGGGAAGAGTTTTAATGATGAGGAAAGAGAATTTTTCTTTATGAACCATTCCAATTTTTTACAAATATGTTGCAATATATTGCTGAATTGGATGAATCTTGATCAACCAGAGACCTCAAACACCTTTGAAGTTAGCTCTCTTTTGAATAGTTGTCCTGGTTTGAGTTAGAACCAAACCAATTATTTCCAGTGATTTTACTTTTCTGCTGAGTCTCTGCTAACTAACTGCACTTTCTGAAATTAACAGCATGTTTTCACATCCAGCTTGGTGATGGAAGTACTCAAGAGAGCATCAAATACCAGCCTACTTGTGAAGTAAGCAAACTGGTTCCAAAATATGGTGGATCTTCCCACCACTGGATCTCTCCAGTCACTCCCTTTCTTAAGAGGAAAGGCAAAGCATTTTCTAATGTATTTTAATGAAAACAGTGACAAAACTGGGTGGATACTAGGGGACATGCTTTTTTTATTCATGAGGAAAAGGCAGTTAAGACAATTCTTTCCATTGAATATGGCCTCTGAGCTGTCTAGTATACAAGGAAATTATTTTTTTACATAAACTGCTCAATGCATCACCACGATGATTACTATGCAGCTGACATGGTTGTTGGGGCAGAGTTGAATAAACAGCAGCTCCCACCTGTACTTTACAAATGTGAAGTGCTGATGGCAAACGACATGATTTTGCAAAACCAGTCATCGTTACCCCAGTAGTTCATGTGCTGTCACAGTAATGGCCATGACATTCTCAATATTGTTAGCCATAACGGTCCATTGACAAAAAAGAAAAGAATGAGGACACACGCAGCCCCAGGTCTGATAATATTTACCTTTTTGCCCTTCATAACATGGCATGTGATGTGTGCGGTTCTGTGTGTTGCCCTTTCTATGAATAAGTGCCTGGGGGAGCTTGCATGATCTTCTGCATGACTGGGTAGGTACCAGAAAAGCTAGCTTCCTTCTTCCTGTATGTCAATCATACAATCTGAAATTTGAATTAGATTAGCTTTGTCGTTGAAATTATACTTTACTATTGTAAAACCTAAAATAATTTTTTTAAAGTTAAAACCAGGTCTTAATTCTACTACAACATTTCCTGTAGAAAGAGACATGCGTAAGAAAGCAACTGCAAATTTCACAATTCTATTATCTTCCAGCTTGACTTCATCTTAGTTCCCTATGGCATTTTTGTAAACTTTCAGCATCTTAAACCCAAAGAAAAGGTAAACATTTAGTCCGATTTGTTGTTTATTTGGATTGTTTGTTTGTTTGTTTCAAATGTCTTGGTACTGAGAAGAGGAATGTTTTTTTCTTAATTATTTTTTACTCCTGAGAACATGGTGGATTGAAATCTAAGCAGTTTAATGTTGTAGAGCCTGCTTTCAGATTTCAGCAGCTCTGGCACTTTTCCCAGTGATTTTGTTATCCTGTCAGAAACTGGTACCATACTTCTGGCACTGTGTATGACGTCCGGGGAGAGAGCTCTCAAGCAGTAGAAGCCACACACCACCAGAGGGTGCCAATTACTTTCACAAGCAGGATCTTTGAAATGATCTTGTGAGATAAATACTACACTATTTACTGCGTGGACATATCCAGAAGGTTGTGTTGGGCATTTTACTGACCACCAAAAGCCTCTGGGTGGCATTTCTCATGTGCATAAAGCCATGTGAGCCAAAGCATACAGCACACAGCCCTGTGGCCTCTTGGCCCAATTGCAGAGACGAGATCAGGTGCATGATTTGAATAACTGTCTGCAAGAGCTATTTTAAAGCATATGATGTTACACAGCCAAGAAATCTGCAGGCAAATGGGTGAGTAACAAGGTGTAAGGACACAGGGATGTGTTAGGAGTGGTGTCCTTGCAGAGCAGGCAGCGAACTCCCAGTGTAGCATTTTAACTGTGATACGTGCAGAGAGTTTGGTCACCTTTGCGTGTGCTGCTCACTACATGAGTGAAATTTAAAAGAGCGGGATGGCTTGGGAGGTTTCCTTGTTAGAGAGCAATGCACTTGATAGGGATCTTCTCTTGCATTTCCTCTGCTACTTCTGAACTGCAGAAGCTGTTCCCTTCTACAAAAGCTCCCATTATAAATAGCCTTAGTGCTTCTCCGAGCCTCCAAAGAAGACATTAGAACAAAACATAGAAAAAAGACAGGTTGGGGGGTAATTACCGTGGAGGAACAATTTATGAATTACAAGCAATTTAGAGTGATAGTAATCTCTTACAGTTCTACAGTATTAAGGGAGTCTGTGTTCTAACAATTTGGATTTTTGTTTGTCTTGTTTACATAAGATGTAATCTGAGCTGAAAGTATCTGTTAATACTCAAGAACAGTGAAAAATACAGTGGTGGTCCTATTTTGGTTGTTTTCTTTTTGTGTGGGGTCGGGGTGTGGTGGGTTGACCTTGGCTGGCTGCCAGAGTCTCACCGAGCTACTCTCTTGTTCCACCTACTCAACAAGGAGGGTAGAAAATGGGATGGAAAAGCTCACAGGCTAACATACAGACTGGAAGACTGCTTACTAGTTACTCTCACAGGTAAAACAGACTCACCTTGGGGAAGATTAATTTGATGTATTGCCAATTAAGAATAAAATAGGACAATGAGAAAGGAAGACAAAAACTAAAACATCCTCTTGCCACCCCTTATCCTCCCAGTCTCAACTTCACTCCTGACTCCTGAACCTCCTCTCCTCTACAGCAATGCAGGGTGATGGGGGATGGGGGTCACTGTCAGTCCATAACAGGTCTTCTCTGCTGCTCCTTCCTCCTCATGCTGTTCCTCTGCTCCAACACAGTTCTTTCCCATAGGCTTTAGCTTCCTTCAGGACACATGCACCTGCTCTGTGGGTCTTCTCCTAAGTATGGATATCTGCTTCACTGTAGTCCTCTTTAGGGGTAACAGGGTCTCTGCTTGGGAACCTGGAGCATGCTTTCTCCCTCCTTCTCTCATCTTTGTGTTTGCAGAGCTGTTCCTCACACATTTTCCTCCCTTTATGCTCTGCAGCATAATTTACCCTTTCTTAAATACACATTCTCAGAGGCAGCTCACTCATGGCTGAGGGGCTCAACTGTGCCCTGAGGTGGGTTGGTTGAAATCAGCCTCACAGAGGTCACCTGTGCCTGGACACCTGCACCCAATACAAGCGATTAGGGAAAAATTACAACATTTAAATACCAAGATGAAGGGAGAAATGGAGAAAAGACTGAAGGAGGAAGGAGCATCTGTTGAGTTAACCAAGAGGCTAAGATTTTGTGGTTGAAAAAGGGAGCCGCAGGACACCAGATAGGTCATGTTATAGCCAGAGCTCTGGAAGAGTTTTCTAATGGAGAGAGGGGCAGCCAACAAAAGAAAACACTTTGTAGAGAAAAAAATGAATAACATTATTTCATTTTCTCTGAGGGATTATTTTCCCAAAAGAAATAATAGAATCAGTTTAAGAGGAAGATGGAGCAAGAAGAAAGTGGAGATGAATTAAACTCAAGACTTCTCCATATTCTGTAGCATCCCATCCTTGCAGAAATTTACTAGTTACCTTTACAGTTTCACTGTGAGATATTTTTGCATTTTACCTAGATGTACATGAATTAATTTGTGTCCACTCACATCCCATGCCAAGCCACTGTCTGGCCCAAGGGAATGTTATTGACATCTTCACTTTCCAATAATGAAGTTTCTTCCCAGACAACAATGATAAATCAATTACTTGTCTGGTGATTTAGTTTTAGAAAGGTTAAGAGCTGCAGGTAACCAAATGTGTCTGTGATAAGTAGGAAATCTCCTTGGCTGCTGGAACTGTTGGTAGCTTTGACCATAACAAAAGCATAACAGGCAAGGATGCTTAGAGTTGCCTGCTGCAGCAAAGCATCTAAGATTTTGTATATGGTAGGGCTTCTTACAGGCTGAAAGTTAAGCCACAGTTCTCTGTTCAATCTAGGTCAAAATGATAATAGGAAGGAACTTGCATAGCTAATATGTTTGTATCACATTCCACTCTGCATCCAGCTTCAGAAAAGGTGTCAGGTGTTTCCACACAGCTGCTTCTGCTTAGAGCTGACCAAGCAGACAGAGGAAGTACATTAGAAAAGAAGTGTCTGTATGTGGGGAAATGTTAACTTTTATGTCTCTTTAAAGCATTATAAGTGCCCATTAGTGAGGAAGCCAAGGAGTCAGTTGTTTTCAGGAGGGACACATCAGCATTCACTGCAGTGTTTGTGTTGCAGATCCTGGCTTTGTAATATAACCCATCCCTCAATTCCTTATGGACTCCGATCAGATCTGGAGCTCATGTGGTTCGGAATGTCATCAGGAAAGATATAGGAGACCAGATCTGCAAAGGCAGCGAGACACCTTCCTACCCTGGATTGTTAAGTAGATATAGTACTCCTTCCAGAAAATCTGCATATTTAGCAACTAAATTAGTTACAATTTTTCATCAGTTTCAGGCTGCTTCATGCTTCATTATTGCACATGAAAATGATTAATTTTCTACATTTCCTTATTGTCTTTGGTACGGTGTAAGTTTGTTTATACTGCAAGGAATGTGACAGAATGTATCAGACAGATTTTGCCAGGAAATTGCCTGTCTACATTTACATTGCATTTCTGAGGCACTGACTGCAGGTTCATTCACGTTGCACAAAGCCACGTCTTTGTTTTCAGAGTCTTGGAGACAAGGAAGCCATCAGAGGTACCTGAAGGAAACTCCAAAATGATCCTTGATGTCAGTGGGGCATATAGGAGTTCATTAAGATCTTTTGGGGGATGGAAAGTGATTTTAAGAGGATAACTCATGATTTCTGACCTGACAAGAGTGTTTGAAATGTTGTATGGAGGAGTTGAAGATTGATTTCAAGTGATTGTCAGTTTGGTCGTGGGTGGGATTACACATGGAAAAGCGTGCTATCCCCCAGTGCTAATGAAATTCCTTTGGTGTTCATGGCAAATGTGGATATTGGTTAATGGTACCATCTGACTATAATTTGTTATCTCATTTGTTATTTCTGAAGCCTTTTTGCTATAAATAGTACAACTTAGTAGGAAGATGGCCATCAGGAGAGATGATACTTGGCCTTTTCCTTCTTTATACATAATTACATTATGTTCATTCCTTAAAGACTGGGTCAGGTATTGCCCCTTGAAAGGGAGATTGTTCCTTGCCTTCAATGACTACTGATCCTGGCAAATACAGAAGACAGAAGAAACCTCAAGAGGTGTTGGGAAGAACTGGAGGAAAGGCTGTCAGCAGTTCAAACAGCAAGACTGCAAGGCTGCTGAAAGGAGCAGGCGGAGGCCAGTTTTAGGGGAGAAGGAAGGGCTTCTCTGAGCTTCTTTTCTAAGCTGTGCAGAGTTTGTTGCAGCTCAAAAAGCTACTGAGTGATTCAAACCAAGCCTGGAAGCAAGACTCACATGCAAAGACATATAAGGCAATGAATGGGTGAGTTGGTTATGAACCTTTTATCCACGTTATGCTTGCCCAAGCTGCTCTGAATTTTCTTTGTCGAAGCTTGTAACTTGGTTTACAGTCTAATAAAAAAGTGCTTTTCAGAACTTGGTCTGGTCCAAGTCTTGGTCCTTGTGGGGAGCCCTAGAAGAAGGTCTGAACACACGTACATCTCGGAGCTCTCACCAGCTCAGGAATCCATCACAGGTGCTAAGGACAATTGCTGTTTACGATCTTTCTTTCTGTGTATCCGAACTCTACCTATGTCTTGTCTCTATGGCTTTCATTCCCACTTCTTTCTTTTCATTAAAACGGCCATAAAATTGTTCGTGTTGATGTTACAGCACAACTGCCAATTACATTGTCAGCATATATCCAGTTAACACCGATGGGCTACAGTGAGATGTTTTCACCTTTTTTTTTTTTTTTAATGTTCATCAGTACTTGAAACTTAACAACTGAAATTTATGGCAACTTGCAAAAAAACCTAGTTTTTCATTTTTGTGTCTGAATTATCTGTTGACTTGTCTGAAAACTCAAGAACATAATGTTCTGTATACAGTTACACTTACTTCTTCTTTGTACTTAAGATATACCTTTATAAATATGTATATACATTAAATTGAAAGTTTGAAGAACTACAGTAATTCTACTGCGTAATCCAGGCATAATTTTCCAAGAACCTGAATGACAAGGAATTTTAACTCCATTTTCAAATCCATATAATCTCAGCCACAAGAAACAAGTGGATAGATATTATCATATCTTATTCATATCCCTGTCCAGGTATTCAGGTAGTTGTGAGGAAAATAAATAAATTTTAATTTACAGAATTATATCCTTCTCTGAATGTATTTAGTCAAAAGTTTGTATGGAGAAAAAATAAAGATTAAATATTATTTTTGGGCAAATATTTTTACTATTTATTTTAAAATAAATTTATTTTCATTTTATGTAAAAGTAACTGTAATTATCCAAATGCTTTTATTTCAAGAAAGGATAAAGTGTCAAGCTCCAGAGCTGCATTTTAGGCCAAATGCAAAAGATGTAGCACAAAATGTAAATATATTTATGTAATGTGCTCATAAATGATTCAGTGTTTAGACACCAATCTAATTTTGTTTAAACTGCATCACTTTATTGTAGGCTACAAGATTTTGAAGTTTGAATTAAAATAATGGGCAATATAGATTTAGCTTTTGGATAGGTTTTGTTGTCTTGTTTTTACTCTATTATTTTTCATTGTGGGGAAAAAAAATTAGCTTTTGGGGGAGGAAAACATGAAAAGGAATAGGTAGAAGATCTTCCTGAGTAAATAGCTGTTCCTGAATTTATTTCAATTTGATTGTCTATAGCTATGATAGTCTAGAGCAGATGTTCTAGCTTTCTCTACGATCTCTGTAATAGCCTTTAGAAAAGTAAATTAAGCTTCTCAAAGTGCTTTCCAAATAGCAGAGATAATAATGAAAACAAATTGTGTGAAAATATGGTGCATTAATTAGTTTAATTGATGCAGTGGTTTAGTGTGAGTATGATCTGCTGTCAATTGTCTGGATACCAGTCTCAGGGCCACTCAAGATTTTGAAAGGACATGTTTTGCAAATTTCCTCCCTTGTACCAAAGTGCCACATTCTCCTAGGGAGAAAATAGATCCAAAACAGAGGATGCCAAATGTCTGGATGCTTGTTTTTCCTTGTGTAAATGAAAATTTTCACCTTTTGGAAAGAGGGGGAGCAGAGCTTTCTTTTGACCTGTTCTCTTCAGTTTGGTAGTAAAATTCCTGAAAACTGTACAGTCTTCAAGAAAAAGCCAATTATAGTAAGTTCTCCACAACGGGACTCCCAGAATATGGAAAATAAATTCTGCGGTGGGTAAAAAGTTGGTAGGGTGAAGGAGCCCTGGGTATCTACTTCTCCAGTCATGTACAACAGGAGAGAGAAGGTCAGGGTTATTAGGGGATGGTTCTCTTAGCTACTTACATTTGAGTTTTTCAGCTTGGCGTGGTGTTTTCCCTCTATCTCTTTGCACAGATTACATTTGATTTAACTTACTTGTCACTGAGAAGGAAGAACTGCTGGTTTCTGAGTATCTAGACTAAGAGATATGGATAAGTTTCAATACTGAATCACAACAACTGATTTTGTGAATGCATTTTCCAGATATTAATTAAAGCTAACAGAGGTGAGCTGTATGCCTTTCATGCCTTAAAGAGTACCAACATAAATATCTAGAGAGCTATTTCAGAACAATATACTTGTTCTGAAAAAAATGCATAGTGTGTAGAAGAGGAATATACTTGACAGTTTTGTTTACAGCTAAGGAATAATACTAGCATGAGAATAAATGGATGTAATAGGCCTCAGAAACCACTGGAACAATGAGATTGTAGCCTCCAGTGAAAGTTGTGCAAAATACAGTGAATTCTAGCTCAGTTTTAGGTGAAAGAGGATATACTTATAAAAGTGAGACCACGGTGCCGTTAGCTCCCTGTTATAATCAGAAAACACAAACACCTGAAAAGTCTCCTAGTCTTATATGCTAAAGCATTTTTAATTAACATTTTGAATTTTCAGTTGGTAGTTTTCTATTTAGTACCACTTGAGTTCTCAGGAGATGTCTTCTGTTGATGGGTCTTCACTCTTTTTTTTGGTTTTACTGAGCAAACTATTGGTATTTTCTTAAGTGAACCTTTATCAATCTCTTCTAAAATATATGGCATTTTGTGCCATAAGAAAATAGAATTTAATACTCGGTGATCCATTGGATATGCTTGTTACTGTTTTCTTCAACGTACTGAAATGCTTGTTTTTGTCTTTTAACCCCACTAATGATAATTTTCAACCCTTAGGGTGCACATTTTCTATGTTTGGAATATTATTTCCCCCCAGTAAAATGACATGATTTTTGAATTTGTAAGAAAATGTTTTATTGCACTGTAGAATAGTCTTTCTTCTCACTGTAAGCCTATCTCATTGCTCAGAAGTGGTTCTCCAGTATTTCTGAACTATGGGGTCAGCAGTGGTTTGAATGCTGGAAGCTACAGAAAAGCTTATTTTGCATTCAAAAGCACTTGTGGTTTTGCTTGCTTTTTTTAAAGTGTAAAATGCAGTTGCTTTAATTCACTGTGTAAACTTGCTTTAATTAATTTTAAGAATCTGTCTCTTTGTTTCTTGCAATTCTCTCATGAAAAGGCTATACTGCTCAATAGTATTATTTTTGCTGAAGACGTGTGTTGGAAAGGGCCTTTAAAATACATTTAGCAGCCAAGTTGTTACCTTCATATGAAGGCTTCCTTCTACTCAATATTCTCAATGTGTTGCTCTTTTCAGTGAAAAAAAAATAGGAGGTTCTCTAAGTGTAATTGGGCTGAATAGAACGCTTTGCTACAGCACTCACTAGAGTCATGTTCTCCCTGGAATAAAGTCTCAGTAATGGAATAGGAATTTGCCTTGCATATGAGAAATTTTAGATAAAATATAAGAAGTATCATGCTGAAAGTTTTAAGTTTTAAAAATATCCGTCCAAATAAAAATCTGTTATTTCAAATTGTTAATATTTTATATTTGTATTGTGATAGTGCAAATGCTTCTGAAGGGAAAGAGAAAATCTCAGCAGGGCTTATTATCTCATCTGCAGGCTCCGTCCCTTTAGATAGAGATGAAACTTCCTCCTGTAGATTAGGTTGCTTGTGGTGGCTTTCCCTCCCTACTCCTGTCCCAGCTTGAGCTCCTTGTGTGCTTAGAACTGTACAGAGCATTTCACTGGTCGTTCCACAAGGGCCTTGTGCAACTGCTGTACTTCTTCCCTATTCCTACTCTGAATATTGTGTTTGTTTTCATTCCTTTGTCTCTCTGTCTGAACTGACCAAAGGAAATGTTCCTTGTGATTTCAGTCATTCAGAACAAAATGACAAAAGCTTTGTAGGTCTCTTTTTCAGATCTGTTTTCCTGAATTCAGGCTTGAAGTCTTTGAAGACCACCTCTGACAGTATGAAACTTTTCATAAAGGGAAGTTTTGTCCTTTTATTTGACTGTTATTTTTTGTGCTCCCAGCATTTTAATTACAGTCTGCTTATTACTGTTTTTCCTGTTTTCCCTCAAAATGAAATCTGTGGGAACCAAAAATAATTGGAAGCATGATAAATCTCAAAAGAAACTGAAACTGAGACAATGATCTTTTGTTTGTTTCTGTCTGTAGACTCCTGAATCTGATAGGCAGCAGCTTCAGACATTAGCATCTGACTAGTTTGAATACTCCTGACATTTGAAGACATTATAACCATTTGACATAATAGGCCTTAGAGATTTAAACTATTCCTGAGTAAAACTGAATGTGTGTCAAAAATGAATGTGATTGCTTTCACTTGTTTGCTCAGGCTTCTTCTAAAATATAAGTTCAATTCCAACTTCAGACTTAGAAGCAAGTATTATTTATTATGAAAATAATACTAAAGAAATTTTTTTGGAGGAGAGATGTCTGCCGTTGAAGTAAGAACAGAAAGAGTTGAACTTTGTCACCCTATATAAAGTCTGATAATCCAGAAATAGTTGGGGTATCTGGAAAGCCTGGTCTCTGGCAGCCTATAGCAGTTGTGCTAGCCTGTATTTTCTTTAATTTCCTGTATCATACAGTTAGTATTTTTCTTTTCAGTTAGTAGTATGTTAACGTTTGTAAAGTATGGGGTTAATGAGCCTTGTCATAGCTGCCTAAGGTCTCATTATGCTTGTGCCATTATTAAAAATATCCCCTCTCATGATCAAAACAATTGTCTCTTAAAGAGCTATAAAAAGATAATACATTGCATATTAAAAACATCAATTTGGGAAAGGTATTTAATACCATACATATGAAAAGAAGTATGCACAGAGTCTTTAATTAACACAATTGCTTTTAAGTGTTGATAGTTAGGATTAATTATGTTGGTTACAAAGTGTCTTTTTTTTCTGCCACAAAAATAACACGAGGTTTAGAATTTGAGCATTGGGGTGCTGACCTTAATTTTCACCAAAACAGAATAAAGCATTATAGTGACACAATCTCCTTCCATATTCATGCCAGAATGACATAGACATTAATTTATAATTTTTTGTTGCTGTCTTTACCTAACTTAGTATCTAAATTGCCACTATTTGGAGTTTGTACTCTAAGCACAGTATCTTAGTGTGACATTTATAGTCCGTGTTGAATTTGAGAGAGTTCAATGGAGGGTAACGAGGATGATTAAGGGTTTGGAACACCTGCCTTATGAGGAAAGGTTGAGAGATATGGGGCTTTTTGGTCTGGAGTAGAGAAGACTGAGAGTGGATCTAATTAATGTGTATAAATATATGAGGACTGGGTGTCAAGAAGAAAGGGGCAACCTCTTTCCACTTGTGCCCTGCGATAGGACAAGAGGCAATGGATGCAAGCTAGAGCACAGGAAGTTCCACCTCAACATGAGGAGGAACTTCTTTACTGTGAGGGTTACAGAGCACTGGAACGGGCTCCCCAGAGAGATTGTGGAGTCTCCTTCTCTGGAGACTTTCAAGACCCGTCTGAATGCATTCCTGTGTAACCTGCCCTAGATTCTATGGTACTGCTCTGGCAGGGGGCTTGGACTTGATGATCTCCAGAGATCCCTTCCAACCCCTAACATTCTATGATTCTATGATTTTAAGGCTTAGGATTAGGGGATAAGAAACAGGAGAAGAGAAAAAGGAAATAAATCATCCATATAATTCATAGTAATTAGGGGTTTTATTAAATTATGTTCCAGTGAGTACTTAGAATTTTCTGAAAGCAAAGGAGGAAAGCAGATGGAAGCACCTCCTTCAAAACCCCTCTAATGATGCCAGCCCCTAATGCACTTCTTAGGTTCGTGTTTCCGTTGGGGACCATGTGAAGGTCCACTGAGGGAGCCATCTCTGTCCATTGTGTCCAGCAGGTGATGCTGGCACCACAGTAGGCAGTGGAGGAGCTTGGCCCACAGGAACCTATGGCAGAGTTGTTTGAAAGAAGACTTCTGAGGGGCTGTTGCTGAGTTCAGCATTGGCCTGTGTGATCAGGCAACTGATGGCAGCATGAAATTGTGATGGCTGAATCAGCACAACATATCGGTCTCTCGGGTTTTCTCAGTAGCTTACTCTTGAAATGAAGGATAGCTGTGTTGTCCATTCTCTTTGTGTTGCTCATCTAAGCTCTACAATGGTGATTTATAATTCATAAGTTAAAGAATATGAACTCTCTGCCCTGGTTATTTATAGAACTGGCTCTCCATTTTTGGATAAGTATTTTAAATTAATAATGTAAAAATATATTGATTTTATTTATGTTTCATTTAATATACAGGAATAATTGTTAGGGCCTTTATGGAATAGTAAAAATAACTCAAAGGGATAGATGATGGCTTACATTTAATGTCTGCACTGAGGAGGAATTTGGATTGATGTGATTTTAAATTACTATGGCAACATTTTATCCTTAAGGCAAGGCTACATACACACACTTGGGAGTGCTTTAACTAACGTGTTGGACCACATTAACTAATTTTTTATTGGTGAGTTAGCGTTCCCCAAACAAATTAGATCTTACATTATGAGATACAATGACAAAACACAATGTATGCTGTTGTCAACTCTTACAGGTTTACAAGTCCAGTGGCTGTTAGTCTTTTATTTTCTTTAAATACTGATTATAGCAACCAAGATTTTCTTGAAGAAAACCAGCACCAGGTTCATTCTAAGTCAATAAGCAGCTAGACATTGCTTCGTAGTCTGAAAAAATGGCCATTTCAGGTTATTATAAGCAGCAATATTGTGCTGGCCTCATTGTCCCTCTGGTCTACAAGAGCATCTGTTAACCAAAATGATTGTCAGCTTCTTTGGCTTTTTGTGATACATACCCACCAACTCATTTTCCATTGAACCTTGTGGGCTGGTGTTTTGCATGAGTTAGTAAAGCATTCTAACATTGTGAATGAAGTAAATCTGGAGCTATGTTGCTGTTGTAAGAAATTACTGAGAGCAACTAAATTAGCTCTAAAGTTAGTGTGTTTAAGAATTAATATGGTGCATTTCTGTTACTTCTGAATGATTTGCATTGCCTGACTTGTGATCTACCTTACACTCTTTGAAAAGCCGATTAACTTGAGTTCAAACAATATAAAAATGCAATTTTTGGTACTTTTTGTGAGCCAAACTCAACTTAAGGGCAAAATTCATGTACTAAATTCAGAAGAACTCTACAAAGAAAAGAAACCCAAATGTAGGTCAAACAATCATTTATTTGCTTTAGTACATACTTACCACCTACTGTGACATTAATTTTCAGACAGTAACAATGACTACTAATTTCCCATAATGGTGTTTTGTTCAAATTAATAACATTTCTAAGAACATCTAGCTAAAGCTATGTGGTGCATGAGGCATGGACACTGAATGCTGGTGCAAACAGAATCATTTATTCACGCAGTTAGCTACTGTATATACTCTTACATGCTGTTAGTCTCATGGTCTACAATGGTTTTGATGTAGCCTGGCTAGACAGCTCTCTAATTGGTTAGTTCTAATTCCATCTCTATTTTCCTTGCAAGAGGTGGTCATGTTATTTACAACGTGCAGCTATAAAAACAAACCTTGACTCTCAACTGCTGTACATTCTTCTCACGGGTACCTTGTGTCTTCCCACATTCTTTCTCGCAGCTCCCTTGTTTTTACCCAGACTTGCACATTATCAAGAGGCCTGTGAAATAGTACATTCTGTAGTTTCCCACAAAGCTAGTCACATCTTTTTTATTTTCTGAACTCCACAGATGTTTTCTTGCTTTCTTCAACGTGAATGCAACCACTCAAGTACAGAGGAAGACATTAAAAATGCTTTATCTTCTGATACTAGGGTAAGGAGGTACACATGGCTTCTTTGGGGTCCTTTCCCTTTTACTGCCTGACACTGGACTTTATGCTGTTTTTTACGTGCATGAGTTGAGATGCTCAAACTGCTAAATGTGAATTTGAGGAAACTTCAGTGCAAGCAGTAACACTCCACTTAAACTTCTTTTTCATATTTTAAATATCTCTCTCATGAGACAGACTTTTATTTGGGGTTTGTGTGCATGGGAAGAAGAGTCATTTATTTTTATTTTGCATCTTCTCAAGAAATTGTCCTAATAATATACTTATATGTTCTAGAGAATGCACTTCAAACATTACTGCCCTGATTCTTAGTATGGTACAGCCAAAAGCTTTGCTGGTAATTAGTAAGGTTCCCATAGAAGGATTCATTTAAAGTATCTTACTGATCTCTTTAGATTCATAAGGTAAAAATATATTTCTAATTTCCTTTGCTCTTGCTAAATTATACGCTATTGGAAAAGCTTTTTAATCTTGTAGTGATTAAATACGTCAATGTCTTGGAATGCCTACCAAGAGGAAGACTTTCAGTGTCATGTTTTTAAGCAGTGTAGAGGAGAGAATTCATACTTCTGATACTTATGAGAGAAGCAAAGGAAGTATTTCCATTTTTAACTGCACAAATTCTACATGTTTTTGTCTGCATGGGCTCTGTTAATATTACATGTAAGACAATATTATCCCATCATGAGTGTAGGAAATGACAAATCTGATTTCATCCTTTCTTATTAATATTGCAGTAATAACACTGGATATTTTGTTTCATTTATGTTACATTGTCTAAAGGCATTTTCACTCTAGTGGTAGATTTCTGAATTAGTTCTAGGGTAGAGAGAGGTTAATGCAGCACCTCTGAGACCCAGATATTTGTTATGTGTACTAGTACGCACTGTTATGGGTACTGTGTACTTTCTTAGAAATTGGTTGTATCATCAACACTGCTAAATAACAGGCCTCTTTTTTTTTTTCCTACAGCCTGGGTTGAAAGACTCCAATATTCTAAATGTTAAACTATAAAGACAGGCAGTTATGTGTTAATTAGTTTAATAAATTCATCCTGCTGTGGTTCTTGGACTTTGCTTGCTACCTTGTTTGTGCTTTGCCTCTTCAGAACATCTATACATCTTGATTTATTTTGCTTGCACTGTCTCCATTAACCACCTGAGGAATCAGACAACCACCTTCATCTTTCTAATTTTATCTATACTATCTTGCTCCTTTTTTTTTTGTCTAATCAGTTAAGTTGTTCTTTTTTACTGCTATTAAGGTGACCCGTTCCATGTAGAAATGCATGTCGTTGAGCTAAGGGCTGTGAAATATATAGTGTCATTCTTAATGCCATGTTTCACCTTATCTGACCTTCTCCTGACCTTTCTCCAAAATGAAAAAAATCTAAAACCAAAATCCTTGCTCAAACCTTACACAAAGTTTTTTTCTTCCCATTATAATTGTCAGGCCATTCATACTTTTTAGAATGAATTTTATCTACAAAATTATTTTTCTTCATATTTATTGATCTGCTTTTGAGAGTATACCAAAAGTCTCAGGAAAGTTTCGAAAAAATTAAGAGCTTTAATTGTCGATAACCATGCAGGAGAGTGATGTACTGAGATAGCTTTCTGTTTGCCCATTTCCACCTCTTTCAGTCAGATGTTGAAATGCTTCTAATGTGCCTTTCATCTGGGAAGAGTACTGACAGAGTATCCTTCTCTAGTGGCTGCAATATATATTGACAGCTTAATTATATGGCCGGGTAGCAGCCAGAGTCTATTACAAAGAGAAGAAATTAAAATTCCAACCTGGGATTTCCCTGTGGTTTTCTCAAACAAAACATTGTCAGATAAAATATGCATTATTGTCAGATAGACGGAAAACTCCCTCAATCTGTTAATTTAATTGGAAGGGAAAAGGAAAACCTGAGATGCACTTTTCAGGACCCTTCAGGCTCAATGCATGTTCATAATAATATGTCCTACCTTGCTATTTGATTTAGAGTGCAAGCTAGTAGGGTTTGCCTGGAACATCTTCCTTTTGTTGCAGATAGAAAATGCTAAATAGGTCTCAGAAATAATGACTTTCACAGAAAAAAAGAATCATTCTTAAGATAGCAATGCTAAGAGCAGTTGAGGGCAGAGAAAAGTTTGAGCTGAACTTTTTCACATTATGACCATTATTGATAACACAAAGCTCTAACAAGACAGTGAGCTTTTCATTCCAAATAATGTTCAGACTTTGTATTTTAAAAAAAGAAAGAGAAAAGTTTAAAAAGCAGCTCAGGTCTAAGATGATACCATATTGCTCAAAGGAAACCATTTAGAACTAGGTCCTGGTCACATGCAATGTTCAGTTGCTGAAGTTGTGGCCAGGCTCAGGAAGGACAAGGGTGACTGGAAAGATCCAGCATGAATTCACCAAGGGCAAATAGTGCCTGACCAACATGATTGCCTTCTGTGATATGGTTACTGGCACTATAGAAGGGGACAGCCCTGGATGTTGTTGAACTTGATTTCCTCAGAGCTTTTGTTATGTTCTCCCATAGCACACTTAAGGCAGGTTGATGAGATATGGATGGAATAGATGGATGAGAAACTTGATGGAAAAACTGTTTGAAGCCTCGGTTGAAAATGTTGTGATCATAGCCACAAAGTCCATGGGAGGTGGGTTACTAGATCAAACTAGGGAGAGTGGTCAATACTTTGGAGTGCAGAGCTGATATTCAGAGAGACCTCAACGGGCTGGAAAGGTGGGCTGACAAGAATCTCAAGAAGTTCAACAAAAGGAAATTAAAAATCCTACACCTGGGAAGGAATAACCCCATACCATCCTACAGGCTGAGGCACAGGGCAGCTCTGCAGCAAAGAACTTGGGCATCCTGGTGGTCCACAAGTTAAACATGAGACAATAGTGTGTCCTTGTTGTGATGTATTTTCCAGGTGCATTCTGGGTGGTACTAACAAGAATATAACCAGCAGGCTAGAAGAAATTATTCTCCTCTATCCAATGTTCATGAGATGGTATCTGGAGCACTGTGTCCAGTTTAGGGCTCTGCAGAAGGAAGACATGGACATGCTGGAGTCAATCCAACAGAGTGGCATCAGGATGGTTAGGGGGCTACATACAGCACATGAAGTGCAAGGAAAGGCTGAGAGAACTGGGTTTGTTCGATCAAAAAAAAATGCTATGTGGACATCTAGTTGCTGCCTTCAAATATATCCTAGTAAAAGACACAGTTGTAGTTGGATCCAAACTCATCATGTAAGGGCCCAGGGACAAGATGAGAGGCAACAAACACAATCTGTAACATGCAAAATTCCAATTACATACTAGGAAAACATTTCTATTGTGATACAGTACAACACAGGTGATTAGCCGCCTGATCTAAATTGTCCTTACTGTGAGAAGAAAGTTGAACAGATAACCTCCAGAGGTCACCACAACCTAAATTATTCCATGGTTATATGCTAAAACATTTTCCCTTTCTGTGTGACTATTTAACTAATATTCAAACACATGAGACAGCCTTTTGTCAGAAGACATTCACCTGGGTATTTTACTAGTACAGATCTGTTTATTTAGACAGAAGATACAGAGAGAGAATATGCTATTTCTTTGAACACAGCAGGGACAAATACCAGAAGGCTGTTTCTTGGCTCATAGCTCAGATTTTCTTTTCTATACATAGCTCAGATTTCCTTTTCTGTAAATTCTATATAATTTGAAAGAAATTCTTCGTCTTCCTTGTGGACACCATGCTACAGTTCTTCTCCCCCTTGTTTCTCTAGGGGGTTTTGGTTTTCAGTACAATCAAACTAACATGCCACTCGCTTTCCTGAGCCCATTCCCAAGAAACTGAGAGTTAGTTTAAGGTGGCCTCTGGTCAGGCTTTCCTGCATTCTGAGTAGTGACCTGTCTTGTACCATATAATACCTAAAAGTGGTTTGGTTTTGGGGGGATTTTCTTGTATTTTGGGGGTTTGTTCTATTTTATTTGTTGGAGTTTGGGGTTTTGTTAGGATTTTTTCTTTTCTTTTTTTTTTTTTAGGCAAAAAGAAGGTCAGATGACATTCTTTACAGAACTATCTGGCTAGAAAACATAATTTGTTTGAGATTGAGTAGCAGAGAAATTATCATAATTTAGATGAAACTAGAAGCCTTGACATTTAGTAACTGCATGATTTCCTTATGGAAACGTTGACATTCTCACTGGAAAATGCAAAAATAATAAGAGCCACTCAGACAGGCAGTTGACTTACCATTGCATCAAAATTATATCACTAGATGGAAATTTCACTGTAGATGTGATTTCTTATTGTGATAAGCTCATTTAAAACTGTAAGTTCATATTCATTCTAGACATAACACCAATAAGTTCTTTCAGGTCTGTAAATGCTTAGAAATGAAAGACATGATTGTGTAAAGTCATCAACAGCCTCCATAACAAGATATTAGAGACAAACCTTTTTCTTCAATAGGAAGTTGGTTCTGATTGTTGGGTTTTTTGGGTTCATCTGAGGTTCTTTTAAGACATTCGTAAAATGCCACAGGCTCTCAGAATTCAGTGACACAAAAAAGTCCACCAAAGAAACTTTATGGTGTTTCTCATTTTAAGATATAAACAATCTCTGTCTAGACAGTATGTTTGTAAAACTACCATAAAATAATGAAAATCTATATTAATCTAGCAGTTTTCTGACTTTACTGGCATGCATAGGTATAGCTTAAAAATAAAAAAACCAAATAGGTGAACTGAAATGCTTCTAACTATACAGTTCCTTGTCAAAAAGGCCAGTTCTTCTCAGTCTTCCTGGCATATATCTCCACATTCCAAATAAAATAGTTAATTAGAGTAGTATATTTTAATAAGCATAATTTATCAAGCACTTCTAAAAATCACTGGTACTATGTATTTCTCTTTTTTTAGGCAATTGATTGTTTTCTGGTTCTACCTGAATGTCTGATTCCTATTCTGCAATAATCGTATTGTGTAGGAATCCTCTAGTTGAACTGTAAAAGCTGGTATAATTATTGCCTCTCAGCCACTTTTATGGCATATACAGAAACGTCTTTTTGGCCACTCTTGTACTTCAGCACTACATGACACCGCCAGTTAGAACTATTAGCGGTAAAAAGCCTACCTTGACTTTTCGTCTTTTTACTTGTATAATGATTCCTGCTCTCGCTCAAAAAGCAGTGCATTCTGATATAAAAATGAAGTGTAGGTGAAAAGTTCTTAGGTGAATTTTTCCTTTACAGGAACAATAACTTCATCACACTTTACACACTGATTGGCATACAAAGTGGCAGCTATACTGTAAGGCTATTGGAGAAAAAAATTGGGGTTGGAGAAGACTTTCTGGTTCTCTATTCCACATTGTTAGGGAATGTTTTGAAGCAATGCATCATTGCTAATTTTCTTTTTTTTTTTTTTTCACACTTTCTCTGAATATTATACATAGATCGTGAATATTTTTAGGGAGATATGTTTTAATAGACAAGTTATAGTTGGCTCTATATGGTCAGCTTTTTTCTTCTTTTGCAATACAAAGAGTAGTCATTCAGTTACTATAAGATTCACATTTGGTCCAGAACATAATCTAGTATTTTTAACTATCACAGGTGTGTTACAACTAGATCTTTAGTGTATATGTAAGAAATGTGCATTTCTCTTCTGATACAACTTTTGAAAAAGAACAGTTCATCTTTAACCTTGATAAAGTGAGTATAAGATTTGACTTTGGTGTAGTCAGAATTTCATCCCCAGAGGTAAAATATTGAAGAACTTTCTCAACATTGCTACAAAATGTTTTTCAGAACACTATTTAAGCAGAAATATTTTAGTTATGCAAATGAAATTTCATTTCAAAACATTAAAGAAAAAAGCCTGATCTCGACTCCTTGCACTTTCACAGGGAAAAAACACTGCTTTCAGGCATGTTATCTGTGTTCTGTTTGTTTTAGTCTAACAGAGCAGAAGTTTTGCACAGGAAAATAGGGCACAGGTGGCCATAGGATAATTTTCACATGTTTCTTGAAGCATAAAATATTTCCTGGTTTCACATCATAGCTTTCCTTTGATATTACTCGTTGATAATTATGAAAAGCAGAAATGGAAATGCATTCAGAAATAATGAAGTAAATACAGAATGGTACTTCTTGGTACAACTGTCTTTATTATAAAACTAGAGACCATAAGCAGGAAGATTTTGAAAAGTATTAAAATCCAAAAAAAAAGAGTACTTAATCTGCAATAGATTCTATTTTTAAAAGTGTAAAGAATTGTTGTTGAATATCTGGAAGTAATTAAACACTAATGTTTCTATTTCTAACCTAAATTTACCCTTTTACAGTTTTAAAGCCATTACCCCTCATCCTATCTCTACAAGCCCTTATAAAAAGTCCTTCCCTGGCTTTCTTCTATGCCCCCTTCAGATGCTGGAAGGC
>VZZY01013933.1:0-18997 GCA_013400335.1 Eurystomus gularis | reverse complement strand
AGGGGTTCCAGCCCTCAGATCACTGCTGTGGCCTCCTCTGACCCCGCTCCAACAGGTCCGTGTTTCTCCTGTGCTGAGGCCTCCAGAGCTGGCCCCAGCTCTGCAGGGGGGTCTCTCTGGAGCAGAGCAGAGGGACAGAATCCTCTCCCTTGTCCTGCTGCCCACGCTGCTGGGGATGTAGCCCAGGATGCCATTGGCTTCTGGGCTGCAAGCGCACAGTGCCAGCCCATGTCCAGCTTTTTCCCCCCCAGCACTCCCAAGACAATAAAATTTAGTCCAATGTTATGCTGAAATCTTGTAAGTTTTAAATAGCTGTTGAAAATCCATCCGGCAGCTACACTTGTCATTTCTGCAGGCTGGGAGATGTTTTGATTCTGTGTTCAAGTTGGCTTTTTTTAAAATGGGATTTGTTCAACTTGCTTTCTGATTTTTGTTGTAATGTTAGTGAAGTGGTTTAGGTGTTGCTGTTCATAATAAATGTCTCCGATCTAAGAATTGCTTTATTTTGGCACAATAGTGCATAGTCTGTTGATAGGGAAGTCTAGAATTCTTCTCTATTTTCTTCTTTTTTTGGTTTTTTTTTTTTTTTAATGTTAAAGGAAATTTTGGCTTAATTGCATTTAGAGAGTGAATTCTGTCATTCCATTACAATGGAGATCCCTCACTGCTTTTTCTTATTATCCAACAGATGAACAGTTAAAGTCACTGAATGAGAAAAATAAAGAACTTGAAGCTGCTCAGGATCGTAATGCAGCCATTCAGGTACTGGAAGAAGTTGAAAGACTTGGGTTCACCTCTGTCATTGCAGCATCCAGTTCCAAACTGGATGAATCAGTATTGGTACAAAAATGTACTGAGACACATGTTTACATGTCTGTATGGCTGTGTGTACGGGGAAATTGTCTGGGAGTTTTTAAGGAAATCATAGAATCGTTTAGGTTGGAAAAGACCTTTAATATCATCCAGTCCAATTATAACCTACTCTACCAAGTCTGCTGCTAAACCATGTCCAGCACCACGTGTCCACGGCTTTTAAACCCCTCCAGGGATGGGGACTCCACCAGTGCCCTGGGAAGCCTTGGCCAGCCCGTGACAACCCTTTCAGGGAAGAAATTCTTCCTCATGTCCAACCTAAACCTCCCCTGGCACAACTTGAGGTCACTTCCTCTTGTCTTATCGCTTGTTCCGTGGGAGAAGAGACTGACCCCCACCTGGCTTCAGCTTCCTTTCAGGGAGTTGTTGAGAGCGAGAAGGTCTCCCCTGAGCCTCCTTTTCTCCAGGCTCAACAACTCCAGGTCCCTCAGGTGCTCTTCAGAAGACTTGTGCTCTAGACCCTTCGACAGCTTCATTGCCCTTCTCTGGACACGCTGCAGCCTTTCAATGTCCTTCTTGGAGTGAGAGGCCCAAAACTGAACCCAGGATTCAAGGTGCAGCCTACCTAGTGCCAAGGCCAGGGAGACGATCCTTGCCCTAGTCCTGCTGGCCACACTAGTTCTGATCCAAGCCAGGATGCTGGTGGCCTTTTTGGCCACCTAGGCACATACTGGCTCACCTTCAGCCAGCTGCTGACCAACACCCCATGTCCTTTTCAACGGACAGTTTCCAGTCACTCCTCCCCAAGGAGCAGGTTGTGACCCAAGTGCAGGACCTGTCACTTTGCCTTGTGGAACCTCATCCCACTGGCCTTGGCCCATCAATCCAGCCTAGCCAGATCCCTCTCTAGAGCCTCCTGACCCTTAAGCAGATCAGCACTCTCACCCAACTCAGTATCATCTCCAAATTTACTGGGAGTGCCTTGATCCCCTTGTCCGGATCATTGATTAAGAGTTTAAACAGAAGTGGCCCCAGTACTGATTCCCGAGGCGCACCGCTTGTGACTGGCGAAATGCTGATGTTTTAGGAAACTTGAGTTACAGGTGAACGTGTGTCAGAGTGGATGTTTTTATTTCAGTTTGGATGGATTGTTTCATTCTAGTGAAAACCTGCCATGAAGTGACTTTAAGATGAACCTGAAAAATCAGACAAAGGTGTGAAGAGTTCTGTTTTTCCCCCCACCCTTTCCCACACTGCACAGTATTCCTTGCATCATCCTCCAAAGTCATGGGGTTGCAGGATGAGTCACTTCAGCTGACTGATCCAGCAGAACACTAATTGCAGAGCAGGAAGCGGAAACTTTATTATTAGATTGATTAGTCTACAACAAGAAGATGGATCTGGTTGTTTCCCCAGAGCAACGTAGCTAGGCCTAGCTGAAGTGGTTTGTATTGGCACCTTAGAAGGCAGAGGCAGCACTGCAGCCCATAAATGGGCCAAGACTATTGACTTGGATTTGATGTTGATAGTGATTTTTTGCAAGTTGGTTACTCTGTTATTTTTATTTCACCAAATTGAACTGTTTCAGTCAAGTCTTCACCTTCAAAGTGTATTAAAATCAGATGCGGTTTTGAACAGTTCTTATTGCTTTGATTTGGATTTCTCTTGGGTCTTTGGTTCATTTCGTCTGCTCTAAGTTCAACAATTTCCATTCTAATCTTCATTCTGATGTGGCTAGAACCAGAGGGGTCATGTGGCAGCCTTGACCTCTCTATTCCAATTGAGAAACAACCTCCTCAGTGCGGGTCCTGGGAGCTGTGTGATGCTCCTCTCATCTTTGCTATCTAATCCTGTGGGTAGCGGCATTTTGCGTTTAAGCATAAAGGGCCAGCTGGACATTAGGGGAATAAAATCCTGAATTGAAGTATGTTGGCTCTCAGACACTAAAAGAAAGAGGTACATAAACCTGCATTTGTTTGAATTGTATACCCCAAGGTGACAGAAGAAATGGAAGCAGTCACTTTTTTGTACTATGTAGTTGACTGACTCAGCTGCCTGCTATAAAAGTCTCTAACTTCGATTTTCAGTTGTCTGGGGTAACTTACCATGGTTTAACGTGCTTCTCTGCGATGGAAAGTGTAAATAGTGGCTCTAAACTGTTACAGAAAGCTGATCACGTTTCTTTGTTGCTCTTCTCCAATATTTTTCAGAGCCATTTAAGTAGAGAAAAGGAGGAACTGGAAGCTGAAAAGAGAGATTTGGTTCGAACAAGCGAAAGGCGATCTCAGGAAGTTGAACATTTAAACGGTATAAGCAAAGGACACATTAACCAAATGTTTCACATCCTTTAAATAGAAAAGATGCTTGAACTAGTTCTGAGTATCCAGTTTGTAGAGGCAGCACCAAGTCATGGATTAGCAGGAAACAGTATTTAGAGAAAAGGAAACGGGGCAGGAAGTGGTGGTAATTGCAGAAAACCCCAGTAGTTTGATGCCTGGCTTTGTAGATATAAAAACTTATATTATACAATATCCAATTACATACATCATATCTTGCCTGTTCTAATTCCTTAATGAGTTAAACTGAGTAATTAAATCTGTATATACTATAAGTAGCATATACTATATATATTGTAAGTAGTATATACTCTATCTAATAGAACTATACAATTAGCTTCTTTCAACACTGATTTCCTTCCTCCAGAGGATGTTAAACGCTTAAATGAAAAGCTGACGGAAGCAAACACAGAAAAGGTGAAACTACAGTTAAAGTTAGATGAGCTCCAAACGTCGGATGTTTCCATGAAGGTGAGTAGTGCTTTGTATGCATAGTACGTTTGGCTATAAGTAAGTAAGTAACTGCTTGCATGTAGTGTAATCATCATTGTATCATTATTGACTTTGGAAGTAGGTCGAGTGTACTCCTGTTATTTATAACAAATTGTTATGTTACAAAATCAGTGACTGTGGCTGGAAGTGGGACATGTATTTATAGAAGGCAAGGGGGCATCAAGTTGGACAAGCCTGTCCAAGCCGCAGTGATGGGTATTTACCAAATTATGGTATATTTTTGCTACTCCTACTCTGATCATAGCACTGTGATGAGCTGCTTTATTTTCTGTGGAACAGTAAAATTACACTACACAATTTTTCTTTTTAGTACCGTGAGAAAAGGTTGGAGCAAGAAAAAGAACTACTCCAGAATCAAAACACGTGGCTGAATGCCGAGTTGAAAGCCAAAACAGATGAACTTCTTCACACTGCCAGGGAGAAAGGCAACGAAATCTTGGAGCTTAAGTGTAGCCTGGAGAACAAGAAGGAGGAGGTAACGTCATTACTTTTGTCAAGTTTTTATGTGTTATGCCTCCTAATTACCTGTATTGAACACAACCGACTGCTTAAAGAACTGTATTTGTGTGGAAAGAAAAAAAGCTATGTTTTGCAATTAATAAGGATATGTTCTTTCTTTCAACTTGTGGTTTTTAAGGAATACATGTAGTTACCATTATCTAGCATAGAAAAGTCAAAAGATTTTAATTACAAGCTAGAAATTCTGGAGTCGCTGATAACAAACCTCTCTCTGCATAAATATATGGTAACAAAGCTGTGTATGTATATAATAATACTATTAAAGTGTATGGGAATCCAGTTATTAAGAAGGGGAAGGGGCACAAGGATCTGACTTAACATTTCTTTCAGAGTGGAGTGATGATATTTTTGTTTTTCTGCCACATGGCAGAATCAGTGCTGTATTTTGGATGTCCTCAGCTTCAGTGGCCTTCTCCCTGGGTGCCTGAGTGGTTCCTATAACAACTGTGACAATCAGTCAGGTTTTCTGTGGCACTGAGCTCCACTGAGGATGGTGGGTTTATTTGGTTATGAATAATTAAAGCAGTGTGGGAACAAATTTTTTGGTTTCACTGGAGTGTATATGGGAGCAAGGACTGTTAGAAAATGTAGTCATTTATGCTCTTTCATACAGAATCATGGAATGGAAGGGACCGTGGGAGATCATCTCATCTAACCCCTCTGCTCTTTCTGGAACTCTGTTTGTTTTTTTTTTAAACCAATGAGATGGGGTATTTCCCAAAATAATCTGGACTGGAATGACAAATTGTGGACATGGTGTACTCATTTATTTTTTGAACAGGTTTCCAGAATGGAGGAACAGGTCAACAGCTTAAAACAGTCCAATGAAAATCTTCAGAAGCATGTGGAAGAACTTTTGAATAAACTGAAGGAGGTAAGACAACTTGAAGTATGTGTGAAACGGCATCACAGTTGCTTCTACAAATTAAACACCAAAATGTGAGAAATAGAAATAGTGTAATGCTCCCCCACCCTCTCTCTTCTTTGATTTATTAGGCAAAAGAACAGCAAGCTGGGATGGAGGAAAGATTCCACAATGAACTCAATGCTCACATAAAATTATCCAATTTATATAAGGTGAGTTTACTGATTCTGTTATAAGCATATATTAGTATTACTTAGGGCTGAATCTNTTGGCAGCCTGGGCCAGGCCTTCACAACCCTTTTGGGGAAGAAATTTTTCCTCATGTCCAGCATAAACCTCCCCTGGTACAACTTGAGGCTGTTTCCTCTTGCCCTATTGCTTATTTCTTGGGAGAAGAGACTGATCCCCACCTGGCTCCAATCTCCTTCAAGGAAGCTGTCAAGAGTGAGAAGGTCTCCCCTGAGCCACCTTTTCTTCAGGCTGAAAAACCCCAGGTCCCTCAGCTGCTCATCACAAGACCCTTCCTCAGCTTCTTTGCCCTTCTCTGGACATGCTCAAGTCTCTCAATGTCTTTCTTGTAGTGACAGGCCCAAAACTGACACCAGGATCTGAGGTGCGGCCTCTCCAGTGCTAAGTCCAGCAGGACAATTCCTGCCTTAGTCCTGCTGGCCACACTAGTGCTGATACAAGCCAAGTATGGAAGTTCCTTCCAAGAGGTTGGAAGGAACCTCTGGAGATCATCTTGTACAATCCCTCTCCTCCACCAGGGTCACCTAGAGTAGGGTGCACAGGATCATGTCCAGGTGGGTTTGGAATCTCTCCAGAGAAGGAGATTCCACAACCTCTCTGGGCGGCCTGGGCCAGGCTCTGGCACTCTCACAGCAAAGAGATTTTTTCTTCTGTTGAGATGGAGCCACCTGGGTTCCAGTTTGTGCCTGTTGCCCCTTGTCCTGTCACTGGGCACCACTGAAAAGAGCCTGGCGCCATCCTCTTGACCTCCACCCTTTAGCTATTGATCAGCAGTGATCAGATCCCTTCTCAGTCTTCTCTAGACTAAACAGCACCAGGGCTCTCAGCCTTTCCTCAGCACAGAGATGATCCCACTTTACCAAGGGGATTGGACGAGTTGATCTCTAGAAGTCTCTTCCAACTGCCACCATGTTGGGTTTGTGTGATTTGTCTCAGCTGATGTTAAAAGCACTGAGATGTGAGTACCATCCCTTGGGAGCCTGTTCTGAGACCTCACTGAATAGCAAAAGTTGAATCCACTTTATTTCTGTTCTCTCTAATGGACTTGCAGAATTGCTGATGTGCTGTACAGTCCTGCACTTGTAAGATAAGCACAGAAACAAACTGTTTATAGAAGATTCCCTGAAAATACTAAATGCTTTTATTTAGAGTGCTGCTGATGACTCGGAGGCGAAGAGTAATGAACTGACTGGAGCAGTAGAAGAGCTGCACAAGCTACTGAAGGAAGCAGGTGAAGGTAAGCTGAGTGAGAAGTGGCAAATGGAACAGTGCCATCGCGCTCCTTTGTGACTACCCTGATACACTGAAAAATAGGTATTGAGTGTTCATGAGAGGAACTTCGTTAGGCTTTTGGGATGGTGGAAACATCAGTCCTTTTGTAACAAAAAATTCTACATGACTATGTAAATTTTCTTGGGGGTGTGGAGGGCATGGGGGAACTATTTTCAAATATAGCTGGAATGTTACTTTGGATTTTGATGAGAGGATTTAATTTTGCAAGATAAACCTTCGTTTTAGTTTCTTGGTTTAAACTCCTTTTCACTGATAAAAAGACAATTGATATTTTAGCCCTCTTCTAAGCAAAGGTGAGAGGCAGCAGGTCCATGCTGCTGAGTTTTCTTATCAGCATGAGCTTCTGCAGATCGTATAAAATAAAATTTAAAGTACCTATGCAAATTTTGATCTTTCTAAAAGAAAAAATAAATAAGGAAAAAATAAACCCTACCACAACACAGCAAACAACTTGTCTGATTTCAATTTTAGCTAATAAAGCAACTCAGGACCATTTGGCTGAAGTGGAAGGGTCAAAAGCTGTAATGGAAAAAGAACTGCGAGAGAAAATCAGCAAACTAGAAAAAGAGCTGGAGAACGCCAACGACTTGCTGTCCGCTACAAAGCGCAAAGGTAGGGATGGGACTGGGAACTGAAATACGTAAACCTCAGGCTTTCTGTCGTCTTGCATGAAAATGCTCTGTGGGATTTCTGTAGGAAGTAAGTGTATTGATCTTAATTCATCTTGGATAATTTCTAATAATGAATTTTAGAACCTTTTTCATGCATGTGTATATACAAAAAATATAAACACACACACCATGCCAAAAATTGATTTTGTCCCAAAATTTTGAGTTTAAGTTCTTTTGTTATCTGACTTAACTTTTTCAAAGAAAAAGGAAACATTTCCTTAAGGCTGAATCATCATGCTTTTAATGATTGTATGGAGAAGGGATTGGGGATAACACACTATTATTATTTTCATCTTTTTTTTAAAAAAAAAAAAAAAGCACTCAGGAAACAAACCTCCTCTGTCCTTAAATTTCTATTTAACATTAAATCTTGCTTAGTATTCCCTGTTCTATCTTTTTTGTTGAAAAGAACGGTTTGCTTGCTATATGCAAGTAATTTCTAAATCATAGAATCATTAAGCTTGGAAAAGACATCTAGGATTATTAAGTCCAACCTTATCCCAACATCTCCTTGACCACTAGACCCAGAGCAGGAAGGAACAGAGAGGCATGAAGTATGTTTGCTATATTCCTTGAGTGCTGGAACCCCTCTCCTGTGACAACAGGCTGAGAGAGTTGGGGTTGTTCAGTCTGGAGAAGAGAAGGCTCCAGACAGACCTCATTGCGGCCTTCCAGTATCTGAAGGGGGCCTACAAGAAAGCTGGGGAGGGACTTTTTACAAGGGCTTGTAGTGATAGGATGAGGGGTAATGGCTTCAAACTGGAAGAGGGTACGTTGTGAATGGAATTAGGAAGAAGTTCTTCACTCAGGGTGGTGAGACACTAGCAGAGGTTGCCCAGGGAAGCTGTGGATGCTCCATCACTTTATGTGTTCAAGGCCAGGTTAGATGGGGATTTGAGCAGCCTCATCTACTGGGAGGTGTCCCTGCCCATGGCAGGGGGTTGGAACTAGATGATCTTGAAGGTCCCTTCCAACCCAAACCGTTCTATGATTTTGTGATTCTATGATGCTATGTTAATTTAATACAAGTAACCATTGCTCTGCCACTCTAAACCTTCGACAGTTTGCTAAGAAACCTGACTTCAAGCTTTGCTCCAGCTATTTCAATTGCTTATGTTCAGAAATGATTCATGATGGGAATTACTGCAGCTTTTTAATGGTAACTGGTGGGATTATGTTTTCAGGAGCCATATTATCTGAGGAGGAACTGGCAGCTATGTCCCCCACTGCTGCAGCAGTAGCTAAAGTGGTCAAGCCTGGAATGAAATTAACTGAGGTAAGTGAGAAGAAACTCTTCCATTTCAAAGCCATTGAAGTGCCAGCAGAGATACATTGATAACATCAGGGTGCAGACTGTTTCAAATTTGGTTTATTGCCTGACTGAAGTTGATAAATCTTTTCATGTATTTGAGGCAGACTTTAAGGGATTTTTTTCAATGCACCTTAAAGCTTTTTTTTACCAGATAAAACATGCTTAGGGTCTTTAAGTTCTTTTTCTGAAAAACTTTGTGCATATGAACTTACTTTCTGTATACAATTTGGCAGGAGCTTCTTTTTTTTTTCTTACTATGTAATTTTTTAATCTCTTGCTGCTGTGGAATGGGTTTATAATGGCAGAAAAATTAATGATAGGTCATAGAAATTCTGGGTTCCTTTTCCACTTCTATTTATGCAATCTGTATTTTCCTTGTGTTTGTTATTAGTATTTTAATGGCTGGACAAAATGACTTTCTTTGGTGCTTGCTGCATGCTTTTGTGACACTAGTTTTGATATTTCTATTTTCTTAATCTTGCTTAAGATTTGTCCCTTTTACGTAAAAATCTTTTATTGTATACAGCTGCAGTATTAAAGTTTACCATTTTAAAATGGTTGGGGATAACTGCTTTGCTATGGCATGAGTCCTAAAAACACCTTGTTTTGAAAGTCTAACGTGTTTCTGTCAACTAGTTTAGTTGAATAACATTATGTTGCCTTAAGTGAGTTGTATAATTACTAGTGGTTCTTTTATAAAAGGTCTGTCCAGATGTATCAAAACCAAACCAAAAAACCTTTTGTTGCAGCTGTACAATGCCTATGTAGAAACTCAAGATCAGTTGCTTTTGGAAAAACTGGAGAACAAGAGGATCAATAAATATTTGGATGAAATAGTGCAGGAGGTAGAAGCCAAAGCACCGATCTTAAAACGTCAGCGTGAAGAATTTGAGCGTTCCCAAAAAGCTGTGGCTAGTCTGTCTGCAAAGCTTGAACAAGCTATGAAGGTCTGTATGAAATATAAGAGCATGTAAAATTATGGAAAAAGTGGATTTTTAATCCCTTAAATCTAATGGCTGTTGAGAAATGTATAAAATGGATCTTTTAGTCAACTTTTACTGTGGGAGAGTATCTGAGAACTTTCTAACTTGTGATTCATTGGACTGTACAAAGTATTTTTTAGAACCAACGTTTTTATAGTGAAGGCTTAAATCTGGTGACTTAGAAGCTGTGACCTTTCTCAGAGAGCAGAATTCACTATAAACAAGATTATAAACAAAGATTAATATTTGTCTGCCTGAAGAAAGAAATAAAGTTGGATTTTAGTGCTCACTTCCCATTTGTTTTAATACAACATAAAGGACGTAGCTTTTGATTCTCAAATATGTGGAGTTTAACCTTTGGAGCGTAATTTTAAAGCGGTAAAGTGCAGTTAGATTCACAAGACATGTCTCTACATGACAGTCTCTCTCTGGAAAGGAATGAGTTGACTTGCCATGTGTTTCTTGATGTTCATGTGCTTGCAGGAGATCCAGCGGTTGCAGGAAGATGCCGACAAAGCCAATAAGCACGCCTCTCTGCTTGAGAGAGAAAACCAGAGACTGGAAATACAAGTGAAAGATCTTTCACAGCAGGTAGAACTAATGTTGCTATGATTAAATGTACTATTTGAAATTTATTTCTTAATTTGGGGCTGTATTTCTGAAGCTTACTTGGAAGTTATGGCATGTAGACTTTGGCTGTGATAAGCGCCTTAGTGATGTTAAAAACTTCTCCTTAAATACCACATTATCCTACATTTATGCTTACAAAATGCGAATAAGTTTAGCTAGATAAAAGTGATGCTGCATTAGGATAATATTGTTAAACATCTGACATAGGAAATTCATACATATAACTTCTTTGTTCGATTGGAATGTCCTGTGATCTGTTCATAGAACTGATCACAGACTATCTATTGCTGATCTTGATGTGGTTTCCTTTTGTCAAACCATTTTTTCTGTAATGTAATTATCATACAAGGATTTATTGATTGTAATAGTTTGTCTATTGTAGGAAAAAATACCTAATTCCCAGGTACTTAAATATATTGGTTTTCAAAGCAAACTTCTGAGTCTGTGCAAATCTTACAGTAGAATGTTCTCTTTCAGATCCGTGTGCTTTTAATGGAACTTGAAGAAGCTCGAGGCAATCATGTGATTCGTGATGAAGAAGTAAGCTCTGCGGACATCAGTAGCTCTTCTGAAGTGATATCTCAACATCTAGTGTCTTACAGAAATATTGAAGAACTTCAGCAGCAGAATCAGCGTCTCTTGGTGGCTCTTCGGGAGCTGGGAGAGGCTAGAGAAAAAGAGGAGCAAGAAACAACATCATCTAAGTAAGTTCTGTTCCTTCTAGTAAACTTTTCATCCTACGTAGTTACAGGAATTTATTCAAACACCCTTCATCTTCCTGCTTCTGATTGTTATTAATTGTGTGAATGTGCATATGTAAGCATGCATATTTTCACGCTGGAAAGCAGCTCCACAAAGAAGGGCCTAGAAGTGCTGGTGGATAACAAGTTCACCATGAGCCACCAGTGGGCCCTTGTGGCCTAGAAGACCAATGGTCTCCTGGGTGCATTCAGAAGAATGTGGCCAGCAGGTTGAGGGAGGTTCTCCTGCCCTTCTACTCTGCCCTAGTGAGGCCACCTCTAGAGTATTTTGTCCAGTTCTGGGCTCTCCATTTCAAGAGAGACGACAAACTACTGAAGAGAGTCCAGTGGAGGCTATGAAGATGCTGATGGTACTGGAGCACCTCTGTGCTGAGGAAACGCTGAGAGCCCTGGGGCTGTTTAGCTGGAGAAGAGAAGACTGAGAAGGGATCTGATCAATAGCTAAGGGGTGGGAGTTAGGAGGCTGGGGCCAGACTCTTCTCAGTGATGTCCAGTGACAGAACAAGAGGCAATGGTCGCTATCTGGTAAACAGGAGGTTCAACCTAACCATAAGGAAAAACTTCTTTCCTGTGAGGGTGCCAGCGCCTGGCCCAGGCTGCCCAGAGAGCTTGTGGAGTCTCCTTCTCTGGAGAGATTCCAAACCCACCTGGATGCGATCCTGTGCACCCTGCTCTGGGTGACCCTGCTTTATCAGGGAGGTTGGATGAGATAATCTCCAGAGGTCCCTTCCAACACCAACCATTCTGGGATTCTGTGATATGCTCATGAGCAGCTATGTAATGCATAAAGGCTAATTGTTATTAAGCAACATTGTCTTCAGGTGTTAGTTAAAATGGCTTTATTGCTTGTAATAGTTCCTCTCATCTAAATCCAAAGTAAAAATTGTTGGTCATCTAGTGAATGTGATTTCACACAACAGAGCTGTTTTCTGAAAAAGGAAGATAAGTTTTCATTCCGGTTAGCTGAACAAAAAATTAAATATGTGTGTGTCTAATTCACTAGCTGTAAAGCCTGTAATGCCATTCTGTACGAAAAGTGCTTAGCCTGATTCTCATGCTACTAACTGTTGGTTTCAGAATTTCTGAGCTTCAGAGTCAGCTTGAGGAAGCTCTCAATGAGCTAGAAAAACTGCGTGAATCACGTCATCATCAGCTGCAGCTCGTTGAGTCTATTGTTCGTCAGCGTGATATGTTTCGCATATTGTTGGCCCAGACCACAGGGGCTGTCATTCCTTTGCAAGGTAAGCTTCATGTTGGTGCACCACTGGAAAAAAAAGTGGGATTGTCTTTTGTTAGGAGTTTTCAGTAATGGTGCTGCAAGTTCTGTTCATCTGGTATTCAGGTTTCACCCTTGCTCCCTGGAAAACCCATGGATTTGGATTTAGATATGTGATTGGTTTTTTTTTTTTTTATTTTCCCACTATAACTTGATACATAAATGACTGATGTGTTGTGGGGACTACGTGTGCTCTGGTAGTACATTGGAGGTATAAAGAATGAGTTGCTCAGGAGAGCCTAAGACCTCCCTAGCAATACAGCATAGGTTTTAGCCACGTTTCAGTGTGGTTGTATGATCTGCTCTGGCAGGCATTCATTCAAATTTGTCTTTTAAAATCTCATTTATCTTTTCTAGCTTCAGGTATGTTACCAGAGGATGTTTCTCTTATATCTACTCCAAAGCGCCCAAGTTTACCTCAAGCCATGTCGACTCCAGCTCCAGTGTCAATGGTTGAGTCAGTGGAGACAGTGGAGGCTAAGGCTGCACTTAAGCAGGTATGTTTCTCAATAAACACTGTAGAAAGACATCACTATTTCTTTTCACTCCTGTAAGCACTTTGATGTCTATTCTTCCATGTAGTTGCAGGAAGTTTTTGAGAACTATAAAAAAGAAAAGGCAGAGAATGACAAGCTGCTGAATGAACAAAATGAAAAACTTCAGGAGCAGGTCACGGACTTGAGGTCACAAAATGCGAAGATCTCCACACAGCTGGAGTTTGCCTCCAAACGGTAAATCAGCTCTTTAATTTCAATGCCTTAGGGATGTGTTCCCTGCTGATAGTCATGTTGACTGCTTGGTATCGTTTGCTCAGGAGGAGCTGCCATTTAAACATCAGTGTTGTCTGTTCTGTTAAGAGTGCAAGGGAAATAGTGAAGGTGGGATCAAAAATGTGTCTTCTAGTTGAGTGAGCCACGTATGTAGAAACTGATGTACAGGAAGATAAAACACGTATCTGTGTACATACACCTCTTGCAGTTAAACAATTTCATGTGGCAAATACGTACTTTGCTTTCTTGTTTCACGTGTAGTTATGAAATGCTGCAGGATAATGTTGAAGGCTATCGTCGAGAAATAACATCTCTGCATGAAAGAACCCAGAAGCTCACAGCAACAACGCAGAAGCAGGAGCAGATAATTAACACGATGACTCAAGACCTGAGGGGAGCTAATGAAAAACTGGCAGTGGCAGAGGTTAGTTACACAGAGTACTATCCTGCTGGATATTAGCACAAGGATTCTTCTTAGAATTGTCTTGAAAGCTGTCACAACTTGTGTGTGGCTTTTTTGAGTGTATCGGCTATTACAGTTGTAAAAGCCTGCGTGTGTATATTTAGTGCAGACGTTTGTAACATTCTGCAAAATGTCTCAAGTACTGAGTGAAGATAGAACAACATTGTGAAGGTGTTGAGAGAAAACAGAATGTCATCAGTCAATTGTGTTCTTACTGTTCTTATCTTAACTGGCGTGAATTTTAATTTACAGTGTCTAAGCTTAAAAGCTCTTTTTAAAAAACAGTATCATAGAATCGTTTTGGTTGGAAGAGACCTTTTAAGATCATCAAGTCCAACCATTAACCCAGCGCTGCCAGGTCACTGTTAAACCATGTCTCTCAGCACCACATCTCCACGGCTTTTAAATCCCCAAAAATATGATAATAAAATTAATATTAGAACAAATGGATTGGAATTTGTCATCAGTAACAAAGCTCTTGTTATTATTTGCTGTCTTAAAGGTGAGAGCAGAGAATTTAAAGAAAGAGAAGGATATCCTGAAGATGTCAGATGTGCGTTTGACTCAGCAACGTGAGTCTTTATTGGTTGAACAAAGAGGACAGAACTTGCTGCTTACTAATTTGCGAACTATTCAGGTACACGTGGTATTATTCTTATGTCCAAGTTTGGTCTGTCTTTCAGTTTTCAATAAATAGCCATCAAAATTGAGTGAAACCATCATGGGACTGGGTCTTAAAGTGGGGTGGTTTTTTTTCTGTTCCAAGTTGACACTGAATGTAAAATACAGGTTTGTTATTCCTATCCTAAGTTATGATACTTTGTTATTTACCTGTTCAAAGTCCTGAGAATTTTGAATTGCTGAGAAGGATTTTCACATTAAAATGGAAAAAACCCCATGAAACTATGTGAAAAGAAAAAATCTGTACGTTAATTTTTATGATTGCAGAATTTTACCTCAGTAGTTTATTTTCCTGTTCTTTTAAGATATATTTGCTTTTATACTTTTATATCTTCTGTTATAAGGTGGATTGACTCTTCAGAGTATAAATATTTAAGGTTGCATATTTTATCATGTGACTTAATTCTATTTCTGTGGTAGGTTTTTGGGGGTTTTTTTTAGTCCCTGGAATTAGGCTGCATGGATAATAGTTTTTCTTCTAATAATACTTACTGTATCAATATTAAAAAAAATCTTTCAAAACTAAGTCATACACTGTAAGTGCTACTTTTCATAATTTTCTGTATCTACCTTTGTTGCTTGCTCCCTGCAGTAAATATTTTGGGGATGGGAGAAGTGTTGTGACAACTTTGAAGTGCTGCAGTACTTCCAAAGAAATGATTGAAGTGTCTTGTAAGCATAGTGCATTATGCTCTTTTATCAGGGAATACTGGAGAGGTCTGAGACAGAAACAAAACAAAGGCTCAATAATCAGATAGAGAAACTAGAGCGCGAGATATCTCAGCTGAAGAAGAAACTGGAAAGCGAGGTGGAACAAAGACATTCCCTTACCAAAAACCAAGAGGTAAGTACAGTTATAAATATGCTAAGCTTGTTTTAGTGCAAATAAAGCCATCGATACCTGCCAGCTTACAGTGAATTATTTTTCATCCATGAAGTTTATAAACCTATTTGGTCTTTGTGCCATTTGTGAATAATTACATGTTTATGACCCTTGTGTTTTCAGGTTCATATCCTGGATCTTAAGAGGCAACTTGAGACAGAGACAAACCGTCACACTAACACAAAGGAGCTTTTAAAGAATGCCCAGAAAGAAACAGCGATGTTGAAACAGCAACTGAACAATACGGAGGCTCAGCTAGCGTCTCAATCATCCCAGAGGGCTCCAGGGAAAGGTAAGGTGGTTTTCGACATTGGATTTCTCTTTATGTTAAATGCTGCTGTCTGCAGAATGGTAAAAGTCATAATTAATTTAGAATTAGAAGGACAGTACAGTAAATAATAAACCTCTTAATCATTATTAACAATCACAAATGATAACCAGAATGAGTCGTTAAAGTAAAATTAATGTCCAAGCAGTCTTTGACAAAAGTAGAAAAATAAAGCAGAATTATTATTACAGGATCTGTCGTAGTTGAGAAGGACAAGACACTGGACAAATTTAGCAGCAATAGCCAACTTTATTTTTTAAAGCTCTCTTTTATACTCTCTATCTTTAGCTCTAAACCATCGTGTCACACAATAATTGGTTTTGCTTGTTACTAACATTCTCTTATTGGTTAACATTTCTTTAGCCCATGTGTCTTCGTTAGCTTCTGTCAGCATCCTTCTTTTATGTTCTTCAAATTCCTCAGAAGCTGTTTATCTTCTTTCAAGGGTACAGCTTGATTTAGTCAAGGTCAAAGCTTTCTGTGAGGCCTGCAGGCCAGCTGTCGGCCCCCACAAGGATCCCTTTTATTTTTATTTCAAAAAACTTAAGTTTATGAAGTTTAAGTTTTTATTAGTTTTTACATAGCTACGTTGGTTTTTTTGTCTGAATCAACAATGTTTATTGTAAGCCACTATTGTGATTAGGGCTGACAATTTTATTTAGTGGCGCTTTGTCAGGGTGTTATTATCCTAAAAAGACTTCAGTTTTCAACAGAACGATGGTATATAAACTTCATTGGTTAATGAATGTGTTCTAATATAGGTCAGTCTAGTACAAGTGAAGATGTGGATGACCTTGTAAGTCGACTAAGACAAGCTGACGAACAAGTTAATGACCTGAGAGAGAGACTCAAGACTAGTTCTAGTAACGTGGAACAGTACAGGGCCATGGTTCTTAGTCTGGAGGAATCCCTTAATAAGGAAAAACAAGTAAGTAGTTACCATGGTTTATTAGAGCAAAACCAAAAAGAAAATGAACGTGTTGTGGGTTTTTTAGTTTGTTTTTTTTTCTTGTACTAAAGGACAGTCTGTAGGATTATGGGAGGAATTACAAAATAACTAGTTTAGAAGTCATTGGAATCTCATATAGTAAGACCTTATTTTAGATAATTTTATTAAAACCACTTTCAATCATGGAACATATTAAACCTTTTTGCAGCATAGTTTTCAAATGTTGAATTGTAAATTGGACTCCAAGCAGTATTTTGCCAATGTCTTCCTTTGAAGGAGGGGAATCGACCTTTAAAACCTCTTCCTTTATAATAAATGATTAAAAATACTAATCACAAGCAGTCAAATTCACACCTTCTGCATCAGAAGGTCTTCAGTGATGCAAAGAACAAACACTCTGTATGTGGTATTCGTGGGAAAGGTCTGAGAGCGACCTTCTTGTTATACACAGCATCGTACTCCATGTTAATAGTGAATGAAGCCTGTTCTTCCAAACTGGTCAGCATATCAAAATAAGGTAGGTTGGAGAAACAGAATTCTCATTTTTGGCTGAAGTTACAGCATCAGTAGATGATGGAGTGCTATTTGTCTCTCTGTGAACAGACAAATATTGGTCTGTTTGTTTTATATCTATTTGTCTTCTCTTACTGTGAAAACTTAATTGTGTCTTGATGAGCTTTAACAATACTGCTTATTCTAGTGTGTAATAACAAGATATGCTGGCTACTGCCCATTTGAGTGCAATCACCTCAGACGTTTCTTAGGTGCACTTTATGAGATATCTCCCCCTTTGAAAGGCGGGGAGAATTAAAAATTTCAATGCTCTTTGTGATTCTTCACTTTTTCAGTGGTGGTGTTCTAACTGAGATGTGGAGAATACTTATTCTGGCTTTAAATTGTTAATAAAATACTGGTTTCACATCAGAATACCATATTTAAAGGAAAAAAACCCTGATCATTTTTAATGGATTTTAATGAAGGTGACAGAGGAGGTTCGTGCAACAGTTGAAGCTCGTCTGAAGGAGTCTTCAGAGTATCAAGCACAGCTAGAAAAGAAGCTGATGGAGTCAGAGAAAGAAAAGCAAGAACTGCAAGAGGAGAAGCGTAAAACTGTGGAGAGTATGGAACAACAGGTATGCACTGGATGCACCCTTCCTTAAACTCCCTTGTAGAGAGTCCACACGAGTGTGCTTTTACATCATTCCTTAAACTTCAGTTTGTTTTCACAGTTTAATATTGTCCAAAACATCTTCTAGGATGTACAAAAGACTGACTAAATTGGTGAGAGGTTTCCAGACATGAGTAGTACATTAACCTTATCATTTATTGCTTTGTTAGGATGATTGTGTATTTAAAGCTGTCACGATCTTCCTGAACTTTGAGGACAGTTTGCAGAAAAACATGAGTAAAAAGCCTTTGAGAGAGGTTTTATAAAACCCTTTTTGGAGCACAAGTCAAAACCAGACATGTAGAATGCATGTCTTAAAACCAGCATGGTCTGTGCCTTTATTTGTCTGGTTTATATTTAGGCTCTTACTGGGGTTAAAAGAAACAAGAAGACTCCAACTAGAGTTCTTGTAGGCCTAACTCTGAAAGAACAATAATATATTTTTACGAGGAAAGAGCTCTGTATATTAATAAGTCAAAATCTTGAAAGTATTTATCTTTAGATTAAAACGAGTATTTAAAAGAAATAAATAATGAAATGACTGCCCTTTGGTTCTACATTATTCATGCTCTCTACATTCAAAGCCTCGCTGTGTTCAGTACTCTATAACATACTTTGCTGTTTCATCTCAGTTTTGTTCTTGGTTTTTTTGTTGTTGTTGTTTCCACTTCCTGCATCACTGTAGCTGTCAGAATTGAAGAAGAGTCTGTCAGCTGTGCAATCAGAAGTTCAAGAAGCTCTTCAGAGAGCCAGCACAGCTCTAGGTAACGAACAACAAGCCAGACGTGACTGCCACGAACAGGTAAATTTGTAGTATTTGCCTATTTTAGCCAGAGGTAGTAAACTTAATGTTAGTTTTTTGTTGTTCTTCAGTTGAACTCAAAATGTTTTTTAAAGGTAGTGCTGCTAATCAGGGACTGGTTGGTGTAAAGGATGTAGAAAAACTTTGGGCTGTTCTTTAATCTGAAGCAAAATTTAGTAGACAGGCATTTCCATTTTTTTCATCTAAGATTATGACCATAGTCTTTCCTTAGCTTTTTAACCTCATGCAGTAAATATTTGCTCATTCACGTGTAGAAGTAACCAGTGGCTATTCTTAGACTAATACCTGCCTGTTAGCTGTGCAGAATCCACAGCAAGAGGTTTTGATTGTAGAGCAACTATAAAATCATAGAATCATTTTGGTTGGAAGAGACCTTTAATATCATTGAGTCCAACCATTAACCCAGTGCTGCCAGGTCACCACTAAACGATGTCCCTCAGCGTCACATCTCCACAGCTTTTAAATCCTTCCAGGGATGGGGGGAACTACAGGGTGGTGATAGATAGTGTGGCCTCCTGCCAGCCACCCAAAGAAAGTTATTTCAAATGCAAATTTAAAAAAAAATAATAATAAAGGTTTCTTTAAGGGAGCTTAAGCTTATCAATTTTTTTTTTTTTTTGTAATGGAGAATGACAGATCGTGGCCAGTGGTTTTCGTTTTTATTAGTGGTCACTGATTTTGTCTGGAATTATATGTATTTTATATATATAT
>VZZY01013931.1:175355-201032 GCA_013400335.1 Eurystomus gularis | reverse complement strand
GGCCCCGGGCAGGGAGCTGCGGGGGCCCGGGCAGCGCTGGGGCAAGGCGGGCAGGGGCCGGGGGTGCCCGCCGTGGCGAAAGGAGTCTCCCCAGGAAATCATTAATTAGGATGCGAACGCTTCCCCGGGAACGGGCAGAGCGGCAAAGGCCGCTTGGGAGAAGGACGGCAAAGCCCGTGTCGCCACCGTAAGTCTTGCCTGTGAGCCGTGCCTTTTGCGGCCGGGGTCTGGCACAAGAGACAGTTCAGAGCCGCTGGTACACGTGCGTGCAACAGCTCTCCCCAGTATGGGCCAGGGCCACTGGAAAGGATGGCCCCACCACGGGTGTCCCTCTCTGCAGAGGCAAAGTGAGCTCTGCTTAAGGCAGAAGGAGCTGTGCAAGGAGGAACATCTCCCTAAGGGTAAAGCCCCTTCCTGCACCGGCACGGATCCCACCAGCTGCAAACACCAGTCCCCTCTGTAACCATCTGGCACCCCTTGCCCTCTCCATGCTGCAGAAGTCTGCCTCAAAGGCCTGATCCATCCAGATGGGTTTTCCTCTAGCCCCACGGGGAGCTGGGCTCCATCCCTCACATGCTCTGACTTACAAGGGCCGGGGGCTGAAGCTACTCAGGGGCAGGAGTAACCCAGCGGAGCCCTGGGGCGAGGGGTGCCATTACTCCACCAGAAAAGGAGAAGCCCTGAGAGTGCACAGGGAAAGAAAACCCAAGAGTTTTCTGTGTGCAATCCCGCTCTCTCCATGCCCTGAAAACACAGCCTAACAGGAGGTGGCTTCATGAAGCTGCCAGAGCAGACCATGGATATGCTGATCTCAGTTTGCCATCCTCCTGATCAGCACTTCTCCCTGTAAGGGCAAAAATGTAACACCTTGGCATGGTGATGCACGGTGAGATTATAAGCAGTGTGGACTTGTCATACTGACTCTCTCTGAAACTCCTCATCCGCCCAGCTGCCCATCAAACAGACAGTGCTTCCTGACCTCCAAAAATAATTATAGATGTTCTTTCCTCTCTAATTTAGAGGCTCAAAATTCAAACATACAAGAAGGCACCAGAACTGGCTTTTGAGAAGTGAAAAAGTTGCTAAAAGCCAGGAATCTGGAAGGAAATTCCCCACCTGGCCTGGAAACAATGGCAGAGGTGCCCTGATGCACTCATACCACACTAACCCCTTTCCAGAGCTTCATCAAAGCCCTCAACATTAGACAGAGTAGGATGTGGGCACTTTGGCCCTTCCTTTGCTCACCTGCCCACACCCCCAGCGCATGACTCCATCCCTGCCCCAACCATCCCTGTCTCTTCCCATGTTGTCCTTCCTTCTAGTCTCAAGAAGAAGCATCCCTCCTCACCCACACTCCTCTGTCTCAGCCTTGCCATCCCCTTGCTTACATCTCTGCATACTCATGCCCCTCTCCTGGCATGCCTTGCACTGGTGTCCCCACCAGACAGCCTCAGTGCCCCATCCCAGCTTTCACCAGCTATCCCTGCCCATCTGCACACACCCCACCCCAGATCCTGATGCTGTTACCTCTCTCCCAACCCTTCATCGAGCGTCGGGGTCCATCTGCCCAACCTTTGAATTGGAGCCTTCTATCACCCTGCACTACTGCGATGGTGAGAAGAAGACAAGGGTATATCTAGAACAGATCATTTTCATCCCTGAGTCAAGGTGTGTGATGAACCTGGGGTGCCCGTGAGCGGCATGACCTCTCCTGCCAGCCCATGCCAGACCTCTGGGGAGGTGAGCAGCCAGCCTGGCTTGTGTATCTCAATGGGAAATGATGTATTTGCAACAAAAAGGGGAAAGAAAAAAAAGAAAAACCTCTGGATATTTTCACACAAAACACCGCGCAATCGTAACACCGAATTTTAGCTGCAGTCCAGCTCTGCAAGATGAGTGACCATCAGCCTGTGTCACCCCTTGGCGATATGATTTTAGGGAGCTGCGACTGAACCTCAAGACAGCAGGTTGTAACAATGGGCGAAAGGTAGTGAGCTCATAGCAGGGAAACCTCAAAGTACTCGCTCACCTGGGCGCCTCCAGAGCATTTCAGTGACTTGCGTGGTTACCCAGTCCCCAGCTTTGGCTCAGTATCAGCCCTGCCCACACAGCCAGGCTTGTACCCAAGCCAGGGGGGATGCTCCAGCCCGTGGCCCCAAAGGGCAGCCCGCAGGGATAGGGCTGTCATCCACAAAACCCCCCAGGGGTGGAGACCATCCCCAGCTTCCCCATGAAGTGCTTGCCAAGTCCTTTAAAGCTGTGCAAGGGTCTGAGCTGGGTCCTGACCTTACCACAGGTCACAGAATCACAGAATGATACGGGTTGGAAGGGACCTCTGGGGATCACCTAGTCCAACCCCCCTGCCAGATCAGGTTCACCTAAAGCAAGCTGCGCAACATGGCATCCAGCCAGGCTTTGAACGCCTCCAGAGATGGAGACCTCACCACCTCTCTGGGCAGCCTATTCCAGTGCTCTGCCACCCTCAAAGTAAAGAAGTTCCTCCTCATATTTAGATGGAATTTCCTATGTTCAAGTTTGTGCCTGTTACCTCTTGTCCTTTCACTGGGCACCACTGAAAAGAATCTAGCCCCGTCCTCCTGACACCCACCCTTTAAAGTATTTATAAGCATTGATAAGATCCCACTTCAGCCTTCTCTGCTCTAGCTAAAAAGCCCCAAGTCCCTCAGTCTTCCTTCATAAGAGAGATGTTCTAGTCCCCTAATCATCTTTGTAGCCCTTGTCGGTGGCACAGCACCAGCAGTGGAGACCTGGGGGGGCACGGGGCTGCCTTCCCCATGTGCACGCACTGTCCCAGCAGCTTCCTGGGTTTTATCAGCACACTTAGCAGCTTCCTTCATTACCACGTTTCTTCAAATCTACTACAGCTCCCTTGGGCGCTCTGCCCCAGCCACCTCCAGCATTTCCCAGCTACCAGCACCTTTCAGGAGCATCTGGCTCCAGCAAAACCCCTGTGCTCAGGGATACATCCTTTGGTGTTCCCTCTTCATCGACATCCCCTCATCCTGGGGCTACACCTCCCTCCCCCAGCTCTTCACTGCAATCCCCACCTTTTTCCACCATCATTTGAGTTTCTGAAGTAATTTCTTTTTTCTTTTTTGTCCTTTTTTTTTTTTTTTAAGCAAACCATCTACCATATGTTCTCCCCTGAAAGGGGTAATTGTTAACAGATCATTAAAACACCGTGGCGAGTGCTCTGAGATTCCTTCCCTCCGTCTTACGCATTATCCTGTCTCTGTCACCCTTTCAATGCAGCTTTGAGGGCTCTGCTTTTCTAACTTCCTTCTGGGGGAAAAAAAAAAAAAAAAAAAAGGAGAAGAGAGAAAGAGCCATTAAAGTGACCCTCTTCACAGCTCTCCTCCTTGCTTTTCAATGTCTTTTTCGACACCCAGTAATAATTGGGGCAGGGGGCTGGCATGTTGCTGCCACTGGGCTGGGGGCAGCAGGGCCACATCCTGCCCCGTTCATGGGGTGCCAGGGTTGGGAAGGCAGGATGAGGTGCTGCAGGGGTGCTCCAGCTGCCCTGTGGCCTCTTCTTCTGATGCTGGGCAATGGGGCCACTCACCATGGGATGGTCAAAAGGTGCATCCCATCCATCCCGGTCCCCTTGTCCCCACTCCTGGGATGGGGGCTGTGGGATGACCTTCTGACACACACAGCCCCACTGAGATAGAGTATTTCTTCCAAAGCCCATTTCCCCAGGTGGGTCAGATGCTTTTGGTGGCAAAAATACATTTTATACGGAAATAAGGTAGCAGCTGGCTGAGAACAGAATGAAGCCCAGTGATTGAGCTGTTTTGGGAGGCTCAGACACCCTTTCCTGGAAGATGAGCACTATTTTAAGGAATCACCAGTTGTCAGAAAGCTGGGGGCCATCAGGGCATGCACTGCTTTTACCTGAGCCAGGGTCTCAGCTGAGGTGAGCACAAGTACAGCACCAGTGTCTGTATCCTTTCCTGGGACAGAAACCTTCACACAACTGTGCCTACTCATCTCCCCGTGCCATGCACATGGAGAGGGAGCCCAGGAGGGCTGTGAGCATCATTAGCAGCAGCAGCCCTGCTCAGTGCCATGTTTAGCGAGGCCATTTTGCAAGGAAAGTGAGCCAGCAAAGCTACATCAAGCCTGGGGTATGTCTGGAGCTGTGACAAGCCACGGGACTGAAAATCATTGCCAACATCTCAGATGCCCTAAGATGAGCCAGGAGGGCTTGCAGCTGCACAGCCCCTCACCACCAAGAGAAAGGTGTGGGGAAGACCCAAGACAGGCAAAGGCATGTTCCAACAGCAGCATTACACACACCCAACTGCAGCGTGACAGTTCCAAACTCACCGTGAGCACCAGCAGCAAAGGTCTCGGGTTGAGGGACACCTCATTGCAAGCTCCCTACTCTTGTGATCAGTAAGATGAAGGCTTTCAGAGCTCATATTTACATTCTTACCAGCATCTTCTCCCCTTCCACCACGGACTTGGCCATTCCCCCAAAGGACTGCATTCCCTGACTCATCACAGCATGCAGCCAAGCTTCAGGCACCATTTGCACCACTCCTCTGGTACAGGCACCTTTCCCAGCACTAGCACGAAGCTCTGAATTAGAGCTTACCCATCCCAGAAAAGGAGCATGCTGCATGTGATCAGAGAGCACCCCACACCTGAACTGAGAAAGATGGGAAGGGGGCAGCTATCTCAGTCAGCAAAACCCAGTTACATTTGAAAAAATCCAGAAACTTCAAAGCCCTGCAGCAAGTGACGCTCAGCCAGTGCTGGCAGCTCCTTGTACTTCTCCAGGCAAAGCCTCCCCATCCCCAAAACCTGCTGCAGGCAGTAAGACTCCCATCTGTGACACTGGCCCACACGAAATCTCCGGGACGTCTGAGCATCATGATGGGTTGTGGTCTGCAAACTGGTACCCAACGCTCAGAAGCACAAGGTGGCTTTGCCCTGTTGTGTGTGTCCCAGGCAGATCAGCTCTTCTCTCCTTTCCAGGGCAGCAGCTTTCACCTACCTCCACCTCTTCATCAAGGAAAATCTTTTCATGGGATGAAAAGTACCTCCTTCAAGTGAGCATGCTAGAAATGGGCAGGACACCCACTTTCCTGAGGGGATTTAACAGCTGCCTTTGCCGAGGGCTGTTAACGCTGCCGAGAGGCAAAATTTTAGCCCCTAGAGCTAAAATCAGGTCAGGAGATGAACCCAAATGACAGCAGTACTCCCACCCCAAGTGTGAAAACAGGCTGAGGCTGAGTCAGTTTTAAGAAGCACGATGGACTGAAGGTAATTTTGACAACCTAAACAGCAGCATCACTCTCACCAACACAGATGAAGATGCCACCCTCTCTCCCCACTCCCCAGAAAGTTTCAGACATCAAATAAGGATGCAAACCCAAAGCAACTTCACGTGCCACCAATGTGCTCAGGGTCGAGCTGGTCTCCCTGGCCCAGCAAAGACCAGAGAAGCAGCAGAAGCACCTGCTGAACACCCACCAGATCATTTCTTACCAAAAAGCAATTCCTGAACCCGCGCAAGCACACCTTTTAATAATCAGTTTGCACAGAAAAGTCAGGAGCACTAGGAACTGCTAGGGAAGAAAAGGGCTTTAGGAATACAAATCTTCAGAACAACTTTTAGCTAAATGGTTTTTAGATCTGAAACTCCTTTTTTTTTCTCCCCATCAGGAGGAAATTAGCTCATCCTGCCTTCAAGGCTGATTTCCCAATTCAGGTTGTAAGGAGCTGCCCTACCCGAGTGCCCCTCTCTGCCTCAGGAACAGATGATAATTGCTTGCACAGGCTTTGGGACAGAATGGGGGGAAAGAGGGTGTTGAAGCCCATGGAAGCTTTGCCCACATGAGGGGGCTTCTGGAAGCAGGGCTGGGACGGAACAACCGGGGAAATCCCGGTGCCGTACAGACACACCGAGCAAAGACTTAATTCACAGCAAGATGATGTTTAATTAAGCGCCCTGTGATATGGCAAACCCACACCACTAGAGGGAGAGCTGCTCGGAACTGCAGTCATGAAGAGATTTTGATCACATAACATCATCGCACAGCATACACCATGCACTGTCCCTTCCAACCCCTACCACTCCATGATTCTGTGATGCTCCAGCCAGGCCCTCAGCTCTCCAGCACGCATCGCCCAAGTGCCGTGCCAAGACTGTGCCTGGATGGCCCATAATTATTTGAAATATAGAGGTAAATCTCTATTTCTAGCTGAACGGTGCATGATTCTCAGTGCAAAACCTCTCTCCGTCACTGAAGCGGTGCACTGACAACGCTCCCTGAAAAAAACAGAGGAGGGAGGGTGGTTAAATTGGACACCCTTTGGTCTCCTGGCTCTTGAACAGGCAGCTGCTCCTTACAGCCATCCCACGACAGGCAGGAAACCTCAGAAATGAAGGCAGGAGAGAGGCAAGGCAGGAGTCAGGCAGCAAGGACCAATGAGGGTGATCTTTGCAGGCAGGGAGCACGGGGAAAGCAGGAGCACGCAAAAGATGAGCCATGGGAATCTCATACTTACCGGAGCACTTCAAAACTACATGCACACACACAAAAAAAATCTCATAACAGTTCTGGGATTTTGCAGAGTTGCCTCAGTCTTAAACAGCAGGCAAGGAGCACTTGTAAAAGCAGGTTAAGGATGCATCTGCGAGGAGTGTGCCAGCTGTGACTGCTCCTGCCAGGAAGGCAGGGATTGAATTAGATCAGCGTTCCTCACCCATTTTAAAATCAACTTTCACGTCAGCTGCCTGGAAAAGCCCAGATGACCTTCGCTAGTGTGGCTGTGGTGCTTTTCACTTACAGCCAAATGCAAAAATCAGTCCAGAACAACATTTTGAGTCTGGCCCTTCACATGCTTCCAGCTGCTTAGCTTGTGGACATGGGGATGGGCGGATTTAAAAAGAAAATGCTGGCAGTAGGGTCAGTGATGTGCATGGAGCACCAGCCAGAGATGAGCCGCAGGTTCACTAACGCTGCACCACATCCTCTCCAGACCTTGCTCACACAGATGAGCCGGGCAGGACAGAGCACACTCCCGCAGGGTCAGCAGCTCAGGATAAGATCAGCTACCCGAAAGCTCACAAAACACCTTGTGCACACTATAAACCCATTCAAAAATCTGTCTACTAACAGGACATAGCATGGCACACTGAGAAAAGCCAAGCGTCATGCTTAAGAGCAAATCCACCTTCCCACTGCCATCTCCCCATCATCCTCCACAGCTCAGGTGCCTGCAGGCAGCTGAGTCCCTTTTCTCCAGCCACCTCCTGATCGGCATCATCCTTGTCTCCAGTCACCATGGGCCTGTGAAGCAAGGAATTCATTTCCTCTGATCTGAGGGAATGGGAAGGGCCAACAGTATCTGAATCAATAATTTATTAAACAAAGTCATACTTCTAGTCCGCGATCGTCAGGCAAACTCCACTCTCCCCCCCCCCCAAAACTGCATGTACCAGAGAGCACTGAGGATGGCTGAAAATTCAGGAAAGCCCACAAATTTCCTTGCTCAAGGAAAATTGTTCACTGCTATCCCCAAATACTCTCCCTGTTCCACTTAAACCACCCAAATTTTAACCGTGCTTCCACTAGCCATCTCCTGGCTTCCCGGATAACTTGTACTTCAAATCACCACAACATTTACAAGATACTTAGAAGAAAGTGTCTTGTAACACTTTGTCATTGAAGAAAAATTACCTTTGTCGTCCTTTCTGATCTAAACGATTCTATGACTCCCTCCACAACTCATTACAGCCTCCCTGGCATCTCAAGTTTACACGTTAGTCCTCTCTTGCTAAAAGCCAGGGCATGGCTTTGCCTGCGGTGATACCTCAGCTCCTGACACTTTGAGCTCCCACCTTCCCAGCCCACTCTCCATAATAAAACAATTTCAGCTTCAATCTTCCTATCCTTCACCAGCAGCCAGCTTTGTCTTTGGAAGCTGTCCCCTCCTTTTTCCTCCTTTTCTTTCTTTGTGCACAAATCCGCCTTGAAAACACACCTTGTTTCTTAACTTACCAAAATACATTATTCAGGACAGAGTCCAGGAAAATTTAGGCAACAGCGATATGGAGCAATTAAATATGTAACCATATGTGGGACCGACGCTAGAGTGTGCTGTGTAGGAAATAACCTCGCCCTGAGGACGACGGGCTCCGCAACACCGTCAGAAACACCGAAGAACTGGATGTGTCACTTTTTGGTCCCTAGAAACGCATGAAGCTTCCTCAGAAATCCTTGGGTGAAGGCAGAGAGCTAAGCAGCAAACACTGAGTTTTGAAGAAAGCAGAAAACACATCCAGGACAAGGAAATGTGAAAAAAATACAAATAAAAGCAGCAAGGAGACAATAATGTCAGATATTCCTCTGGGTGGCTTAGTGAAGCATCAGAAAAGAAGAGATTCACAAAGACAGGATATAAATCAAACCTGCCCTGTTCTCGTCCTGAATTTATGTGAAGCATCATGAAAATCTGCCTGCAATCCTGGCTGGAAAGACTGCAGAGAAATACTCAGGACACAGCAACAACAGCAAAAACCCCAGAGCTCTGGGTGACTTCCCAAGTATTGTCTCTGGTTCACTAAGAAGAACAAGCGAGGCACAGATCTCCAGTGTGTCCAAAAGCCCAGCCAAGTCAGCGCCCCAGCCAGAATCACAGCTCAGAGTATTTTTACCTTTTGATGCAGCATTTGAGGGACAGGCTTAACTTAGATAAGAAAATTAAAAGCATTTAAAACAAAATATTTGTAGTTTAAAAAAAAAAAAACAACCTTGTTTTTATTTTGACAAGAAGAATAAAATTTAGAAACATCTCATCATATGGAACCCCCCCTCAAAAACAGAAAATAAAAAAATCACCTAGTTAATTTACTAAAGAGGAAAAATACAGTATATACAAGACTCAAAACATCCCATAAGTTTATACAAAAGCCAGGCAGTAATAAATTGCATTAAAAAAATATATGAAGCATTACCTGACTGATTCAACACTGGCATTCACCCCATTATTAAAAAGGCACAAGAGACTGAGCAATGAAAGCGTTCAGCATCACATCCATTACTGTCAGTAAATTCGTCGAGATTAGCATAAAAAAATTATTAAACACATTAATATTCTCCACGTAGATTGGTAAGAAATCTTTTTTTGAAGAAGTAAGAAAGTTGGAAAGGACAAACATTGAAATACGACATCCCAAGATGCAAAGGCTCTTCCTAGAAATCTACCTTCAAATCTTCCCAGAATAGTTTTCCTGGCTGCGTACCACTCGGCAATCATTCCCAAAAGATTTAATGATCCACAAGCCCACTTTCCAGCAGCATCACGATACCGCAGCAGCATCGGCAGCGCGGCCGGAGCCCTTCCGCCGTGTCTTTGCTTGCTTGCAGGCACACCAAGAGCGACAAGGCTACGGAGGTATCGGCACGCTGCTGACCCACCGCTGCTGGTCTTGCTGGCTGATTCCTTACCCCCGCAGTCTGGAATAGCCAGCACAAACCAGAACAGGTGGATTTGTCTTTTTTTTTTTTTTTTTTTCTCAACCGTTATTTGAGGGTTCTGCAGTCACCCCGGGTAACACATGCAGCAGCCGGCTCCAGCAAACTCTGGGGCAGATCTCTGCTGCGCTTCTTCAAACAGTCTTTCGCTCAGCTTGTGCTCGGTGATGATATCTTCCACCCGAGTGATGTAAAGCAAGGATAACAGCACTCCCAGGAACTGTGAAAGGAAGGGGCATCTCTAGTCAGAGATCAAATACTGCTTGTCTACTGCTTCTTGGAGCGGTTTTTGCAAATTATGTATACATACATCGGATATATGGGCAGGTATGTGGTATACACAGAGACAGAAACTTGCAAATAAGGGTATAAATGGATGACTTTTGTCAACAGCATAAGAATTACCACCACCCCTGTGCCTCAGAGCATTAGAAAGTCTCAGTGGATGCAGCTAAGGGGCAGAGAGGACTCAAAAAACCCAAGCAAAACCAAATCAACCCACCAAAACCTGCACTACATTACAGTAATGCTACTCAGTTACCAGAATGTCACCTCAGCTTACCAGTTACATTAAATTTAAATTAAAAATGGTCATTATAGTCTAATGGGATTTCGTGTACCACAGCAACAGACACTCCCTTTAACAGATAACGCACTGGTCCCTTCTTACCTGGGGTAGCAATATGCCGAGCAGCACACCGGCCATGATGCTGTAGTTGTCCAAAAACCAAATGAGCACCGCGTTCGTGCATCCACGGACATATATAACACCCTGAACACTCAAGCGCTGCAAATTAACAGAGCGATCATTCAAACAGGCGGTTGCCCCAGCATGCGATACAGTAACACATGGTAACTCAAAATTCAGGGAGGCAAACGTGGTCCCCTCCTTCCCATCTCTGTAAACCCACTGAATTTAACAGGACCTCATCTCTAACTCTTCCATCTGTTTTTACGTTGCCCCACACCTTAGCAAGTTATTTCAGTTTTTTAAAACGTTTTTTGCAACTACTTTTCAAAATAAATGCATCCGATCCTCATTCTAGACCACTCGGAAAGCAGGGAAGTTTCCCTTTAACTTTCATCTCTGCTTCCAAGCGGTGGAAAAATATAAATTGCGGACCAAGTGCTTTGCAATAGACTCTAAAAAGGGCAGGAACAGGAAGATTCCAGCTTCAGCCCTGCAAGCTATGCTCCACCGTGACCCCAACCCATAACATAGAAAGCACTCGAGGCTACAAAGAGTGCTAAGCAGATGAATGGGGTAAAGTTAAGCATATGCTTAAGTGCTTTGGGCGTTAGAGCTAGGCTGGAGCGTTTAGGTGATTAAGCCATAAATTGGTGAATCTAAACGAAGACAGGCCACACGTAAAGATAACCGGTAATCCCAAAAACCAACAACCAAAGCCGGCATTGTGCGCCAAGTGCCTCAAATGAGCTGGGGAGAGGGGCTTTTTCAGACCAAACCCCCCACCAGCACTCCAAAGCCAGGAGTGGAGAACTCACAGCAGATCCAATTACTGATTTCCCTTCTTAATCACTCCACAATTAGTGCCTTGAGCTAGCAGATTCTACTCTGGAGTCATCGGGGCTACTGCCAAGAGGGAAGACTGAAGAAGGAGGAGGCCTCATCCCGCTCCCGGAGGGAGGAGAGGGCTGCCAACACAACCTGGGAAGTCCCACTCCTCTTCTAGGAATAACTATTACAGGCTTAAAAATAAAACACCCACTACTGGGATATAAAATACTTAGGAACAGCTAAGTTAGCTTTACCCAAACCAATTTTATCCAGTGAGAAACTTTGGCTTTTAAGTGTTAAAAGTCTTCTCCAACTCAAGTCACTACTTGAAAAAGTACGAAAGCGGCTTTCTGTGCATTAATTGTGCAATTAGTATAGGGGGTGAGCTCTGATTCCAAACAAGGAATCGTGGAAGATACAAAGAAGGGAAGATAGCGCAGTCAAGCAAGATCAGGTTTTTTTATATATATAAAAGTTATTCCAGATAAATAATTCTAATTGCTGATTCTAAGTGCTGGTAGATTTAAGCATGCAGGAGATAATTTTATAACTGACCAAAAAAATGCAGAGGCACCACCCTTTGCCACGACAGGGTGGGCATTAGTTATGTTACCTCTTGGTCAATGGTTTTGTATCCACACATAGTGTTGATAATGCCTGTCTGAAAAGAAAACAATAAATATAAACTGTAGCAGAAAACAAAAGTCACATACACAAAAAATTTTTACTTTTCTTGTGTTCACTCAGCTCATATAAAAGCAACACGAGGGTTACTTCCCAGTCCAACAAAGTTTCTTCCAGCAGCCCCAGGGTCAGATTTAGGTAGAGCTCTACATTATTTTAGAGAAATCAATAGATTTAGGTAGAGCTCTACATGATTTTAGAGAAATCAGTATTGCCAGTGTGTCATGACACAAGACATTTGAACCCTATCTATCCAGCAAAACCAGTATGCTGCCGGAAACCAAAGCCAGCTACAACAGCGCTGTATGCTCCAGCTGTTTCCACAGAACTAACAGCTGGCTTTAATTCTAAGGCATTAATAACACATCTTATTAAGAAACCCAGGGGTTAATGTGGCCATCACACCACCATGATGACAAATTTAAGCTCAGAAATATCTAAACCCATAAAACTGTCCAATACTATGAATGCTTACATGAACATTTTACAAGACCAAATTTAATGTAATTTTATATATAGGAATATAAAATTCATATGTTTTTTGAAAAGACAGAGTGCTTGCAATCAGCACAGATTCTAACACATTTTCTGCAGCCATTTACTATTTCGCAGGGGTCTCAAAGCTCTACCAGGCCTGGCAAAGCTAAACTGAAAATACCATCCTTCATGTAGAAATCAGCCAGTGTAAAGCCCACTGGCATCAAAGGAAGCAATGACCAAAGCCAAAGACATGGAAGAGAATGAGAATACGCGAAAGAGCAAAATAAGGCAGAGCAAACTCTACTGTATTGATATACTCTCCCTTGACACTAAGACAAGATGTAGAAATGAGATGTCTAAATGCTGGTGGCCTCTGAGCGGTAGCCTGGGGTTCCCAGGTCACTTCCCCAGGAAGGAAGAGGGATGTTTGCAAAAGATGGAAGGAAGACGAATGTTATAAAATGGCAGAAACATCAGCCAGGGTCAGGTTTTTTTTTTAAGCCCTCAAAAAGCCAGGCTCTCATCAGCCGGGCACCAGTGTGTTGCTGTGTCTGCTGTGAGTGATTTCACACTTACAAGATGCTTGAGCCTAACGGACAAACGCGCAGCCATCCCCAGAATACGTGGCCACAAGGAGCACACTCACATCACTTAATTTGAAACACGGCATTTGCCAATAGGACACCATGGCACAAGAAAATGTATGCAACAGAGATAAATGCATTAGAAACAGAGGTTTACAGGCATTTGGGGACTCCTTTTTATCCGCTACGCTAGTCTAAGTCTTTAATAAATGCCTTGACTTAAAACCAGTCCCTTCAGAGCCCCCCAGGATGAGCCTGGCTTGTGTTAGCACACGGCTTTTTCCGAGGATCAGAATCCAACCTCCAACATTAGCAGGAGTTTTCCATGACTACAAAGCGAATGAGTAATCACAAACCATATCTGCAGTTTTCCAGGACAGAAACCAGCCTGTATTTGGAAGCATTTGTCAAACATACAAGATTTATGCATCTTCTGGCTGGTTGTTTTTTTTCCCCCAAGGCTGCTGGCCATATAGTCACAGAGCAAGTGTCATTCTGCCGAGGACACGTCCATGCTGCTTGGACTTCACCGGGCACATCGATGGCATCCCGGCGCAGCAAAGCCACAAGCCCTAACGTACTGCAGCGTCTTGCTTGTAAGAACTTTCCTTGTTACCTTGGAGCTTCTCCCCACCTTTCAATTAACCTCCCTGAGCTTAACACTTTGCAGGCTCCCTTTAGGCTGCAAGCAGGCTCATCCCCTCTCTCCAGCTGCCAGTGCAGCATATGGAGAATATACTCCCTGTTTTCCTCAGAGAAGTTTTTATTTTTAGCGCTTTGCTGCCTGACAGCTTGCATTTGAAATCCACGTGTCTGATTATTTGTGCCACGGCTGGAAAGGCACCTGTGTTATTAGTCACTGGTTACTGCAGCGCTTCGCCTTCACAGCACTGCTGTATTTCCACTCGTATGAACAAACCTTTTAAAATAAAACTTCAACAGAGAAATGAGAGTTCCAGAAAAGCAAGCGGTATTTTGAATGACCACTAAAAAGCCAGATCGCTCTTCATTAGCCAGCTCTATCTTCCTTTACAACCAACAGAGGGGAAAATCCTGAGTTCCTCTGTTCGGTGCAGCTGTGGATCAGCAGATACTATTTTCATATACAAGACTTACTTATTCTCAAACACCTAAGACTTAAAAGCATAACTGTTTAGCTTTGGTTTCTGAGAACAAATCAAAGCCCAGCACAGATTTAAACAGACTCTTTCTCATACACGAAAAATGTGTAAGCATTCATAATAAACCCCTTCCTATCATACAGATTTCTCAGCAACACCTAGCAGGATTACTGACACAATTATCACATCTGTTTTCCCTTTTTTTAATCAAACAGCCATGCTCAAGGCAGACATTGAAAGGGCAGCATGTAACAGGCTCTCCATCATGAGCTCTAGTGCCTCTGCTCTTACACATACTCAATTCCTCAGTCTCATGTTCAGACCAAAGACCTGAGCCCAGTGAGGCAGGGATCGCCCATACTGGTTTTAAGCTGAGGAATGGTTATAAAATTCAGCATTACATCCATCCCTCAAATAAAGAGCGATGAATTCAGACCGCTAAAATCTATATAAAACACATTTATGTGGAACTTGCTGCCTGCTCCTGGTACTGCCAGCACCAGTTATTACCAATTCATAGTAGACTGAAGAACTAACTGGTCCGGGCTCCAGCGGACAGGGTGTTTTTCCAGGGAGGATTTTACAGGGCAGCAAGGTGGGCAGTTTTCAAGGATGGGGTAGGGCAGAGCAGCAGCTCCAGTCTAGACCTGCACCCACACGGGTGCACTGACCCTCAAGGTCATTTGCACACACGTCTGGATTTTTCTGGATGAAGGCACTGTTGTTCGGTTTTTAATTCACACAGCAGCTGGTGCACATCACTCCAACCCCCACCCACAGAAGCAATCAGGATCCAGGCTTCCTGGCAAAGCTGGAGCAGCAAACCCTGGGGAAAACACCAGCAAAACTCAATTTTAAGCAGCTGTGGCCCAAGCGAGCCATGAGGTTAGAGGATCTCCCAAGATCCCTTCTGCATTTCCAAGACTGCGTAGCGGGACAGTAAGACGGACAAGAGCCAACACCTCTAATTTATTATTTTCTCCTTTTCAAGCTGACCAGACCCACGGATCCACAGCTCCTGTTTTTTGGGAGGGACTCATTTTCCTTTCCTTCTTCCCCCAGACTTTCTAAAGCAAGGTACCTTTCAAAGGGAACGCAGGTGACCTGGCTGAGGATGGCGATGCCGGGATGCGGGGACTCACCTTGTTGGTGACGCAGCAAGTGTAGGGCACCCCGCAGGCCAGCGGACCCGGAGCCGCACAGTTGTGGTACACGTTCTGTGACCAATCTCTGTAATCTTCCCCACCGCAGCACTTAAACTGGAAAAAGCAACACAAAAGGCAAAGGGGGGGAAAAAAAAAAAATTCGTATCTTAGCAGAAACTCTTCTAATAAGTAGAAAACAAAGCAAGAGTAAACCAATTCTAAGAGCACTGAGGTACCCAGAAATTCTGTCATTGTATCAGCAAAGCACGTATGAATGTATATGATAGACACAGCTGAAAATAATTAGATACAGGCAGTGTTCCCCCGTCACTCAACTGGCACCCAGGGTGCCACAGCAAACTACTTGGTGCTAAATTCCACCTCCCATCTTTTCTGAGGTGAAAAATTATCTTTTCGGGTCTGGACATCATTACACCATGGTTTTACATTCTCTCCATCTCAAGCTGTAACATACTTCCATTTTTTTACAGATTGTGACTACATTTCTAAATGAGTCTAAAAGACAAAAGTGTTGCTATTAAGGCATAAAAATAATCACATCGAAACATTTTGGGTGTAATTTAGTAGTATTGAATTCTGACAAACAAACACTGTAAAAGTTTACACTGACTTTGAAAAAATATTCACTTTATATTTTAAGTGAAGGGAAAGGAGTGGTTTATTTAATCACTAAAATGCATATTCGCTGTGCATATACATAATTTTGGGCAGTGCATGGAAACTTTAAAGCATTATAAAGTCTAATGACAAAATTTCCTCAGGATGGTTTGCGTCTGGCAGACTTTCCGTGCTAACTTTGTTTTTGTAAGCAGGCTGCCATCTCCATAACGATGTCATAAAATATACATATCACTTCCTCAGTTAACTTTTTTTTTTCTTTTCAATCATTATTTGGCATGGTCACTGACATCACCTGGGCCCTGACATCACATTTCCGAATATTTTCTGGTTCTTCTCTAGTCTCTAGACTGCATGGCAGAACTCTTCAATAACCCAATAAACATTTCAACACACCAGCCTTAAAAAAAAAAAAAAAAAGAAAAGGCTGTGAGTCAACTACACATGTCATTAAGTAATGCTCAGCTGGGCTTAACACAATTTCTGAATTTTCATTACAGGTATATACACTTCCACGGGCATTTCCTTTCAAAAACAACCTTACTAAAATGCTTGCTATGTGCCCTGGAGTGAAAATAGAACAGCCCAGGATCAAACAGCCTAACTGCCACCTAACTTCTCTTTTTCTCTTTATCCAGTGCCTCCTGTTAACGGGATGCTTTTGAACATCTTGGACCGGGCAGCAGAAACACTGAGCGCAAGAATTCAGGCTGAATTTGTCTGAATTCAGCTGTGGTGCCCCTGCATGTTTTCAGGATCTGGCCTTGAGCATCCAAATCACACCTACCAAGGCAAAAGCTGCATTTTGCCCCCTCTTCTTGCAGTGATTTAGAAGGCTTCAAATGCCAGCTGGGATGCTGGAGGAGCCCTGACTGCAGCAACGCCATAACACAAGACGCATGAGATTTCAACCCCCTCATCAGTAAGAATTTGATTATCACATCACTGGAAAAAACTCAAAGCTGTCTCTAAGGACCTGCCACATCTTGGCACTGAATTAGTCCCAGGGGGGAAAAAAAGAAAAAGGCAGCAAACCTGCTTCTGAACAGAATCCATTATGTTCTTGAAGTCTAAATCATCGTAGTAATTCTCAATTCCTCTTCTAATATTATCGTTCAGAAAGTTGATTGTCTAGGAGGCAAAAGTAAGACAAGATTCACAGGTTACACATGCCGAAACAAAGCTAAAAGAGCGGGTTGAAGCGACAAGTGTAATTGATGAGCACAAAAGGAAAGGTCGGGTTGTTTTTTTAAAAGGAAAAGAAATACCAGCTGAAAACCGATCATAGCACAGTCAGGCAGGGACTGACCATCTGAAGGAAGCACCCCACTGTTGCTTTGTGCTGAGAAGGGCAAACAGTGCGACACCTCTTCAGTGGGGTGCTGCTTCCCTGAGATTCTCCAAGCATCTCCCAGACATGGTCCCATTACCCCCAGGCAGGATCCCTCACACTGGGCACTGGGGATCCTCATCATCTTTTGGGTGACAGAACAGCAGGATTGGGTGGTGGATCTTGGCACCGTGCTCTGCACCATGACCAGGGCAAAAAGAGCTGACTGTGTCCTTGCTCATCATCTTTCAAGAATTTTATTTTCACCATTTTATTGAGATTGTCAGATAAAGAGCTTGATTCCACCTTAAGCAGAAAAAAAAGTGTACCTGTATGTTTTACAGTGGTTGCTTTGAGAAATACAGCAGTGGAGCTGTGGCAGATATAAAATGGTAAGTCCTCAGCTGGGCGTATTAGAAATTAAATTAACAAAACATTTCTGAGGTTCAGAAGATGAGAGAAAAAAAGAGTACTTAGTTTTCAGTATCCAGCACAATCACAGCACAGCAAAAACTGTGACGGATCATAACCAGAACATAACAACTTTCAGTCCAGCTGCAAAAATGATCAAAGTTAAATCCTTGCAGGTCTGAAAGAAACCTGAAATACACTCATTTTCTTGGTATTACAAACTGCAACACTTAAAACCAAAACAGAACAGAATTATTATAATGTTGGTGATTAGAAATAATACCGGATTATCACAGGACTAACACAGGACTATCCTAACTGGCCAAGAACAAACAGCAGTAAATACCGGTAACACTTACAATACCTGTATCACCTCATTTAGACTCGACAGACTTGAGAAGGAAACAGAGAAAGAAATGGGAAAAATCAATGAGACATGCAAAACGAGCAGCATTTAAATAGAGGCTGTTACCCTATGCTGTTATTAAATACTTCCTTCTCCTCCCCACACCAACCCCAGCTTCTCCATTAACCTTGTAAAACAAGCAAAGAAACCTGTCCCCGAGCATAGCTGTCCCGCTCAGACAGCCAATACGCGGGTTGGGAAAACGCTTGCTGCACAAAAACCCCAACAATGCATTTTCTTTGTCCAAAAGTCAACAGCAATTCTTCCTCGCCCTCTCAGCAAATTCCATCTTTTGGCATTTACTTAATTTTCTGTCAGCCAAATTCTCTGCATCCCGTGATGCCCACGCTCCTACATGGGGCAGGCTGATCTGCTCCCTTCAGAGGAGCCTGGTGCTTCCACTACAATTCAGAATAAATCCTTGCACAGGACCAAGGTAACATCTACAGCAATGGCTAGCGATGGCTTCTAGGAGTGATGATAACTCATCCTCTGCTCTCACAAGTCAAGTTCATCACTCCAGCATGGAGTAAGAAGAAAACATCAGCTAGGGAAAATATAAAACTACTTCAAAATAACAAGGAGTTGTTATTTAATTTTTTTTTTATTTCATTTTTTTTAATAACGTATGTAACATAGTACGTATGATCTCTTTTTGTGGGAATGAGATTGGTGGGGTTGGGATGGGGAAGGAAGAGGTCTTATTATTCAGCATCTCCTTTTAATGCTCATATTTTACCAGATTAGGAGAAAAAAAAAAACCAAATCAAAGCACTGAAATCTAGTACTTGCCATAGTGAACACATTTATGTTTTAAACCATTTCTAACAGCAAAAAAAAAATACTCTGCTGCTTTCTGTTTAGGAAAATTAAGGGGTTTATATCGTTCTGGCATGCTTGCAAATGATGGGGTCTCCTACAAAAATTTGTTTATTTGCTTATGGATGTGGGCAGGGAAGAGCTGTCCTTTAGGTAAGGTAAAACATTTTGACCACTAAAAAATAACGAAGTCTCCAAATCCAGCTGGAAACTTCCCAAATCAGCAGTCTGAGGCCCAGATGGCAAATCAGAAGAAAGCACTTTGGAATACACAAGCTAGAAACTCATTTTGCCTGTATTGCACTCTTAGTTACCAGATTTTCTCCAGATTCTTTAACCTGGAATTCATCTCCAGAACAAGTGGCCAATCCCACCCACCCTAAACCTGAAAGGCCCTGAAAAGTCTGGATCTGCCTTCAGACATCCACCCGTCACCGCTCAGGTGACAACTGTAACCCCTTTTATTTGCTCGGTAGCCCAGCTGTAACATCATGGATGGTGAGCAATGTTCTTGGTGATTAAAAGCTAAACGCAAGCAGCTCACCTGGTTTCTGAAGATCAGGGCCACCACTCCACCAGTCAGCTCAATCAGCAAGCAGATACCAAGAATGTACATGAACTGCAGAAAGGCAATTACAAGTCAGTCCTTAAAAAGAACAAGCCCCAGTTACTCTTTCAGTTAATGTCCTTAAGTCTGTAACGTTCAATTGCTGACATACTTGGCTTTCTGCTTATGAGATATCATTTTAAAGAAATATATAAAATCATTGTTTTTTTCTTATAAAACTGTTCATGTCACAAGGAAACCTTTTTTCCTTGCTTAAGTGCCCAATTGGCAAACACATTATTTTTCTGCTTCAAATGGACTCAAACCCAAGAGATGCATTTATCATGCCAAGATACTTTCCTCCGTAACATCATCCCAGAGAAGCATATTAATGGACTGCTACAAACCACACAGAACTTGATGTTTTTAACACGATGCTTCCTAGAAAACCAGTACTTACCCATAGGAGAACTAGATGACCTTTAAAGGTCCCTTCCAACCCAAACTATTCTATGATTCTATGATTCTATGATCTTAGCTTTCATTTCTTGGGTAAAGCACTGCTTTAAGATGATCCAAACCACCTGCTACCACATCACCAGTGTTAAATCAAAGCAAAATTCTGGGCTTGGTAGCTTTTAGTGTGTTGCTTCAGAAGAGGGAACCGAGCCATGCTGCATTACCAAGCCAGCCGAGCGCAGAGGCCGCACGATGGGCACTAACAGGACTCACTATGCTCAGCAGTAAGGAAAATTACACCTGCTAGCTCTCGATTTCTTTATCGGTGTTGTGTATATGTGCATGTGCTCACTTATACGTGGCCACAACACATGCATCTGTGACTACTTATCAAAGCACATGTGAAATCTGAATAACATGAAGAAACCCATAGCAACACCATGAGATAGCTGCAAACGTGCCAGTACTTGAAATGTTTTCCAATCCAAAGGATTCTTTAGGCATAAGAGATGGCTACCTTATTACTTACCTAATCTAACTACTTTACTACTTACCTTACCTAACCTACTTTAATTCAGGTTTGCTTCTTAACAATGAACTTTACCAGGAGCCAAGTTTTAGGATCTCTCATCTGAAAATAGTCTCTCATGCTCTGCCTTGAAAGCTGGTTTTATCTCTGTGCTCTCAATATCCAGTATCAATGTCACAAATCCACCTAAATCTAGACCCAGCCCCAGAAGCTGACATCAGGGACTTTCTTTGTTTAAATACCCTACCAGGCTTGCTACGACAACAGGAGCAGGAAATGTCCTTGGCATCAGATGAGGACACACCACCATGCTCAGAGTGAAGGATGCCACCACTACCACCTAAGGACAGCCTCTCAGTAAAATCCCCAAATCCACAGTTAGCTCTTGCTTTGTCCTACATAACACACCACATATTTAGCATTTCTTTAGACTGAATTGATATGAAGGTGAAAACTGTGTCCTTGCACTTTGCTTTTCATTAGTCATATGTGCACCTTCCATCTGCAAACACAGCATTATACAGGAATTTCCCTAAAATTTCCCCTTTCTGAGGCACTGGACAGAAAACCCATGTCCCTTTCATTTCCCCCTTCGGGTCCTCCTCTTGAGGCCCTGTGTGCTATACAGCTAACGTCGTAAGACACCTCTCCACCATTTCCCTGTATTCCACTGGAGAGTGGAACATAAAGGCAGACAGACCCCAGTCACCAGCAGCCTGACGGACGTCAGCCTGACCTGGGGCTTCTTTCTCTAGTGGCTTCCTCTGGGTTGAGACAAGAAGAGTTTGGAGAACCATCACAGACCGAAGCTCATCTCTGCACTTAACACCACATCAAACAGGTTCACAGCTTTAGGAAATCCCCCGGCTAGGGGACCGCTGCCATAAAGTGGTTTCAGATATAATTAAAATCAAAAAAGCCACTTTAGTAAGATATTTTTCAATGCAGACACAATTATGGGTTTGAATCCAGGCGACACTGAAAAGCAAAAGCAATGAGCCTTAAAAATGAAGAATAAAAAACCCAACACTTACTGCTTGAAGAAGGCATAAATTATCTCTCAAAGAAGCCAGCACGCCCACAAAAGATACGAGGAACATTATGATGCCCAAAAGTATTAAAATAATTGCTGGGGCGAGGAAGGCACTTTCGAGAGTTTTGTACTTCTGTCTTTCGACTTCTGCATAAATCCCGACTGCGAGGACAAGAGCTCCGATCACCTGAAACAGGAAAAGAGAAGAGCACAGATGTTATTCGTGCTCCCAGCGAACACGGAGAGGACATTTTGTGAGTAGACATGAACCTGCGACTACTCGCGTCAGAATTAACCATAAACAATTAAACACTCAAATCAGAAGTTCGGATTTTAAAAAAAAAAAGGCAGAAAAAAGCTGAGTTAAAAAACAACCAAGATTTGTTAATTTAAAAAAATATACTTACTAATGTTTAAACGTTCTGGAAGTTAAACAAACCAAAACATACATCGCTGGTTGAAATGTAATTTATTACTCATCTGAGATCACATATATTACATACACTACCAAAAGCCATGGCATCAATATCCCTCCTTTGCACCACTGTTCGTGTATGTATGTATGTGTGTGTATATATATATATATATATAGACCCCTAAAACAAGACAATTTCTAAACCAGCCTACAATCTTCTACATCCCTTTCTATCAGCTCCTACCGTATTTAGGCTCAGTAAATATGGCCACAGTATCCTTCACCTCCACTCCTCCTGCCATGGGAGGAAATGTACCTGATTAAAAACAAACACACACCAAAACCAACCAAACAAACACCAAAAAACCCCAAACAAAAAAAGCTCAGCCAAACAAACAAAAAGAAAAACAAACTAAACTAGAGCAAACAAACTCAAACAAAACCACAAAACTCTTCCAGAAAAGCACTGCAATTTTGAAATTATGCCCCTTTCTTGGGCACTACCAGATAAAGCTGCCAAGTGGAGCGAGGAGCGCTGCATTTCATTTAACAACATGAAGATATTTCAATGAAAATAATCACAGCTAACTCAAAATCATTTGGTATTAAATCTATGGCGTCCAGCAAGTCGCTTTGAATTATGCTAAATTTGAAAAAAAGCAGCAAAAAACAACAAAAAACCAATAGTCCACAACACCTGATCATGAAAATTGCAGTCGGAAAACTTTACAGCTGACTCCAACCGCCAGGCACATCCTCAGGGAAGAGCCCAGATTCAAATCAATCATTTTGCCAATCTGATAAACAGCATTCCTCTTTTCTGACCTGACATTTCAGCAGTAACCTCGAGTCTGGTCCCTGCTCACCACATCTCTTAAATATAAAAAGCTTTTTGATCTCACATGGTATGTTCCAGACAAAGGTCTAGACGGACGCACTTAGTTGCAAGATCATGAGCCCAATGGTCAAAAATTTTTTTTAATTATGGGTTATCTTAAAATAAATAAGAACTTCCTGGAAATTCTTCCTTATTTTACAGTAAGAATAAAAAATCCAAAGGACGTTCTGTGATTGCCATTTAAAAAAGGAAAATCTCAGAAGGGCTCACCTATAAAAATAAATATACCAAAGCTGTTTAAAAAGCAACTTAAAATTTTACACAACCAAATTCAGAGTAACTCTTCCTCTGACAAATTCAGAAATTGTACTGATTATGGAAGGTAGAAGAGAAAATATGGTGGACAAATAACAGGTATCCAAATTTATCACTTATATGCTTCTACTATGAAACTGTAATTAGTTTTTTTATTACTAAATGGTCAATTGGAAGGGTTAGCTTTATTCTTTAAAAAAGTCAATGACTTGAGTAATAAAGCATAAGGGACTTTTCAAGCAGAATACAACAAACAGGCTCGAAATTTTTAAACAGAGATATAACAATTGAGAAAGAGTCTCAGAACCATACAAAACAAGTACAGAATATAAAATTGGTGGCTGTACCTGCATATGTGATTCAGGAATTATTATTACTACCTTCTAAAAAAATAACAACAAACCAAACCAAAACCCTCAAACCTAGAAACCTGAACCCTTTGTGTCCCAACTGCCTTCACCCTGCTCTGAAAGCGGCAGACAATACAACCTAAAGCACCGTTAACAAGCTCAACCTGTGCCTGATAGATCCTTTGTTTAGAAAATTTTAAAGAAAACAAGGACCTAAAGCACAGGGATGGGGAATAGCTGAGTTTCCGATGTTGTTTCAAGACTAGAACATTCACAGAAATGTCTTTCTTAGCCATAGTTCTCTCATCGAAATATTCCATTTATGGTGGTCTTAAGCTTTAAAGATGCAAAGATGCCTGTGAGTAGAAATACATGTTCCCACTTTAAGAGCTTAAGATACACGGGTACATACAGATACATTTATATACGCATGTATCTTCACCCCCTTCCACATGCATTTTGCTCACGTGCCCTTCAAGACCACTTCTACCATTTTCAGCGTACAAGGAGGAAGTTCAGCCCTGCCTTTTGTTCTCCAAAACCAGCTCGGCCTCCAAAAACCCCTGAAATTCCCCTTCCAGATTCCCCCCCGTTACAGCTTTCACCACCTCAAGGACCAAGGTGGCCGATGGCACATCCCAGAGAGAGGGTTAAAGCCATCCCATGACCAACGGGCGACAAACAGGGAGTTTCTCACCACGCCTCTGCTCTCTTCCAGAAGCGCACCAAGCAGCCTGCTCTGGAAGGCTGCAGGGTGCTGGACATAAAAACCATGTGGCTCCCCAAGAAGGGACAAAATACCCCGGTAATAACACTCCCTCGAGCAATCCTAAACTAACCGTTGGCACACAGAGGCACGTGCCACGGGGAGGCAGGAAGGCTTCCCGCTGCCATGCCAGGCTTTGAGAAGCACCAGCTACCACATAAACACCTCCCATCGACCGAGCATGTGGTAGACCCACACATGCATTCCAGGTTCTATTCAGATTTCAAAGCATTAAAAACTGTTGCAGGGGGGAAAAAAACCTCACTCAAGTACACTATTAAAATACTCATTCCTTACAAGCAGGATTTATGCTTTTCTTATCTCCTAATTTTTAAGCATTTAATAAAAATCTTCCAGACCTTTCATAGGGTCAAACCGTTACTGGTTATTACTTGCACCAAGCAGATGTGCTAACTCAGCAATCATCCCACCCACTGAGCTCTCCCTTCCTGTGACCAGGGGTGGAAACGCAGCTTTTACGTCGGTAGCCCACCCATACGCCCACTGTTTACACCCTGCACCCTTCACAACGGCTCCCCACTTGGCAACTCACGCTGTGTCCGCAGGAAAAGTCTACTGGCCTCAACTCGCATTCGATTAGTATCCACCAGGGACTTTCTCTGGGGCTTCTTGCATGCACAGAAGATGCTGTCCCAGAAGAAAGGTAAAGCATTTCTTTGTAGGTAGTATATTTAACCCTGTATTTACAATACTTAAATAAAGAACAGCACCTTCTGTTTAATATGCTGGATGTTGTTTTAGCCGGGTAAGAAAAATTACATTATAAGCCTCACTGACCAGCAAAACAGTCGTCTGAAAAAGTTACTGTGCTGCCTAGTTTTTTAAAAAGCCCCAAGTGACATGGGAAGACACAGTAGAGACGGGGCCTGCAGCAAATGTCTCCTCTGGCACTCCCAGCGATGCTTTCATTTCCTTTCTGCTTTTGGGTAAGGCTGATATTTAGTTCCTGGCGATTTTAAGCTGTCCTGGGGACTCGGATCTGGGTGTGCATCACTCACAAATGTACTGGAGGAACAGCAACAGCAGGGAGGAAGCTGAATGGCCTCAGCATCCCCTGCAGAGTCAAAGCCCCCAAAAGCTGCAGAAGAACACAAATCACCCAAAATTTAAGCAAGCCGACACTCTGCAGCCAAACTTTACTCCCATTTACACCGACTACAAAAAAAATAAAAAAAGTAAGACCAACACAGATGAAAGAAGAACCACGCCACTGATATTTAGGGCTAATGAGATCTGCTTCACTAAGCTAGAGTAAAAGAAAACTTTGAAAGAGGCTTTGTCCTCCAGGGACACTGCGAGAAACACTTCAGAAGGGCCCTTCTTCTGCTATCAGATCAGTTTTTACATCCCACCAGCAAGCGCCCTTGCTGCCAACGGAAAACGCCGAGTGGACAACACGCTGCAACAGGGAGGCTTTGAAAAACAACGCGACCGATGTCCCTCTTCTGAGAATGGCACCTGTGGAAGGGCAGCTGCGGAGCAACGCAGGGAACGTGAGGAGCCCGAGCCCGGGGCTTTCCCTTGCTCGGGAAAAAGACACCCAGGCTCCCAGAACGCCCGAGTTACACCCGAACGCTGCCTTCCAGGCCGTCTCCGTCCTGAAATCAGAGCTTTAAGCAGACACCGGCAGACCTCGCCCCGTCCCCCACGCAGCACAGCAGCAGCTCGGTGCTCCCCGGCGGTAGGTACGGCCTCTGCCGCGGCCAGCGCAGCGGGAGCCGACCGAGCCCGGCCAGCCTGCCCAGGCACCCCCG
>VZZY01013931.1:118870-174537 GCA_013400335.1 Eurystomus gularis | reverse complement strand
CCCCGCTTGCCCCGCCGGGAGCCCTCGGCGCTGCCTCGGCGGGCAGCCGCACGGCCTCGGCACAGCGCGGCAGAGCTGCCACCAAACCCGCTTCTGTCGCCGCCTGGGACATCCCCCGGGGACCTCTGTTAGGAAAAGCGCCGCGGGTCTGGCACGCAGCGCTGACCCCGGCTTCGAGGAAACAAGGAGTCCAGCCCAGGGCCCTGCTAGCGACCGAACAGCTCCTCACCCTTCTGACAGTAACACCCAGTACAGCGGCCTAGAGCATTCTGCTAGAGCATCAGCTGCTTTGGTTGGGAGATTTGCAAATATCCCTGGCGCTTACCAACGGCGTGCGGGCTGGGAGTCGCGTCGCGTCTTGTATTAGCACTGGGAATCGGAGCCTACCACACGCTCTCCATGTCTGACCAGTATCGTTCACATCCAAACTTACACTTTTTCCTCGCTTTGAGCGTTTAACTAAATTAATAGTTTGGGCTTGGCTCTCCTAACGTCTTAGGACGTTGTTGTTCGCGCTCTGATTTCTGGAAATAAAATCTCAGGGCACAACTGGCTGGATGGGGAATTCGATTAAGAGGAGCATCTGTTTTCCTGTTGTTTTCACTCTGAACCGAGCCAATATGTCAAAGCAGGTTCCTGTTATGAAACCACATGAAATGAATTCAATCTTTGTCTAGACAATGAAGTGGCAAGATTTTTGGACACCATTAGTATACTTCAGCAACACACTGTGGTTTAAAGTGGGATGTTATGGATTGCCTGCGGTGCTGAGTGTCCTGCTTGGTTGTGCTTCCTCCACCTTGACCTGGCGCAGCACAGAGCTGCTGTTTTCTAACTGAGAGCCTGGCACCTCTGCCAGCATCGGGGCAGATTGTGTGTCTGCTCCCGAGGCCATCCAGTGGCTCGCTGGTGGTGGTTTTGTCCACGGTAAGGATCAGTGACTTCCACATTCCTTCCCTCACCTCTAGGACTGTTGCAAGTGTGTACAAGGCACGGTAGATCCCACGGGCAGTCTTCGAAAGCTGTGGTCTGCAGAGCGTTTGACCCAGGGCTTTAGGAGATCCGCAGAAAAGGAAAGTGAACCTGCACCAAGGTGTGTCAGAAAGACCCTGAGCTTTTCAGAGCTACCAGCGGCATTTTTACTGCTTTCTTCCAGCCCAAGCCTGGCTGATAAAGCTGCGGGCTGGCTGCACGTTCCCCCACCCACAGTGGATGCTTCTGGTTCTCAGATCCCACTCTCAGAGCTGTTTCCCGGACAAAGGTCCTTGCTCCCAAAGCAGAGTCCAACCTGCAATACAATTAAAGCCTCCACTGCCTGTATTACCTTGTATTCCTTTTTCCAAAACACAAAATGTGCCTTATTTTCCCTTCCTGACCTTCCAGCCCCACATCTTCTGTTTGCATCTCTCACCCTTTGCTCAGGCATTGGTGACTCAGCACAGTAATGTTTGGCTTTGAACAATCCTGCCCATAATAAAAAAAAAAACAGTGAAACCAGCCAAACTCAAACCCCCTGCTCTGAGATAGTTCCTTTCCCTGGTATAACTCCAAAATCATTGGAGAGGCAAGTTTTGCCTGTAGTCACAGGCAAGTGTGACTTTCCTGAGGAATGTGGAACTTGCCTTAGTGAAAAATCACTCCAGTTTGCAAGTCAAAGGGTCAACAGCACAAGCTACATCACTGGCTGGGCTCCAGGATGACAACTTTGTCACTGCACAAGCAGCAAATGAACACAGGTTTTGGGTGTGTATAAACAAAAGCAAGTCCCTGCTGACTTGTATGATTAAATGTTGACCAAAGGGTGGCTGCTCTCCGATTATCGACCCAGTAACAGATCAGGGACTGGGGAAGAGGGTTCTGAAGAAGGTTCCTGGGAAACGTGGGCACCCTGGCCACCTTTAAAATCAGCGGAGAGGGGTTGCGGTTTCACCATTGAAACACCAAAACACACAGTCCTTTTTCTAAGTGCCTGCTTCGAGTCTGCTTTCTATAACAAAAACTGATAAAGCACTTTAGCTGCAGTCTCAGCTAAACATATGGAGATTCTTGCCCATATTCTCCTTGGAATTTGAAGAGAATTGAGTAAGCCTAAGGAAAAAAAACTTGAAGAACACTGTTAGCTGTTGAATTCATATTGCAAATCATGAGCAGCTCTCCTGGACTGTAGACAGAAGGTGGAAGGTCCATAAGCTGTTTAGTGAGGTGCCAGTGGAGGACTTTCAAGAGGAGCCTCAAACAGGTTTGCAATGCACGCAAGAAGATACATACAAGTGTAATTTTGCAGTTTCTGGGTAAGGCCGTGAGTGGGATTACCTGCAGGGAAGTCCATTGTGAGGAGGAGATGTTGCATGCAGTACTAGAGGTATTAATCTCTACAAAAAAACCCAACACTTACGCAATACTGTGTCAGAGAAGACCTGCTTTAAAGGAGTTGCTGTGGTTAGGTGATGGGTTAACTGAAGGGTGCCTCCAGACATTAATGAAGCAAGGAAAAGAGTCCAGGCTGAGCTGGTAAAAGGATCCTGAACCGATAAATACCATCCTGTTACAGGGCAGCCTGGCACAGCTGCAGGTCCAGGAACTAGAGCAGCTGGAAAATCACTGCCATCATTTTAATATCTGAAAACAGGTTTTAATACCTGAAACACTTCTAGCTTCCAGCAGAGCAGGCATGAGCCAGTGCCAAGTACTCTTTGAAATCTCAGCCTCGACGTGTTGCTTATGTTTATGTCATTTATTGCAAAGCTGAGAGCGAGCAAGAGCACGATGTGCAGAGCAGGGTTGGGAGTCAGGGGTTCCCCTTTCCTACGAGGACCTGATACTGCTCCTTGCATGCGTGAGGCCAACAGTTTTCTGCAGCACACACTGGGAAAGGGAAGTGCCCCTTGTTCAGCCCTTCAGCATCACAGAACATGGAGGCTGGGAGCAGAGGCTTCACTGTAGGTTTCTGTGGTAGAGAGCAACCAGGGAGGGACTGCTGGAGCTCTGGATGAGACCCTGGATGCTAGCTTCCCACTGAGTCCCAGCTCAGGGCTGGCCTTCAAAAATGACTCTAAATTGGCATTATTTGCCAGTTACCCTTCAAGCACCAACAGGATGTGCTGCTGTAATTTAAATAAATTGAATCCTACCAAATCTGCTAAATATGGCTGGTCAAGCCATATTACGTACAGAAGTCACCATTAAGTAAAGTGTATTAAAAATGCAGCTAAGCCTCCAGATAGCAAGACCACCTTGCTAAAATGGCACTGAAAATATTTTGTTTCTTTCTTGCTACGAGAGCACAAGGGAAGCCAGGGAGGGTCCCGCAAACACAAGGATCACAGGGATGGGAACCCTGGCAAAGTAGCTACCCCTGCGTTTCAGCCTGTAAAACCCTGATACGGCAGCACGTCCATTTCAGGGGTTATTTCAAAATAAACAGAGAGAGGGGGGGGAAAAGTTTCAAGTACCAGTTCGCCATGTTTCGTTTGATGTCAAATTGGTTGTTTAGTTTTTGCCCGCATGAGTCTCCACCTCCTTTCAAAGTTCCCTTAAAACCTGTGGAGGATTTATCCCAGTACAGCTCCTGCCTCGCGCTTAAGAGTTACACAAGCAAAGCAAGCTGAACGTCCTCAGTCCTGCTGCAGAGGATTCAGATACCTGCCTGGTGCCTTGGAAAACAGCTGCGCTGAAACAGAAGGATTTCCACTTGGACTGAAGCATTCTCTGGCTTGATACTTCCATTTATATTTTAGTGGCCCTAAAAATAATCTAAAGGAAGACACTGCCTGTCACTAACCTGGAAAACATCTTTCTCTGCCTTTATTTTTTGTTGTTCTTCCTTTTTTTCTTTTGTTTTTAGAAGGAAAAGAAGCTCAAGAGGAAGAGTTCTTTGGTTTTTGCTCCTCAAGCATAGGTTAAAATGCCAGGCAAGGAGGCAGCCCTCAGTATCGCTCATCTTCTCCTGGAACTGCATTGCATCACTTGGAAAACAGGACGAGAGGACATGAGCCATCTCGTCCCGACGTCTTTTTAACGGCAGTAAGTCACATACATGGGGATTCATAACACCAGCATCCACTGCAGAAAAACAAGCAGATGCCAGAAGATTTTACTTTATGCTTAGCCAAAGGAAAAACCATGAGCACATTTTCCGTTTTAAATGCTAGCAACATTTCGCAGGCTGACTCCCTCGAGGACAGCGGCAATTGGACGGCAGTAACCCAGTTCACCCAGCCGGGATGGCAAATTGCTTTGTGGGCTATCACCTATTCCTTCATTGTTATCACATCCATCGTTGGCAACATCACCATCATCTGGATTATTCTTGCGCACAGGAGAATGAGGACTGCTACCAATTACTTTATCGTTAATTTGGCTCTTTCGGATTTGCTGATGTCCACTTTCAATACCATCTTCAATTTTATTTACGCCAGTCACAATGTCTGGTATTTTGGTGAGGAATTCTGCAGGTTTCAGAACTGGTTCCCCATCACCGCAATGTTCGTGAGCATTTACTCCATGACAGCCGTGGCTGCAGAGAGGTAAGAGGTGAATGGAGGAGATAAGGTCTGAAAAATCCACTGTAAGTTACAAAAAAAAAATTATTATTGCGATACTTTGTGCAATTGGCCCCACCTACCATGTCAGGTGCCTTATCAGCAGAATGGGAGGAGTGCCAGGCAAATAGATTAGGGGGTTAGATAACTAGTTATGACATGAAAGGAAGGCTCTTCTGTCTTATCCCAGGTCTGAATCACATCTGAATGTGTAATGAGTGGAAGTACCTGGTATTTTATTGTTCTCGCGTTACTGATTGTAAAAGGTTTCCCAGTCATCCTGCAAACTCGTTTTTTTCCTTTTAAACCACAAGAAGGACCTCTCATTTGGACAGAGCTGGAGCAATATGAATATGCTGCAGGATGCTGAAAGTATCAGCATCCACAATCTCACTTGTGAGTCCAGCAAATCACCAGGAGTAATGGGAACTGGATCAGAAATGGCAGAGGCTGCTCCAATAGTTCACAAGAGTGACTTATTCCGAGAGGGAGGAAAGTAATTACAGTGATTTTGTTTGGCTTCTAGAGGTAATTTGCCCTTTTTATAATACTCTGTTATATCTGCCAAGTCTCTTTTACTTGAGCGTAAATTTGTGGAGTCTGAACGTGCTTACAGCACATTGTTAAGTGATGTGATACTGGTTTTCTTTTTACTAGAAAGCCACCAAAAGTCCATGGGAATTCCCTCCCTTAACAGCAATGGTATGTAAAAGAAGGAGAGCAGGTTAAGCTCCCTTCTAGGCTCTCTGCTCTCCTTCCCTCCATCCTTCCTGCCTTCCCTCCATTTCTTCCACTCTCTGCATGGTGCTGGGAACGTGTATCTTCTCCATCCTACACCCCTGCCGTGAACCCACGGCAAAGGTCTTCCCTCGGGCAGCCGGACCCGGTGTCCAGAAACACCTGGTGGCTCTTTATCAAGCCTTCCTGTTGATTTTGCAGTTTCCTTCAGGTTTCCTCCATTCCTTATAAAGGAGGCGTACCCATTAAGGGCTCTTCCATCTCCCTTGGGAGCGGAGCCAGCATCCCTCTGGAGCCATCCCGAAAGCATTGCTCTGTGACTCATCGAGGTTGCTTTAGTAACTCCCGCCCCTGCTCAAAGCTCAGCTCACCCCAAGCACACCCGGGGGAGCAAGCAATAAACAAACCAAACGAGATAAACAGATGAGCAGGAAAAAGGCAGCTTTGCCCTGCGTGCATGTAACGCCCGCTGAAACCTGCACAGGAGCTGGGGACATGGCACAGTCCAGGGCGGTGGCCCCTGCGGTCGCTGGAAGGGTCGCTAATGAGCACGGGGATGAGCGGATGATGCACGGGGATGACGGATGATGTTTATCAGCCTCCAGTTGTCCAGATGAAAGCAAATCCCTCTTTAGAAGCAACGGCAGCTCAGTTTTAGACTCGAATACTTTTCTGCTGTTCCTGGCTTTAAATCAATGGTTGTTGGTAACTGGTATTTTATACATGCGGTCTGCCAAATAATTATTTTTTTTTTTTAATAAATCCATTTCAGTCTGTCCTCTTGTCTCCATACGCCCGCTCCTTGGGGGCTTTTTGGTGAAAATACCTATACAGCCAAAACCTCTTTGGTCACGTGGCACAGATGAGAAAGAAAACTTGGCATCTCACTGCAAACCGTATTTAGCTATTCTTTGCTTAACCTTAAAATAGATCCTGACGCTGTCTCCTGGAAACTTGTGCCTTCCATTTATTGTTATGAGAACTTGCATCCACTTGGGCTCCGTTGTTTAGCTTTGACAAAACAATGTCTTTTGAACTGGTTTATTGTAAGGAAGGAGGCTAGGAAGTGACAGCTCTGTAAGTCATCTGTCTGCCATGGAAAAAAGGCTCTGGTGATATTGCTCATCACTGGGCTTAGGACCACTCTGTTTCCCCGTTTCAAGCTGCTCTGTGTACCGGAGCAGCCGTTTCCACCTCACAATTTCCGCAGCGCTCCAGGCAGAAACGTAATACGTCAGCTCAAGTTTCACACCCCAGTGAGCAAAGTTTCCTAGGCCCTCCTCGGAAAGTGTACAAGAGTGTCCGAAATTCAGATTATTTTGTCTGTGTGAGATGAGGACCAGAGGAAGGGTGCAGGGAGTGTGGTCCCAGCATCCTGGGATGTCACAGGGAGTGGGGCATGGAAAGAGGGCTCAGGGAGTGTGAGCAGCAAGGGGGGCAAAGGCAGCCCTGCCTCACAGCAAGAGTGCCCGGGAGATCTCAGCAAGTCCAGCCCATCTCCCAGTTTGCAGGAGCTTGCCTGAAAGCACGGCTCGCCTCAGGGGTGCACCCTGAGTGGAGAAGCCTCCACACAGAGCCCTGTAATACCTTCAGTATCTGCAACATGAGCTGCTTCGGCAGCACAGCTGGTGGCATCTCTTATACTCTGGACTTGCTCTTCACCGAGAGCCACAGATCATCGATTTGGGCACTTCTGTGGGCGAATATTCACCACTTGGTTCCTCCCTAACCAGATTGGAGCGTTGTGTAATACTGTGTACGACAAGCTAAAGAAAAGCAAGGTGACGTGAACATTTTATAGCTAAACAAGGCTCTGTTACCACGCAGCTCTGGCTGTGCCGTCTGTCCGTGCAGCCACCTTCTGTCCTGCTGCAGCAGCCGGGCAGAGCTCCCTCCCCACGGCCTGGCCAAGAGACAGCAGAGCTTGTCAGATTTTCCCTGGGAAAACTAGGAGGCAATTGGCATTTCCCCCTCTATTTTGCCTTTGTAACAGCCATGACAAAGAGAACAGAAAGCATGACGAGAAATGCATAGCGGATTATGTACTCGTTACGATACCCTGCATTTCTACACAGGGAACTTCAAACCAGAGAGCGTCCCAGGCTTGCAAGTAATCTAACAGTCAGATGTGCCATGAGGGCTCTGAGCAGGTGTGGGATGAAAGGGTCAGATTCCCCTTCCACTGCAAGCACACGGGCTCCAGCATTTACAGGAAGAGAGATGGCACGAGAGTTTTGCACAGCTGAAAAATCGGTGGGGAGAAACTCGGGGTAAAGGACACTTGAGAGCCTCGTCTGCTGTTGCGATAATATGGGGTGTCAGATTGACATAATTCAAGGGAAACAGAGTGCTTGGGTTTTGGGTTTTTTTGGTAGAGGAGGGAAGAAAGGGCACGGTATTAAACAGCGCCCAACTCCAAATGAACACCAACGGTTCACAGCATGAAATTTCAGACCAAACACATAAAGTATTAGAAAAATTCATTAAAAAAAAAAAGAGACCAACTCAAAGCAAGGGGAATACTTGCAAAGACCATATGCACAAGGCATAGGTGACTGCTTCCTCCTCACACCAGAAGCATCCATCCACATGAGTTTAATATATTCTGCCCTAAGACTTGCAATCATTCTCTTCAGGAAGGATTTAGCTCCTTCTAATTATTTACAGCCTGGAACCTATCAAAGTAGCCATATAAATAAAGCCCACTGTACCATCCTGCTGAGTTTTTACACTTGCTATATTTGTTGTATAGTTTACCAATGCAACTGTAAAAGCATTACCTGTTTTTTCTTGCAGGTACGTGGCAATAATTCACCCCTTCAAGCCCAGGCTCTCTGCTGGAAGCACCAGAGTCATCATAGGGATTATCTGGCTGGTGGCATTTGGGCTCGCCTTCCCACAGTGCTTCTACGCTGAGATCATGATGGACAACGGAACGACAAAATGCATCGTTGTCTGGCCCGATGACGTTGGATCCAAGCATCAGCTCACGTAAGAGAAATGAGAAATCTCCCAATTCATGCAAAAGTTAACTAGGAAATTAATTTCATCTCCAAGCTTGGCTACAAGGCAGTACTGGGAGAGAGGGTGGGGGGAACCACACAGCAGGGGAATACAGGTCTGGGGCAGCCCAGCTGAGCTCAGTTTAAGCTAGTTATGGTAAAAGCTGCCAGGTGATCATGGTTCAGAGTAAAGAAGGGTGATGCACCATCCTCCCCTGCTTTGAAAACTGGTTGTGACATCTAGAAACCCTAGATACAGGGCTCGGTGGATTTAAGAGAAACCAGTGCAAAAAGTCCCCAAACAAGCAATAAATCCTGATTCCAAATATTTTGGATATTCTTCCTCTGTCAGGCAGGAAGAAACTGGGTATCTTTAATGCTGAGAAGTCACATAATTAGCTAAAAACTATGCTGCTCTTTGTGAATAAAAAAAAACCCCAACCAAACCAACAAACCCCCCTCCCCAAAGAGCATGTTTCAAACATCCTAAGGTTTTATAGACTGACTTATCTGGGCACACCTCCGCGCTCCCAAAAGCTCCTAACCCTTGCAGCCATTTCCTCCTGCTTTACAGCAAGATTGTTCAGCCAGATGAAACACACCATACCCTGTGTTTAGGGGGTTTGCTGTGATTAATCATTATTCAAAGCACATGAACTACGGAGCAGTTTGAGAAATGTATCAAGCAAAACATATTTATATGAAGTAGTAATGGAAGAACTGTGGAAAAGGAACAAATCGATTAAGAACATGGAAATAATTTTTCAAACCAAAACCAAGTGCTAAACTCCCCGCATCCATTCTTCACTGTGAACACTTTTGCCCAGCTCCATGCACCCAGGACATTTTTCCCTTCTCAGTCTTCATCTCTAACAGATGCCTCCTGCAGTTAGTTATTACCAAAGTAACCGGTTTTCATGCTAATATGTGCCAAGTTCCAGGAGCTTCATGTAAGTTTGGCCAAGCTGCAGCATGTTCAGCCACTGGCAGTCAGTTGTCCTCAGTCTTCAGAGTCACAGAAGAGCAAAGACTAAAATCAGGTTCACATCATGTCGGGTGATGTTCCTCCCAGGGCTCCTCGGTTGGTCCCTTGCAGCATGTGCCGGGGAACACAGCGTGCCAGGCGCTGTCAACTGAGAAGGAGGGATAGTAGGTAATCACTTACATGCAAGTCACTAATGACTATTTCATTCAGATGAAAAGCATGACGTTTATTTCTCCCACACCCACAGTTTAGAAAGGATTGAAATGAGTTTCCCAAAATGCCAACAAAATCACTGCGGGCTGGAAAGGCTGGTCCTGAATACGGCAAATAATGGGGTGGGTTCTTTCTGGGATCCCCAGCTGAAGAGCAGCAGCTCCTGAACACAACACATCACTTCATTCATCAGCTCGCTCTCCCTGAACAGCCTCAGATTTGCAGGTTTCAGTAGCTCTCCTAGAAAGGAAGTTGGAAGCAGCACTCCCCAGAAATCATCTTGAGCGATGGATCTGTTGGGACAGATGCTTGCCATACAGATCACAGAGAAGACGACACCTGCAGCCATTCATGTGCTAGACCAAATAGAGAGGAAAAGAAATACTAAGAAACCCAAAGAAAAACCAAAGAAATGGAGAACTGGGTTCCTCTGTCTGACTTTGTGTCCTCCAAATCCTTTGTACTTCAGTCAAAGCAGCCTTCAAGATTTCTAGACTACAAAACAAAGGAAAATCCTTTTCTGCGGGAAAAATGTGTAGAATTGTGATAGACAAAAAGTCAAAAAAACAACACCAAGCAATGCACTACTCTGACTGCCGGTGTCTGAGAAACATGGATATGAAGGGACTAAATTTGTAGAAGTTTAACCAAAATAACAAACCTCAACTGCAGAGGATTTTTTGTCCAGTGACAGGTTAACTTTGCAGCAAAGCAGCAAAACTACAAGAGTAGAAGTTTCTTTTTGCCACATGCTCAAGCATAGGCTCCCATCTTCTCCTCCTGTTCTGGGATGGGCACTCTAAAAGGGCTTTGCTGCGCTCCACACACGGTATTAGACCTTCAAAAGAGGTACTGCTCTGAGGACAACTGGGAAAGGTGGAACACAGGCAGGGACGAACTTGCCACATTTCACAAATATAGTATTTTCATACATGCAGCCACTGCTCTGATATTTGCAACCACCTCAAGGAGCAAACACCACCGAGTGCCCCAGCACCCGTTTTGACAGCGCTCTCCAAAGCAGGTGACCCCGCTCGCTAATGCGCGAGTAACTCCAGAGTGTTGTCATACTGAGAAAGACCATTTGCACCCAGCCTTTTGTGGTCATTGCCAGCAGCCTGTGCCAGAGCCCTCCTGCCTAATCCTTGTTTTCACACTGTTTATGTTAATTTGACAGCTGCTGTAACCGAGCAAGCAGGTTGTTCCCTCCCCATAAATGGTGGTTGCTTAAAATAATCAAACTCCAGCATGGGGGAACCAGCAGAAGCTTGCAGGGTAACACGGAAAGCTAGGAAGGACCCAGCTAAAATACAGCTGAAGGAGATGCCAAGACTTTTGGCCGGAGCAGTAACCAAGCAGCCTGTTGGTGATATATAACTGTACATGCACACACAAATAGAAACAGCCGGCAACGCTGCAGGCAGGCAATGTTCCTTCCTCGCTATCTGCGGAGTCTTCCCTGCCGACTTTGTGCACCCCGTTAGCAGCCAGATACATTTTGCAGTCCCTGATCCAGGTTTTTTTTTCACTGTTTCCGAATTAAGCTGTTGGCACTATTGCATTCATCAAGTTACTCTGTAGTTTTCGGAATATTCTTCTTCCAGACCTGTGATTTAAAGGTTCATGTTTTTACAGCCACAAGCCTCAGACGTCTCTCTTTCCTGACTGCAGTGGGACAGCAAAGTTCAGCACAGATGGCCATGGACTATAACTCTCTGATAAAAGATAAATGAGATTACTCCGTCTTGAAAGACCAGTGAATCCAGTCCAAGGACTAATCATCACAAGAGATATGGGCTTTTGCTGTTAACAGAAGTCCCTGTAACAACATTTGCGGGCCAAATTTCTGCTTCTTTATGCTTTGGGGTTGAAGTTAATGGGAGCCAGGCATACACGTCCAAAAGATGATTTCTGAAAGATCTCTTCAGGCGACATGCTGACTATGAAAAAACATGCTTGTTCTTCTTTTTCAGGTATCACATTGCAGTGATCGTGTTGATTTATTTACTGCCCTTACTGGTGATGTTTGTTGCATACAGCGTTATAGGAATTACTCTGTGGAGCAACGCGGTTCCCGGCAACCACCTTAACAGAGTCCGCTACGAACACCAAGTTAATGCCAAAAAAAAGGTTAGAAGTGAAACTTAAAAATAATTACCCTCAGCACACTGACCCTGCTGGCCCCAGTTCCAAAAAAGAGCTTGCATTTGATACAAAATCTTGTGGGATCGGGCATGAAAGGCTGACATAGTATTTTGGGCCAGGGGTAAAGGGCATCACCCAGCAAGAATGAAAAAAATGGTGATCTACACATACCAGCCAGCCTCCAAGGAAGAAAGGCTTACATCAGTAGGCAACGGGCCAGTTCCCAGTCCTTAGAGAGTAAAACCCAGTGTCCAGTGAATCTGCACGTCCCAGGATAAACTAGGGGAAAACTCTGGACCGGGTGGAGAGGTTTCAGTATAACAGCATTTCCCTATCACATCTCTCTGTGTAGCAGTTCCTCTGCAGAAAGTCCACTCGGTGCACTGGGAAACACTGGCTTCAACTCTCTCCCTGTTCCCAGTTTCCATTATCAGGGCTGTTTTCCTTGCCATAGCAGCCCAAGTCCACATATCATAAAGGATATGCCCTCTTCAGGAGGGAAAAACACGCCCCAACCAAAAGCAGCATTCCCCATTCCCCGAGCAAGCCCAGACCATCACCCAGATGCCCAGGAATAAGATGCTGGCTTTGTTTTCCTAGTTCGTGAAGACCATGGTGGTAGTAGTGATCATTTTTGCTGTCTGCTGGCTGCCCTATCACATATACTTCATCCTGGGGAGCTTCAAGGAAGACATCTACCAGCAGAAGTACATTCAGCAGGTTTATCTCGCAATCTTTCTCCTTGCCATGAGTTCGACAATGTACAACCCCATCATATACTGCTGTCTTAACCAAAGGTGAGTAGCGTGCACGTGTGTGCACGGAGACAACGAAAATCTCAATCTGAAAAAGCATAGATCTCTGGAGTTGAGAAAAACTGTGATTTTCCTGTGCAGTTCACAGGCCAAGTAGACAATTCATGTTCAGCTAATAATGTGAGATGAGCCACACTCTGTGAGTGAGATTTTAACTCAACCCTTAAGATTTTCTGCCTCTGAATAAGGCGCAGGCAGCAGGCATATAATCAGCGCAGCCACGTTTGCACCCATTTCCACACACAGACTACCTTATTTCTAAGGACGGAGGGAGGAATCTGTGTAATCCCTGCATACATCTGCTGACCTAATGCTGAGCTGGCTCCGCCACCTGCTCCTCCCAAGCCACCACCTCCCCCAGCATCGCCCTGAGCCCCCCACACAGACACTGGGCTCACCCTCATGGGGAGCAGGAGCATGGGTGACCTGCCAGGAGTCCCACCCGGGCACACCGCCATGAGCAAGCAGCTGGAGAGCACAACCCAGCCATGCCAAGAGATGTCTCTCTTGCTCTGCGCTGAGAACAGGCTGCTCTCAGGACGCTGGTGCGGCAGGATGCTGAGCATGGGGAGCTGCTCTGGCTGCCCTGTGGATCTCCATGCCAAATCCTGCCACACATCCTACCGCCAGACATCTCCCCCACCCGCAGCTCTCTTCAGCTTAGCTGTGTGCGCAGTGAGCTTTAAGGGTGATAAATGGTTATTGGCACATCTCCTCCAGCACCTCCAGTGCAGTTTCACCGGGACTCCACCAGCAAGATGCCTAACTCCAGCGTGGTGCTAGGGTCGCTCCTTGAGAGCACTTCAAGCAGCATCCTGCCTGTAAGCTCGCAAAAGGCGGCAGTTTTGCAGCCTGTTCAGCCAACAACCAAACAACGTGCATTTAACGTGCATTTAACATGCACTTCTCTCAGAAAGCAGACAGCTTCCCCATTTAATTTTCACGGTTTTTTATAAAGCTTCCAGTGAGGTGAACACACATTTTCCTCAGATTCTCTGCTTCAGCGTGGTCAGCACCATCTACTGAGCAAATCAAATATCCCATCATCTCACTGATCTTATGTAAGATTTACTTAAAATATAAGGAAATCTGATAATCAACTCCTATTGCTCTTCCCTCCATGGTTTTATACATTTAGCTCTTCACTCCTTTGATTTCAATAGAAACATTTTATTTCCACGGTTGTTCATAGGTAGAACCAAGCCATGCACTTGTTCTTTCTCTGCGCAGTTAAAAAGATTATTTCACCATTTAATTTCTTTTCTTACATTTACAGGTTTCGTTCTGGCTTCAAATTAGCCTTCCGGTGGTGTCCATGCATAAAAGCAACAGAGAAAGACAAACTTAAACTTACGTCCCCATCTGTTTACCAGCGAACCCAGAGGAAGTCAAGAGCAAGTTTCAACACAGAAACTCAACTGAATGAGAAAGAGAAGGCATCATTTACCCTCACCCAGCTAACGCTCTGATTTTCTCCTCCCCGTTCTGGCTTGATCCTAATAATACCATTTCAAGGCAGCAGATTGTAGAAGCCTGAGGTGGGTCTTTTTTTATGGAGCAACTGTTTTCTACAGGACTTTTTCAGATGAAATCAGCATTAAAAGCAGCCTGCTGGTAACACTTATATCCATGTAGGTCCGAATATCACCCAGTTATGGATGCAGGTTCAGCCCTCCCTTACACCAACAACTGCAGTACAGAGCAGAGGGATTTTGCCCACAAGGTCAAAAAAGGAGTGAAGCAGACCTGAGGCAGTGCCAATCGGTAGAATATCAATTATTCTCTTCCAGATAGCAATCTCCTGCTTCCTGTTCTGCCAAGACACTTAAATCTGGAAAAGAGATGATGGAGCAGAAGGGCTGCCCCAGTTTGGATGGACCTGTGGGCCTGCGTGGGCAGCTAAGTCCCATGGCTCGGCAGCCCCAAGGCGGACAAGACCAGGGAACAAAGCTTGTTTACAACAGAAGCAAATACTAACACATCCAGACTGAGAAGCTCACCCTGAAAATCTTCTGAATTCTGGGATTTTAATGTCTGCAATTTCACTGGCACCATCTCTCACCACTTAAAAGCAAGAAACAGTTCCTTAAGATGCCATCATTACATGGATTTCTATAACCTTGTACCAAAATATGATGTTATTTTCTTATTAAACTGTGCCCAAGTGATTCCTCCAACTTCAGGAGGTTAATTGTGGTGCCTGATTTGGAGAGCGAGGCTCTCTGAAGAGTCACTAGCCAGGTGTGCGATGCTCACTGGCTTGGTCAGGGGCTTACGGATCCAATCTGCGTCCACCTCCTTTCCCTCCTCTTATTCCTAACCGCAGTCTGATCAATCACTGTCTTTTCCCAGACAGTCCCCTCATCCTCCCTTTCCAGACTTACCCCATATTTATAATCGCTGTTCTTCTCTTCTCAGATATGAAAACAAATGCTGAAATATGTAATCTTCAAAGCCCAGGCGTGCATAACAGGAGAAGCTGAAATATAAACATTATATAAAAGTAATACAGCTTTTAATACTGGTGTGCTGAGTAGCACCTCACCATCACCTTCACCTTTCATGACAGGTTTGTATGTAATATCACAGAGCCATACCTTAGCATATAAAAAACTCCTACAATGTCAACAGGATCCAGTTATTTGAAATATTCCCCTTTGCTCTGTGAATGCAAAACTACAAACTGTTGAGAGGCTTAAATTCCTGAGTCTGTTTCAGTATAGAAACCAGCAGATGTATCTTCCTTCTCCACTCAATCTTCTTCACCTCCCTGGCTGCTGTGGAGAACAATGTCACACAGAGGCCCAACAAACTTGTCTCAATAATGGGACAACAGAGTACAGAGCTGTGTGTCCTTCTTAAAAAATTCATTATTTTAAATCATCCCAGCAGGTAGCCTCTAGTCTAGAAGTTATCTGTGGAGCCCTCTTAGCTGTCCACCCTACTCTTACCAAGACTGCGCTGCTGGGGTGCGCGCCAGGCAGAGGGAGAGCAGCAAGAGGCATTCACAGACAGCCACCACCAAGTCTTTCTTCTGAAAGGATTCAAAGTCATTTGGGAAGGACACTCTGCAAGGCACACATCCCTAGGATTGGACTAGAGGTTGCAAAGACTCTTGCTCAGAGGAACTGAAGGACACCTGCACACAGAGTTCACTCTTTCATGTGCAGAAGATGTACCCCTCCCATGCCCAGCTGATGTGATTGTAAGGCCTTTAAACCCCTTAAATCCACCAACTTTCTAATGTGGACCTTTTTAGACCAAACAGGCCTATCTTGAGCATCCCATCTTCCCCTCCATCTTCCATCACATCTTAACAGCCAGCCTGAGCCTATTTCAGATGCCTAGGTGTCATGCACATGCTGGCGGTGTCCCACCTGCGCAGTCCTTGACGGGCACTGACATTTTCTGACAGCTCAAGGCACCTCCCTCTCTTGTTCGGGTGCAGAAAGCAGAGGACAATTTCTTCAGGTTGCAAGCCAAATTCCCCATGCCCTGAAGGACTCACGCTACAGATCCCAAGAAACTTCTCCACTAGAAACAACAAGAAGTTAAGAAAGTAGAGACGCTCTGGGCCCTTGTTAGATACTGCAAGAAAAGGCATGCCAAGGCAGACTACCTTATTTCCTGTGATAGATGAGGTAACAGGAACACCATGCTCCATAGTAAATACATGCTCCCTAGTAAATACATCCATATAAATGTAGACATAATTAAATACCACACAGCAGTAAAACACCTCCAGGTCAGCAATAAATCCCTCCTCTGCAGTTACTCGTGCTCTAAGCAGCAGTGGAGTCCCTGTAGTCAGTAAAGAAAAACATTTTCACGGCAAAGGAATGAACAAAAAGCACAGAACGGGGTTCAGAAGTTTAGAAACACTTTATTTTGCCTTCTGCTATTTTCTTAAGAAAACAAAACAAAACAAAGTCTGCTTGTTTTAAAACTCATTCAAAAGGCTTCTGAGAGAACCCCCAGAGGAGCAAGGAGCAGATAACATTACAACAGTAGTATGCAAATGGCCTTTTCCCCAGGAAATATAAGATTTTTGTGTTCATATTGCAGTAATTACAGCTTAACAATTAAGAGGACTGTGATTTTATTCACCAAGCCTAAAAGCTTTAAATAAGACATCTGTCATTGCTTGGATAACACTGGAGACATTTCTTCAGACAGTTATACCTTGTGGTTCACTTGGAACAGTTTCCTAGGGGTAAGAAGTAGTCTGGAAACGGAAACCCCACCAGGTCTCCCTTTGGAAATGAACTGCCGCGTCTTATCGAGTACATCACCTATGGTCCACAGTAGGAAAAGTTGCACTGTTAGAAACACAAACTCACTCCCTAATTGTTATGAGCTGGATCCAATAAACAAAACGATCTATGCCAGCATCTCCAAAACTCACAGTCACCCTGAGACCAAGTTTAACTTCCACTTCTTGTTCATCCTCTATCCTGCACTGAGCCTAGCCCTAAGATGCTGAAGAGCTCCAAATCCAGGTCCCCAGGCTCGGCTCACACCACCCCTACAGCCCTGCCGGCGGCAGGCGTAAGATCTGCAAATCTTCAAGCAATTAAAACGCAATGTGTCCCCCTGTGCCCGACAAGTTTCTCACCTTCTTCTGTCTCCTATTTGGGGTCATAGCTGCACATCAAGAGTGTCAGAGACTATTCAAGCTGTAACATAAAATGGGTTATTGGAGAAGCACAACTTTCGTGTATGCAAAAGGGGCTTTCATATACAACTCCAACACAGGATGCACAATCCAGCAGCGTAGGAGCACCTGACACTGCAATTCTGCAAACATTAACCCTGTGCGCACAGGGAGCTCACAGACTCTGACATGCACCAGACTTCTGTGGGGACACCGTGAGTGTAACGTACCCATCATGGTGTATCTGACAAAGCCTAACATAACCACACTGGCTTTGGTGCAGCGGGCTGAGGATTTCCTGCACTGCAGATCCCCGGGCATGAGATGCACCCAGACAAGCTACATGCCCCCTAAGAGATGGCCGTTGTCGGCTCTGTGCCTCTGCTGGACTACGTTAGGAAACACTAGGCATGGGGACCTGCGTGAGATCCACCCTGTTGGAATCTGACCCCAAATGCCCAGGAATAAAAAACACACACACAAAACGCAGGCACCACTGGGATTAGGTTGCAGCTCTCCCTACACAATAGCTCTTCCCAAAGCACTAAGCCACCAGCCAACAGCACCTCTTCCAGAAAGAACCACTAAACACCAGATAACGCACATCAAAAAAGTTTAATATTTTCACAAGTATCACGTAACACTAGTATTGGAGCTACTAGTGTGCAAAGTAAAAAGATTCTCTACCTTTGCAAAACCAGTTAGGCATGCAAATTTTCAGGTAGACACACACTTAAAGCTGCAATGACTGTTTGTGACTCACATGTTACTTTACAACATTCACTCACAGTGCACCATAATGCATATTGAAATGTAATCGATAGGTAGGGCAATCCAAATCTTAGGCGAGTGGAACGAGGACAAAGAGGAGTAGCCTGCAAATTTCTGTCTACTTTCTGCAGGAAAAGGCAGCAGGGAAAACCATGCAGACATCTCAAATTCATTTTTGGTAGAAGAGCAGGAATTAAGGACTACTGTGTGGTCTCCCTCTGCAGAAAGTGGCGTGACTTTCAAACATTGCAACATTTGCCTTCCTAACTGCTTCTCAAATTACGTAATGCAACTGGTATGCAAATAGAATAATGGCATTGACTCGACAGAGGACAGGATACGCCAAGTGTAAATGATCTTTGTTGCTGCTTTAGTCCTTGGAATAAGAGGGGTTTGATTTTGGCTTTGTGTTTTGTTGAGTTTACACACCTGGGTTCTCAAAGGCATGATCAAAATCAAACTCTCATATTCCTTTCTGCTCACTAATTCTAGCTGAGTGTTTGTGTTTTGAGTGGCCATTTAACAGTATTAAAGATTAAAGCTTTGTGTGGAATCAATACCCATTTAAGGCAAGAGACGAAGTATACACATCTGAGTGACACCATCTAGCTGCAGAATCAGTAGAAGGGCAGTCGCAGCACCCTGGTCTAGACTAACAAGAGACAGAAAATATTTTTTATAAGAACTCTTAAACAGAAGAATACAGCACAGCCCAGGTAGAGACCATTTCCCGGGTCTGGAGATTTGGATTACCCCAATCACCAACCACTTTGTTTTACTCTTTAGGGATTTCTTACCAAAACGTGACAGATTTTGCCCAGTAACACAACACAATTCACAGAAGCAATGGGAAATACCAGTGGAACCAGATCTGTGGGACAAGGGCGTTTACTTTTACCATGACAAAACAGGCATCAAGGAAGCAAGTAAGTCGCGTTGTCAAGTCCCACTACAGAGTTACGTGCGTGCACAGTGCTGACACACCATAATGTTTTCACAATCGCTTTAGACGAAACAACAGCAGGTATGCAGGAGGGAACTGTTGCTTCCCCTTCACTAAAAGCATCAACACCCAGGTCTGGTGGTCAGCGTGCTGGTGGTGCGCTTAACGGGGATGCTGCAAAGAACACATTTGGTACGATGCAACGGTAGCTCTCAACGCACATCACGTGGGGGCAATTTCGTCTCAGACAACAACCGATTTTTGACAGCTGCAGAAATTATAGACTGATTTTTCCATGACCTACAGATGGGGAAGGTATCAACAAGGTGAATAAGAAACATGCAGATTGGGGTCGAGAAACAGGAGATATTATTAACAGCACACATTCTATCTTGTATCCTATTTTTTATGTCATTAGTTGTATTTTTTTTTTCCCCGATAAAGCAGTGAGTTCTGGGTTTTTACCAGTTCTGACTATGCAGTCGCTGCTTTATGAGAAAGTGCTCACAAGACAGAATCGGGGGCCAGGATTGTGGAATTCAGTTCTGCTCGGCATCACGAAGCCTGCATCCCACTGCTGTGATGAGCGCTGCCCCTTTCCCGCTGCCGTCCTCTGACAGCAGGAAGGTCACGTCGCAGTTGGGTGCCAGGTCTTTGACTGTTTGGTGCATGATCCTTGAAAAGCTGCGAAAGAAAACAACGGCAGTAGGTGAGGGAGGACCTGCAGCACCTGCAGAGCGTAGCACAGCCACGGGCCTTTGTGGTGCTGCCCCTTTCACCGGGGAAAGAACTAAAATGCTGGAAACTGGGGTGGATTTGAAGACTGGGAGCCGTGGGAGTTAAAGGAAAAAAAGCTCTTGCATCTCTCCCCTGCCTCTCTGTCTGCATGGGGTTAACCCAGAGTGCTAGTACCACAGCAAAGGGGAGAGAAGAGACCACTTACAGTTGTCTCCTTCCCACCCACCTCCTCCATGCACATCAGTGAGGGGCACTAGCCCTCTCCTCCTCCTGCCGCCTTTCAGACTCCTGCCCTCACCTGCCATGGCTCTGCAGCAGGCCATCTCCTCTCCTCATTGAACAGAAACATCCTCTGAAGAGGCATCAGGCATTTCAGCACTGATGTGTCATTGCCTTTACGTAGCCAGCAGATCCTTTCCTTCCCCAGCTGTGCAGCTTCCAACTTGTTTGGCAAGCTGCATCCCCTGCAGTTCATCACCACCCAAGAATCCTTCAGAAGTCCTTCTTGATCCTCTGGTTGCCCTTTAGAAAGCCCCAACCACCCCAATTAAGAATTCTTTTCCCTGGCTCTCATCCTAGCGAATAAGAGCAACCAGTTTGGTGCGTCAAGAGAAAGGACGTACAAGCAACATGCTACAAACGGCAGGCAAACAAACGCTGAGAAGGTCAGTACTCACTGTGGATGTAGTTTGTACAGAGTCCCATCCACACCAACCGTTATCTCCAGGTGCTCTAATCCTCTGTTCTCCCTAATTTTATCTACAACAGCAGCCATTCCAGCCCCGCACAACTGAGCTGCTCTCCTTGACACTGCTCCACACACAGTCTTGACAATGATACTGTCGTCACAGGTGCTGTTGAGGCCCAGCTGCTGGAGAATGGCACGCACCTGCAGCAAGGCTAACCTGTCACTGCAGAAGCAGAAGAGCACGGTGTTAAGTTAAAGGCTTCCCTCAGCCAAGCCACTGCCACAAACCCCACTGCATTGACGGCCGCGTCCATGCGCCCACACCAGCCTTTCCTGTCAGCGCAAGAAACCTCAGGGAACACAAATTCATTCACCCCAGTGCCATGCTGCAGTGCAGGAGAGGGGCACAGGCAGCAAGGGAGGCTTTGAGTCCACCTTTGCCTTGCCTCCTCTTTTCTTACCAAAGGGCACTTCAGGAAAATATTTTTAATGACCAGCTTGGAGTTTTTTTCCCCCCATAAAGACTCAGCAGGCTTTGAGATTACTTTAAAATACAGAGTCCAAGCAATAAAAACACAAAAGTATCCAGTAAAAAATGCTTATTCCACTAGTGTTCATTCAGTTCAACAATTATAGCTAGACACACACAAGAGGCACAGGAAAATGGCTTGATTTCCAAGCAAGCAAATAAAATGATACAGTAAGGGAATCTTTGACAGCTATGATTTAGCAGTAAGCATTGCTGGAAGTTCAAATGTTGTAAAAGGTCCTTCTGCATATGCACAGGCTCTTACTGAAATCAAAATTATCTCTGGAGGACCAAACAATGCTCTCCAGCTGTCCTCCCCTCCAGCAGTGTCAGCAGATGAGCGTTACCACACTATTTCACTCTGAACAGCCTCCTGTGCAGTACTCTTACCTCTCAATCTGAGAAAGGAACTTGGTTTCAAAGATGTGTCTGGTCTTCAGTGTCTCTGAAATCTGGCCTCTGAACAGGAACCCCCTTTTGGTGAAGTCGATCAAAATGTTGCGGACTATTTCCCCCAGGTACATGCCACTGATCATTTTCTCGTACCTGCAATGAAAGGCAGTGGCACAGCTCAGAGGGACGCTGCTCGCATTTGCAAAGGCAGCATTGCAGCTGCGTTACTAGCCAAGTGTCCTGGCCACGCACACTGGGGACACGAAATACGCAACCCAAACTATACAGAATGGCCATTTACTAGAAAAATTGGGCAAGAAAAAGCATGAAGACTCAGTGGGAAGCCTTGTGAGCCCATCTACAAACACTTTATCTGTTCTTCACCGCCATGTTCCCCCAGCCAGGCTGTTGTTAACGACTGCTAGTATTTCTCCCAGGTGGAAGAAATGAAAACCTGTCGCCAGAGCAAAGAACAGTGCCCAGATGAAAGCCAAATTTGCCTTGCATCCCTGAGTGGACCCCAAGGAAAGCTTGTCTCCACTGTGCAATGTTTGGGAGCCCTCTTGAAGCACAGCTGAGACCTTCAAACAGAAAAAGCTCAGTGACTCCATGCAGCAAAATTACAGGAAAAACACAAGGTACAGTCACCATGACCGCAGCGTTTTTAAGGGTGTCCTGTGCTGCAGAACCCTGTCAAAGATAAAAGATGTGAAAAGGTACGTCCGTCTTGTTTGCAGGATCACTGACCTGTAAACTAGCAAGCTAGGGGTTCAGGGTTGGTTTACGCTTTTCAGTTAATTCCAGCACCTCTTTTCCAGCAGGGAACCAGCAGCCCAAAAACCACAGGGAGGAACCAAACTGTCTTGAACCCCTTTTGCCCCCACTTTGCACACAGGACCTGAGTTTCCCTCTTGCAGGCCTGCCCATAGGCTACGAGAGAGGGAATATCTTCCACGTGCAGATCTCCTCCCGGCACACGACAAGAAGCAGTCCACAAGCTATGCTCAACGCCAGTACAGGGCAGCCCTGTACTGAGGAGGGCAGGAGTTTGCTTTGTGCTCCTTCCCCTCCAGCATCATTCTGGCTTGAATGGAGCATTTTGGGGTCCATGAGCTATGCCCTGACCAGTAAGAACTGAACGCTCTTCCACTTCTTGAAAAGTGCGTTCAGTGCTGCATCCTTTATTTCACCTCCTGATGCTCTAAAGCAGGGTTTCTGTCCTGAATTGAGTGAAGCCCAGCGTGCCATCCCACTGGAAGCAGGCCACGCAGTCCATTTAATACTATGAGCTCTCTCAGGCTTGTACCCAGCAAGTGTCCTCCCTCTTAAGTGCCTACCTCTCTCTGGAATAAATTATTTCCCCTGGCATTCTCCACTACTGCCTTTGGCTGCTTACTCCATGCCAACTCTGCTGCTGCGTCAGGCTCGCTCAGCATCTGCCTCTCTGGGTCTGTTCGAGCCCTAACTTCTCAAGAGCTTCCCAATGGACCTGCCAACTTGTCTGCATCGCCCAGGTTTTCAGACAGAAATTTCTCATCACAGATTCTTTTTAAAAACTCCTGGCATCAAAGCATTGCTGCAGAGATATTATGAAAAAATTGTAGTCTAGATGTGCAGCAGGGTCAGCCTTGCTTCATTGGTGCCTCCCTGTCAGCCCTTTCTTGAAGGGGACAGGAAAACACGTGCCTGAACAAGAGCTGGACCCCCTAAAGGGGATCAACCTCCAGGGGCAAGAAAGGCGAGTCCTCTAACATGACATATTTCATCCAGAAAATTGCCTGAAATAACAACTGGCTGCAACTGCTAGAAAGCTCCTGACTGCTTTACAGTGAGCAGGTCCAAGCTCCAACCCTGCCGGCTGTTCCTCAGCTGAGGATTTCTAGAGGCAGAGCCCTCTAACAAAGACAGTTCAGCTAAAAGGGATTAAACAGACCAGGAGCAAAAGAATGACAAGTCATCTTAAATCCCCCAGTACAACACAGGATGAGAAAAGGGGTCTCTTAGTAACTTCAAGACTCTTAGAAGTTCTCTACAAACACCCTGCTGCAGTCCCATGGCAGCAAATAGGCTGCAAAAAAAGCAGTGACCAGGAAAAGCACAGAAGAGGGTACAGGATAGCAGGGTTGCAGTCATTTTCCACTCCTGACTTCTCCCTTCTCTGACTGGGAGAAATCCAATTCTCTCTTAAAAGCATTTAAGGCAGCCTGGCTTGTACTTAGCACGCCATTTATCCCGCAGTACCTCTGCTTTCCAGCATTTAGCGAATAGTCATCAACTGCTTTGTCATATATTGTCCTGATATCGTCCAGGCATCCATTATCCCCAAACGCTCCCCACTCTGTGTTCACGCACATCCGTCCTTGCTCGCCATCCACCATCTCTATGTTTCTCATCTCTTCCATGTAACAGGCATTGCTGCCAGTTCCTGAAAGAAGAAAATACCGACATTACTCTTTGTTTGGCACAAAGCAACACTAGGACAAGCATGACAACCCTGACAAAACTTTTGGGAGGGATCTTGAATGTGCTTTTTCTGAACAATGAAGTCAAATCATCATTTGAAATGTCACAAACCCCCCTCACTCCTCAATAATCCTAAACTGAGGGAAAATATTACTGCTGCGGTGCACTGCTCGGGGTGGCTCAGAGAAGAGGGTCACCCAGGCCAGCTGAGCTGAGGGTTCCATGCTACAGAGAGGAGCAGCAGTGCTGCACTTTTGGCATGCTAATCCGCACGTGCTTCTGAACCCAGACCACCTGGATTTTGAAGTTAGGAACCACCTTCCACAAAGCCCACAGACTCACAGAATTCAGGGGAAGATCTGTTGAACTGAAAACCCCAGCAAGTTCTGAGGCATCAGGCAAAGGAAACCCCAGGGTTTTTACCAGCTAATTGCAGGGTATTTTTTAGTTCTTGCTTGTTTTTTTCTCCTGACTCAAATTGGTTAAATAGTTTCAACTTCCATGTTGAAGTGATGCCATATTTGATTCTGGTAAAAGGGAATCCTACAGAGTGTGGCAGTTACAAAGTGCTCCATGTACACAGAGGCCTTAGGGAGCAAACCTTCATTAGCAGAGGCAGCTTTTGCTGCTACCTGGGGCAAAAGTTTTCTTGAAGTTGTCAACCAAACTCTCATTTAAACCTGCATCACAGATTCTGCACCAATTACAACAGCAGGTCTGTTTTCCTTTGCAATTTTTTAGGGTACTATATCAATGAAGTCTGAGTAAGAATAGATCCTCCCCTGCTGCTGGAGAGCCGAGCCACAGCACAGGGCTTGGAGGCGGGGAAAGTCTGGGCTTCCAGATCAAGACTCGAGCTTGCAGGACCAAACCAGAACAAACCCAGCTGGGGACCGTCAGCACTGGCTAACCTCTCAACACCAAGTCTCATTGTCCAGACCCAGCTAAGTAAGGGCTGCCTGAATATGTGGATAACTATTAATTACAGCCTTTTAGATAATCTCCTGTTGCCAGAAGATGAAAAGCAGAGACCTGGTCTCATTATTGGCAGTTTCCGAAGCATTCAGCAGTGGAGACTGAAAGCATCAGCTCTCCTGGGCGGGAGAGGTGGCACTGGGCAGAGACAAGGCACCAGCGTGATGTGAAATTGCCCTTGCACAAATATTCTTCCCTGTCAAGCAACAGTGGGGAAGTTCACCCACGTCCCTGCACTGGGGAGAGCAGGACGGCTGCCAGCTCAGGCAGGCTCCACAGCAAGCGCTGTCAGTCTGGCCAAGGCAACTCAGGCAGGCCAGAGGGAGCTGTCAGAGCCCTGGGGCTTTAGCTCTCATTATCCCAGATGTACCCAGGCCACCTCCGAGCTCCTGCTCTGCACACAGACACGCTGACTAGAGAGCATTATCTGTCAGGGCTGCAGCAGACAGAACTCAGAGGATGCTCTCAGCACCTCAAGGACACGCTGTCCTCCCCGCAGGGAACTCAGTCCCTGAAAACACACCACCGACCAAGCTGTGCAGACATGGCTTCCTACCCACGCTGCACTGTGCTGACTCATCCTGGACATTTTCCAACTGTCTGAAGGAGAAATTGGTAGCGTTTTATTTTCCTACAAGCCACCTTGCAACTGAAAGAGTTCTTAAAGCCTGCAGGTGGCTCGTCCCCTCTTCTCCCACTGAAAACTCATTTCTCTGGAGAGCTTTGGGAACCTACACACCCTGTGTCTCAGGAACCCCGAGCGCGGCATTTGCAAAGGCATCGGCAGCCGCCTGTGGCATTATTTCAGCTGTCTCACTGCTGGGAAGGGAGCTGTCAGTCGTTGCAGTTTGTCTATCAGAGCTCTCCATCACATGCCATTTGGGAATTGTGGCTGTGCTTTACAAGTTTATTCTGAGAGACCACGCGCTCAAGGGAACCGTGGGCTACCTGAACACCCAGCAGGAAAACTCTTACAGGCTAAGCAGACACTCCAGGAGCTGGTGAGGCTACCTGAGCCGACATCTGCTCGCTTCACAAGCGGCGCTGTGCCTTTCCCAGATAAAACAGGCAGGAATTGCACAGCATTACAGCCTGTGCTTATCTCAACCGATCACAGACAGAACTAAGCTGGCTGTTGAATTTTGCTCTTAACTCCTTCACGCAGCTTGTTTCTGAAGGGATAGCTGTTAATCTCAAAATCCTTCACTCCTGGCCACCCTAGCTATATATTCAGTTAACCACAGGGATGTTTCCACGAGGATACAGACAGATATGTTGATGTGCTGTTTAATTTAAAAGTGCCAAATAAAAAGCAGCTCTAACACATACCCACAATGAGTCCGATTTCACAGTTTGGGTCTTCATAAGCACAAGTCATCATTGTGCCCACCGTATCATTCACCACGGCCACCACATCCAAATCAAACTCCTTTGGAAGAAATACAATGGTGAGAACTCCGGGTTTGGGGCAACCCCTCACACCAAAGGGGACAAGAAAGGAGCACGCCAAAGGGGATGCTGTCAAAACACCCTGGAAACAAACAACTGAAAGTACCAGCCTAATTTTACACATGTAAAAATAGGAACTTAATCTACCAGCAGGGAGCTAAGGCTCCTTGCATGCTTTACTTAAGATAGGCTACGTCTTCAGAAGAAAGCATCTTCCTGGCTGTTCTCTTTGGCTTAGGTATATTTAAATACAGACTTTGTATACAGACACATGGCAGACGGCTACTGCCATTCTGTATTACAGCAGCGGGGTAGCAAAACCTGTAGCAAAGGTTTTTAAGACCTCCTTTTCATTTGCTGATAACAGCTGCAATATTAACGCTCTCCTCAGGCTATTTTTCTTCTCTTCCTAGAAAGTTTTGGTTAAGCTGCTCGAGGCTTTTTCAAGATCAAGGGGTGGAAGGAGGAAAAGCTGTCATTTAGAGTGCACTGAGGTGCATTCCTACAATCACCATATTGAAAACTTCTGCTTTCTACATGCTCTGATGCAGTGAAAATTGCTACGGGGTTTGAAAGAAGCCTTGAAAGTTCTGGCAAATTTAGAATGTTGGACATTCTAAATGTCCAACAATGAACAGGCAATGAAACAAAATCCTCAGCATAGCTCATTTTGAGTAGCAACTTTGGTTTGATGGCTGAACTCTCCCATTTCCACTGCACACCCTCTAGACCATGCTATGTGGTGGTCAGGCTGTGTCGGCATCAGAGCCAGCACAGCCATCCAGCATCAGGGGCTGCTGTACCTGGACCTGCTGCAACGCAAACACCTTCTGTGCAGGACAGGAGGCACAGCCCATGTCCTCGAGGCACACAAACCCTGTGAGATGGAGCCAGCCTGACCCACAAGGTCTGTCAAGTCTGGAGGGGAGGGAGGAGTAGGAGGAGAAAAAGGAAACAGAACCAAAAGAAAAATCACCTCTCTTCTTTTAATTCCTTCTCTAAGCAAATACACCACATCTTCTCCCTCGCAGTCTGTAGCTTTAAAGCCTTTTGTCCAATTGAGAAGGATACCCTAAAAAGAAAGAAAATAGGTTATCAAGTTTCCTGGTGTGCTACGGATTGCCCCCAGCATCCTACAGTCCTCTAAGGGACAATCACTGAACGTTTCTATCTGATAATTTCCCTGCATTTGCCCAGCTCCGCAGCCCATAAAAAGCACAAAATCACAATGTTTCACACAGGTGATCACAGGTTATCGCACACCACAGCTCAGACCCCACAGTTTCAGCAAATGGCCATGAATACTGATGGACAGCCAGTACATGGAGTCATAGTGACCTTCAGCTCAAGGAGGAGGCTCTTCAGCATTCACCAACACGAGTACTACGTTTTGCTCAACAACTTGTCTTCTCTCTCCATTGCACTCTAAAGTCTCCCTGGCTTGACCAAACCTCCTATCATCAGCAAGATGACAGGATTTTAGAGCTGGCCATTTGAATGCTGCTCCTAACATCCCTGCCTATTTCCTCCTTCCTTATATATGAATAGTCATCTTATTTCGCTAAGACTCAAATGTTATTCTGTACACTTGACATTTCAAATGCTTTAGTGTGGGGTTATACGGAAGAGTCTCTATGAAAAGGAGTATCTCTGCATATGTGGGATTTGCATCTAAAACTACTAATTGTGCAACAAATGCAAACTAAAAAAGTGTGACAGCAAATACGTCTTTCTTCCAAAAAGTGCTAATTAGACAGAAAGCTATTAACAGCTGCACAGGTGGAGTTGGTGGAAGTATGCGGCAGTGAAGAAGTTAAACATGAAAGGGAAAAAGAAAAAGGGTACACTTGACAGGGACATGCTGCAGGCTATACTGTCATCCTTAGGTGACATAGCTGAGGAGGCCCTGGTCCATCCACTCCATCCAGTGAGACCAGACCAGCTGGGGAATAGCCACTGGCAGCAGGGATGGATTTTTGCTCACTGCTCGCAAAACCAGGGCAGTATCACAGGCCAGCAGGTTCATACGACTGGAAAAAACATGACACCTTAAAAAAGGGATGTCACCACCATGGAAAATGTAAATGCTTTCATCTGTCACAGTCCTGACTTCGGCTAGAATAAAGTTGATTTTCTTCCTAGTAGTTGGTACAGTTCCGTGGTTTGGATTTAGGATGAAAATAATGTTGATAACTTGCTGATGTTTTAGTTGTTGCTAAGCAGTGTTTATACACGGACTTCTCAGCTTATCATACTGCCCTAACAGCAGAGGCTGGGGGTGCACAAGGAGCTGGGAGAGGACACAGCAAGGAGAGCTGGCCCAAACAAGCCAAAGGGGTATTCTATACCATGTGATGTCATGCCCCGTGTATAAACTGGGGGGAGTTGGCCGAGGGGCACCATGGCCTGGGGATTGGCTTGGTCAGCGAGTTGTGAACAATTGTATTGTGCATCACTTGTTTTGTATCTTCCATTATTATTATTATCCCTTTCTTTTCTGTCCTATTAGACTGTCTTTATCTCAACCCACGAGTTTTACTTTTTTTTTCCGACTCTCTCCCTCATCCCACTGTGGGGCGGGGAGCGAGCGAGCGGCTGCGTAGTGCTCAGTTGCTGCCCAGGGTTAAAACCACAATATGTGGGCTGAGCAGCATTTGCATTACTACCTTTAAAGGAACTATTTATAGGAGCAGCTGTACTGGTCAGGGTCAGAGCATGAACCTCCCCTTGTACAACCTCCCTTCTAAGCGTCAAGTAGATGATACGAATGCCGAGAAATCAGGCCTAGCATAAGCACAAAAGCAGATTCAAAAGATACTGAGGAACTTACAGCATCCAGACTGGTCTGCTTGCAAGGGAAGGAAAACGTGAAGCCAAGAGGAAGACGTGCGCCTTTTATCCCCATATAATCCAGGAAGTCAGAAATGCAGGTAACAATGTGATCAAACAGCTTTAAAGAGAAAAGTCACGCATTTGAAGTTATACATGTTACATGGTCTTAAGAAGGTATTGAAAAAGCAGCAGTGCTGTGAAAGAGAAACACAAATACCCACCTCTTCTCCTGTTCCCTGCATCACCTCTATAGGAATGGCATAGATCTTGTTGTGCATCTCAACCGTTCTCCTTTTACCACTGCGGATTTTCACCAGCAAAACTCTAAAGTTTGTCCCTCCAAGGTCAAGTGCCAGAAAGTCTCCGTTCTCTGTAAAATAATGTGTGTGCGCATTTAAAGAACCATAAGTAAAATCTAAAAAACTGCTTTCCCCAGAAAGCACTTCAGTATCAAATCTCTTAGAAACTCAGTTGGGAAGATGTTCATCAAAGGAAGATTTTAGATGCTGCTCTGATTATTCCAGCCCTTTTTTTTGTTTGTTTGCTTTGTTTTAAACCAACAAGGGAAAGAGGATCCACACAAGTGTTCCCCAAGAGAAAGAAGGAATTTGTCCAGTCAAACTGAAATGCAAAGTACTGTCCAGGTTGTGTTGGATGGATTTGGGTTACGAACCCAGCTGAGGTTCTCTCCCCCAAGACCACGGCTTCCTTGCACCCTGGGCAAGGACATGGGGCCAGGCTGCCAGCAACCAGCACAAGGCCAGTGCAGGCTGCCCTGCTTGAGGTTGAGATTTCTTCCTTTGCGCAGCTCAGGAAGTTCCTCTTTCATTGCGCCAGATCTGCTCGCCCTCCACCAAACCCAAACCCCATTGCTGGGATCCCGTTTTGGGCACCCTGCAGCTGAGCCGGTGCCCTCACTCCAGTGAGGGCATGCCTCTACCTGTCCCATCCGGCGTGCTGCGGACAAAGGTGGGCAGCATTTTCACTTTGGCAGTCTCATGAGTCTTCTTCTTCAGCCCTGCTTCCATCTCTGCCCTCATCCTCTTCTTCACCTGCAGAAGCTGATCGTGCGTGAGCTTGAACTCAGCCAGCGTCTCGTCGATGAGCCGGTGCTGTTCCGACAGCCGGTACGCCACCGCCGTCACCATCGCCGCTCCCTTCCCACTGCCACTCTCCGACAGCAGGAACCGCACTTCTGAGTCAGGCACCAAGCGCCGGGTGGTTTTGTGCAAGCGCCGGGCGTACCTGTGGGGAGGGGAAGCTGCTGGACAGGGGAAGCACGTCCAGTGCTGTCTGCACTGCCTCCCCCATGGCCTCCAAAATCTCTGCTTCCAGCTTGGACCAACCGCAAGAAGAGCAAGGAACCTCATCACACCCAAACTAGCTACAGCCTCCCAAGCAGGAAAACTGCCAGGGAAGAGCAGTTCTTCCCTATGGCCTCTTTCCTTCTGCATTTCTAAGAAAAGCCAGCAAAAAGCAGGGGGGGTAGCATTAGAGCCTCATCCCCTGAACCTGACCCTAGACAGGAGAAACCCCCCTGGCTCCAACGCTGCTCCGATGCCCTCTCCTGGGGTCATCAGGCTGTCCTGAACACATTGGTTTAGATGGTGTGAGGAAGAATTTCAGAAACAAAAACTGTCCGTGTATGTTATCTTAACACACCCCAGGCCTGCCCATCTGGAAAAGCTCTAGTCAAAACAGCATTCTTGGAAATTTTTTTGTTTGCCAAAATTTTACGGCTTTCTTTAACTAAGGATTTTTTTTTTTTTTTTTCAGCAAAATAGTGCGAAACTGAAAATGAAACATTAAACATACTTCTCTAGAGAGATGCTAGGACAAAGGTTGGACTTGATGACCCTGGAGGTCCTTTCCAACCACAATGATTCTGTGATTCTCTTTTCCAAAGTTTCCCCATAAAAGACACTCAGCTCTCCCAGCCAGCTCCAATGCCAAGGTATGTCCTGTACGCTGTGCTGCTTCTGCCCTTTGGTACCCACTGCTAAATCCTACAGCCAAGACTGGAAATAGACTTGTTATCACCAGTTATTATTTCCTAAATAAAAGACCTTCCCCATGGGTGCATAAACCACACCCGCTCACTGCGTATTTCTCTGATTTCTTTATCCTGAGCTTGGAAGGTGCTGCTCTTCCAGCACACACAGGCCAGCAGCCACTCCCCGACATCCACAGCATCAGAGCTTGTGCACCAGGGTTATTTTTGACACTAAGACTCGCGCCAAACCCTGTTACCAGGACCAGGAACACCCACAGCAGAAGAGCTCAACTTCCGCTCTGATTTCTACATAAATCTAAACAGCTGTTTGATTAAAAATGTAACTTTCAAGATGGGGAAAACCAAGAAAAAGCCAGTTTTTAAAAGGCCGGAGAAATGCAAGCACCAACACTTTTCCCCTTGTTTCCAAGTATATCTTCAGAAAAGACTAGAAAAAATAGGGTTCAGCACAGTCATTTGCGAAACAACTGAGTTTAAGTTGAAAATGCAGATCAAGGTGCATTAACGCAGGTCTCCTCAAAGTCCAATCCACAGGCACAAAGCAGCATTTTGTACAAAGAAACTCTCCTTCCAAGAGGTCTATTGAGATCCTTAAGGTATGTAACTCCACCCACCATAGTTTTCATCGATATTGCAGTACCCAGTTACTCAGGGTTTTGGCTCTTTTCTTTGTGGTTTTGTTGGTTTTTATTTTAAATCTCACCCTACTTCTCCACTTAAATACATCTCTCCTTCTCCCTAAGCTCCCCATTTCAGACCAAACCCCAACACCTGTGTTTTGGGTTCCTCATCTCACACCCAAACCTCATACCTGGGTGACATCTTGGGGTTACACACTCGACCCTCTGCAAACCAGAGGCCATGGTAGGTGGAGAGCATTAATGAGTAGGAGCAGAGGGACTCACTGTGGATGCATCTTGTAGAGGGAGCCATCAACCCCCACGGTGGTCCGGAGGCGGCCGACCCCTTTGTTATCCCGCAGTTGGTTGAGGATGGCACCCAGTGTAGAGGCTACCAGGTTGGCCGAGCGGAAGGACACGATGGTGCAGACATGCTGGACGGCGATGCAGTCCTCATGGGATGGCTCCACCCCCAGGCGGGTTAAAATTTCTTTGGCTTTGTTCAAACCTTCTTTGCTCCTACAAAGAGTGAGTAGTGAAGGGTACTGCTTAGCAGGGGAGCTATGAAATGGAGGATGGAGGCACATCCAATCATGGGTGTCCCTGCCTGGGATTTGAGAAAGGGGTTAGAAAGAATATTTCTTAGAGGTCGGAATTGGGAAGCTGCACAAGGCTTGAAATGAAACACTCCAAATATGCATTAATTCACAGATAGAAGCAGCTTTCCATTAAAGCCTGGTGCAAACATGCCACCTATAAACCACACTATTCCAGGTACTATAGCAGCCTCCCTACGGGCAGAATTACTTCTCTATGTATCCAAGAGCCTGCCCTCCTTCACGTTTGCTCCCCACAAGGCAAGAGGTACATCGTGCCACTGGAAACCTGTCCAACAATAATTGTGTACAAGTCTCTCTCCGACACAGACCACATTTTCATCGTGCCAGATGATCAGACTAAATCTCGTACTGAGTGAGTTTCCTGTACTCCAAAAGCAAATGCATGAAGTATGGAACCAGGACCAGCCCTGTCCCATGGAGCCGCGGCAGCCCCCAGGAGCACAGTGTGTGAGGTAGCTCAGGCTGCAGTTCGTCCCACAGCAGAGCAGCAACCTCACAACAGCTCCTTGATTGCACCCTCAAGAAAGTTAGCAACTTCCAAGCACTTTTACAGACCCTGGAGGAATTAAATGCTTTTTCATCACCAACAGCTTCTCTCTGGAGCAGGAAGCACCAGCCCCACAATTCAGCACAGGCCTGGGTATATACCTAATCCCACACTCGTTCGCTCATATGTCTCCATAAATTAAGCCCAGTGTGAAAAACAAAACCCTGAGCGAAGGTTGCCTAAGTGATTTCATCCTAATGGGTCTCATTTCAGGCTTTTACAACCTCGCTGAATTTCTGCCTCTCACACTGCATTTTCCCTCCTTAGCACCCAGCCTGAGAGCAAAGCTTCTGGCAAGACCTACCCACATCCAGCTCACTCACTTCCCAGACAAAAACACAAGGAGTAGATCTTGTCAATACTAACTGCACTCCATACATCTTTTTAAAGGCTCTTGCATCTGGCTAGCACCAGCTAGAAATCTGGAGCTGCACAGGAATGTGCCCTCCACTTATAAACAAAGCACTCTTCAGGAAGTGAGGTGGGATGCAGGGCAAATCTTGCTCGTAATAACTGAATTTCTCAATAACTGCATTTTTCTCATTGTTGTTCAACATTATGTCAGTCCATTGCATGTTCCTCTGTGGTTAAGATAAATGAATACACACATTTCATGGAAAGCTGTTCAGATAAGACAGTCTGCAGGGACAGAAGTAAAACAGGGCAGGGGGCAACAGGTATTGTAGAAGTTACTATTCCCTTGGTGTTGTGCTCAAAATCAACCACAGTATCTCTGTACTACATGTGCACCAAAATCAGCAGCATTTTGAAAAGAAAACCCGTCCAGTGACTACAGCACAAACTATCCCAGTGATGTGAATTTTAAAAACGCAGGGGAAAGAGCCAGTAAGTACTGACCAAAGGGGTGATGACACCATAAGAAACCAACTGGCACATAGCTCAGAGGTCTCCACGTAGCACCCGGCACTGCCTACGAGACTGAATGCTCTGCCTTGTCACGCTTGTTTTCCTTCTGCCCAGCAATCCCGTGGATACAGCAAGGAGCAACACAAGCATTTGGTGGGAGGCACCGAGCCAATTCCCGTGTTTAGCTGCACGGTAGCAACCTTTCAGTTTTTGCGAGCAGGGTGAGGGGTAGTACAGCACACACCCTGTAGATGCATGGGTTGGTAAGCTTCCATAGCTCCTCCCAACACAGTAAAAGGGAGAATCTTGAGGAGAAGGGCACAGACTGTCTGTGGGGCCTCCCCACATGCCAGTTGTGTGCCTGCACTGGAGGGTGGCAGCCACCCCCACTGCAGCACATCTCCCCACAAAGCAAAAAGAGATGCTGGAAAATTAACACTCAGAGTCACTGTGAAACCCAGGTTGTGAAAAGGGACAGGTACTCACTTTTCTATGGCAGAAACGTGCTTTGTCTCAAACTTCCCTTTGGTGAGAAGCTCAGGGGTGATTCTCCCCTCAAAAAGCAGCCCCTCCTTGGCCATCTTCACCAGGATGAGTCGTACCAGCTCCCCCATGTACAGCCCACTGACCATCTTCTCAAACCTGCAGGAGAGGACAGCAGCAATTACCCACCCATCCACGTGCAACACTGGGCTGCAGAGCCGAGCTGTGCCACTGCACCACCAGGCCTGGCCCATGGTTTGCCTCGCCATGGGCAAAGCTGAGCTTTCCTGAACCGCTGAATTCATAACACAAGTGGAAAAGGAAGCTCGGAGCAGAAAGCAAAAGAAGCAAAGCTCACAAATAAATGCCTCACTCACAGCTGCTTCCCAGGATTAAGGGATCCACGGTCAATCTCTCGATCAAACTCGGTCCTGATGTCTTCTAGTGAGCCATCATCTCCAAAGGCCCCCCACTCCGTGTTAATGCACATCCTGCCCTCGTCCCCTTCCACCAGGTCAATGTGCCGCATCTCCTCCATGTAACAGGCGTTGGTGCCAGTGCCTTTAGGGAAAGGACATCAGAAGGTGCTAACCAAACAGGCCAGGCAAAGGGAGAAAAGTCACGTGCACGCTGCAGCAGCAATGTGAGTTACCAATGATCAAGCCAACTTCGCAACGCTGGTCGTCAAAACCACAGGTCATCATAGTCCCGACGGTGTCATTCACAACAGCCATGATATCTGCATCGTAGTCCTGATGGAGGAACAAAATGGTACTTGGACTATATGGCTCCTCTGGAAAACACTGTCTGTACTTATCACACGTTTGCTTATACTTCACAAGGAAAAGGAGACTAATAATTTGTCTGAATACCACAGCTCATCTTTTTAAATATCACTCATTCTGTCTGCCAGTTCCCTATCCCGCCTACCCGAGAAAACAATGAGAGCAGACTAATGCGCCAGGCAAACAATAAAACAGCACTAGCGCCATTTAGAGAGCAAAAACCTGCCCTCACATTAGCACCCTTAGGCAGGAAAGAAAAGGGCTTGATGTGAGGGAGGGAGGGAGGAACTCTGCAGTGAAACATCAGTATTTGATGCAGGTGCATTACGATAGTAACTGACTACAGTAATGCTGTTCAGCGATGGTAAAACACAGTTTGCTTACGAGGCCACAACTGCCCAAATAGACCAGTTTCTGATGAATTTGGATGCTGAGTAATCAACACATCACCTGGCTGCAAGCATTACGCAAACCTAAATTCTTCCATCTCACGCTCAGTGAGATGTTTTTATTTGTTGCAGAGGTCCTTTCCAACACCTTCACAAGCTGGTCACCTTCACCCTCTGTAAAAGCAGCAGTGAGAAACTGTAGGGAACAACACAGCTCACTGAGCCTGAAATCCCCCTTCTCTTCTACTCTGCTTCTCTCCTGCTCCCAAGCAAGGCAGTTCCACAGCCGAGCCCAGAACATGAGATGCAGTTTCTCAGGAATGGGATGTGTCGGCGTCACTGAGAGGCCACGGCACTCACACCCAGCACTCTCTCAGTTTTTGGAGAGTGATAAAATTGCCAAAGGTTGCCAAAGAGACAAACCACAACAGAGTAACTCAGTTTTGTGCTATGAGAAAAATCACAGCATCCACATAGCGACTCTGACATCGCACCATTTTCCCAGCAAACAGCAAAAGAGCACGTCTTCACATGCAGAAGAGCATTGCTCATCACACGCTCAAGTCAATGATGTGAAGGGTGGTCCCAGGCAAAGAAACATCAGTTTGCTTGATATACAGTTAAAAAAAGAATGAAGTACAATTTACCCCACGTTTCTTGATGGCCTTGTTAAGCAACCTCACAACATCTGCTCCCTCCACTCCGCTTGCCTTGAAGCGCTTTGTCCAGGTTATCAGAATACCCTGATAAATCAAGAGAGCAATATTCAATTGGATGACATCATAAGACACAAACAGATTTTGTTTCTTCCCTTAAAAACAAGATTTTATACTTGAAATGCTTCTTCAGGTCTCTTTTCTTATCTGACCTAACAACCCAACCTGAGATAATTGGTGGTCTTTGGTTCTCCTTACAGTAAGCTGAAAGACTGGAAATTGTTCTCCCCTCCCTTGCTAGAAAATGGTTTGTTTGCATTTTGTATTTTCAGCCCACTCTTCTCCCTGTTACTCCTCGACAGTTTTTCTTGGAAAACCATTTAATCCTTTTGGGCCATGAAAATCGACTGCTTTCAGAAAAAGCTGACTGTGCGGGACTGACTGAAGAGAAGGGATGTAATGTTTGTATCCAGGACTTAGCTGCAGCGAGGATCAGACAGCTGCACGTTTGCTGCCTGGAGTCCCAGCTCTCCAGGCTTGTTTCACTGTGGGAACATGTTTATATGGGTTGAGGCAAATGGAAATACTGGAAATGTAGCAGTGTATGTCACTGACTTAGAGCATGGATCAAAAAAGGAAATGCTGGTACTGAATTCCTTGCCTGCAAACTGTCATAAAGAGCCTGCAAATCCCCCAAGGTAATGACTACATCTGTTTTTTTTCTATTTAGCTGATTCAGAGCACTCAGGATGTAAGTAAATAATAGTAAAAGAAAGAAAAGAGCATTGACAGTAGTCAATGGGAAAGACAACTCAAATCACCTCAGCTTTTCATACCCACCACAATACTCGCATCTATCGCAACAAACAGGAGTCCAAGAAGCTTAAAACCAGAAAAGCTATAGGCACAGCAGCCATTGCCTGGGTGTACACTTGCCCATATCTCAGCTTAAAAATCAACCACGTGTCTTGTGCACGTTCGCTCTCCCAGCTGGGCTAGCTACAGAGGACAGAGGGGTTGGGGCAGTTCTTTCCAGACCGGGAGGCATTCTCCTACTACTAAACCACAACCTCAGTTTACCTAAGTTTTGCTGCTGTGCTGCCCTCATTAGCATCACTTCAAAACCGAGCAAAGCCCCGTGCTGCTGCGCAGGGAAACTGTGGGCAAAGCCCACTCTGCAGGCACAGCTTTAATGGGCAAAAGGGCCCTTTGTTCCACGTAACTCCTATCATTCAGGAAACTGGTCAAACCACACTGGCAAAGAGCAGCTCCTCTCAGCGTGACCAGCCCCTGTGCTGGAAGGATTTCTTGCTTTGCCAGCAAGGCCTTGGCAGCAGGGAGGAGCCCTTGGAGTGCAGCAGGGTTGAGTGGGACCCAACCATGCGATGCCACCTTGGCACCCTTGGAGAAACCAGGGACCACTGTGACTCCTCCTCACCAAGCACAAGAAACCAGCACCCAGGCAAGCACAGCCTCACAGAAGCAGCAATCCAGGAACAAATCTGGCCCACGAAATCCAGAAAAACATTTTTCAAATGTTCAACATATCACAAAAACTCTCAGAAACAGATGTTTGTTTACTTTTGGTCTGGCTTTTGTGTTTTATTAAGAGACACACTCCCTTGTCTCTTACTAGCCGCCTCCACTCTGCCACTGCTCATCTCCAAGTCTTTACAGGTGTCCCCAAGCCATCCCACGTGCTACCCACCTGCCCCACACAAGCATGATTTCATTCCAAACAAGTGCCTTTCACCATGCAGCTAAAAAATTTTCTCAAGGGCAACTCAGCTTCACAACCACATCTGGCCCAACTCTGCCGTGGTCAGTAGCCTGAGCCTTCCTAGGCACTGTGGCCAGACCAGACAGCTGCACCAAAATCAACTCATCTCTTCTGAACTGATGCAGGAAAAGGCAGCGCTCTGTTCTTAACTACATTCAGACCCTGAGTCAATAAGCACCCTCGGTTTCAGCTCTCAGCATCGCTCAAGAAGTATGAAATGTAATAAAAGTCATGCCTCACCTGGCCCTCCTCAGCACCAGCATCTGGGGAGCTGTTGCACCAGGCTAACCTAGAGACCTGCAAGCTAGAAAAGCAGGTCGGGCTTTAACAGTGCAACCTCTTAGTGTTTTGTGTGGATTTAACTTTCCTGCATCAATTTGCTACGCTGTTACCATAGCAATGCTGTACCAGGAGGCTGCTGAGTCATTTGTGATACAATGAGCAAAAGAAGGAAAATATCGTAGCATCCTTGTCATGGGAATCCCAGCAGTCACTTCATACAATGCCGGTTATTCCCATCCCTTTTTAAAGCACGGTGCTTCCACAGGCCCTGCCCGATCCCCCTTGGTGCTGAGCACCCAGCTGGTAGCATGCCTCAGCACCGCTGATCAGGAGGGAGTCACGGATCCGGCTCAGTGCGCACGCTCATGAAGTTCAGCAAAGCCTGAGCAAACGCTGCTGGGCTGGGTCCTTCCCAGTTACACCCCGCGGAGAGGTGAAGAAAAGAAAAAACTGCTGCCGTGTTTACAGGTAAACCATAATACTGAGGAGCTCCTACAAAACATCAGGTGCCTCTTTGTCATCTGTTAACCAGTCTGAACATAAACACAAACATTAAGTCTGACAGCGAAAATGAGACTGGTCTGGGATACGGCTTTCACAGCAGTGTGTTAATAACACGGTAGCTCTTCTGCATATTAAGAAAATTGTGAAATCATCTTACCTCATCTAGCTTGGATTGTCGACATGGGAAAGAAAATGTAAACCCAACTGGTAATTTCTTGTCTTTGATTTGTTGTTTCTCCATAAAGTCTCCCAGGCATTCAGCAACATGATCAAAAAGCTACAAGAAAGAGGAAAGTAAAACACCACCATGATCAGAAATACAGTTCTGAGGAGAAAATGTTTCAAACTGCATATGAAAACTGTACTGGGCAAGGGGAAAGGGGAAAATATCTGCTCCAAGTTTTGAAAGATATTTAAACGACAAAGCTATAAAAATACTCTCAGGCAGCGTATATTAACACTTCAAATAATACACTGTTAAATACATTGTCCTTTTACACACATATAAAATCCCTTTTCCTGAAACAAGCAGCATGTGGCTCTCAAGCCTGCCATCAACCTTCTACTTAACATTTAATGAGAACAAAAATGTTCTTTTAACCTTTCAATAACAGGAAGTAGCATCGCAAAAGAACATTTGGGATCCAGTCCCACATGAGGTTGAGCACTTTGACAACTATGCAGAGAAGATCAACATCTGCTTCACTCAAGCACTGCCGAGATCAGAGAAGCCAGCGCTTTGCCGGAACCACCCAAAAGGACATCATCTCTCAAATCTATTCCTACAGCAGACAGCAGACAAACAGAAAGGAGACCCAGGAGATTTATCCAAATACGCTACATGCTCTGAGAAACAACACGAAATGGGAACATTTTATGCATTTTTTTGGTAATCCTGAACCCTGCAGGCAGTCTGCACCAGGCCTGCAGGCACTAATTCCCACCTAGCCACCTCAACAGCCCCTTGGCAGTGCCCTCTGACAATGGCACCACATGTAGGCACCAAGGCAAAGGATGTCTCTCCCACCAAGCCATTTGGAAAGCCCCTCAGGGAGATTGTGACAACCAAAGCCAAAATCAAGCTCTGGTCATTGAAGCAACAAAAATACACATTTGTATCTACCAGTACCAAAAAGTCAGATGTGCCTTGAACATAATGGAAGTCAAGCTATGAACAAGGCACGGCCTGCCCCAGAAGATAACTGTGCTTCACATTTTGACTCTCTGCAAAAACAAATAAAAACCAACCCTATCTGCAGCATTAGTAGGAACGAGGACAGGAAAACTGCCGAGAAGACTGGGGATAACTGGGAGGGAATACAAAAAGCTACCTGTTGGTTGCAATTAGCCTGCGCAGCTTTATTACGAACCATTCACAAAGTATTGGCCAGATGGGAAAGCACTACAGACAGGCTGCAGCAATTACAAAAAATGAAGTGGAATATTTTGCCCTTCGAAGCAGGTCAAGAAGCGGCATGCGTTTGTGTTACAATTTAACAGGAGACCTTAAACACATTCCTAAAATGAGGTCAGACTTGATTAAGAGGAAGTACAGTAGTTTTCCAGGGAAAATGTTGTCCTGGGCAAATCAAGGACATTTCACTGAGCGCGCACAGTGTGTCGGCATGTGAAAGGAACCTACGCTGCTGCACTTCTGTACGACTATTTTCAGCTGCTCTGATGAGGGAGAGAGGAAACAGAGTTACAAAAGAATGAACTAAAGTAATAAAACATGACAATGTCTCTAGGAAGAACACAGAAATAACAGGAGCGTACATTTTTATTATGCTTTCCATTCAAAAGTATCTTGGCTAAATTCTCAATCCTACTAAACTTTCAGCTGCTTCCAGGATTACAGATGATAACCAAGGTCCAACCTCCAACCCTGTGGGAAATTATTCAGAGAGCAGGAAGTAGAAATATTGACTGTGGATGTTGCTACATAAATCCCTCTCATGCAAGGAACCACGACTGTATAGAGGAGAGGTGAGACCCGCTTTGCAAGTCCAGCTGCAGAGGATGCCTCAGCGCTCCCAGTACACTCCAGGAAGTCCATGCACCTGCTGGTGTTTGCCTGTGCAGTCCCAGCACGACCTGCTGAAGCTCACCACTGTGAGCCAGCACGCACGCTTGCTGCAAGCAATGCCCTGGGAGTCACTAAGGCTCAGGGCTGGCAGCAGAACCCGTGCCGCAGCCTGCACGGGCAAACATGGTTAACTATTAGCCACATTCTGGCCACCACAGTAGCAGTGACTAGTCAGTAATGCATGGTCCAGCTGCGCTACTGTTGTTAATAAAGCACAGGGGATAGGCACTGCTCAAAAGGAGAAAAGAAGGGTCCAAAGAAGGGTAACAGAGCTGGTGAAGGGTCTAGAGCACAAATCTTATGAGGAGCAGCTGAAGGAACTGTGGTTGTTGAGCCTGGAGAAAAGGAGGCTTGAGGAGATCTTAGCGCTCTCTACAATTCCCTGAAAGGAGCCCCTGTGGGGTCGGTCTCTTCTCCCAAGGAACAAGGACAAGAGGAAATGGCCTCAAGTTGTGCCAGGGGAGGTTTAGGTTGGGCATTAAGAAAAATGTCTTCCCCAAAAGGGCTGTCAAGGGCTGGCCCAGGCTGCCCAGGGCAGTGGTGGAATCCCCATCCCTGGAAGATTTAAAAGTCATGTAGATGCAGTGCAGTTGGACTTGATGATCTTAAAAGTCTCTCCCAAACAAAACAATTCTATTAATTTTGTTACTGTTGACAGTAGTTTGATTTTCCCTATGGAAACTCAAGGAAGCATCCATATGTGCTTATGCCCACATTAGCATCCAAACCTTGCAAATGTCCAATAAGTCTGACGGGACAGGAGAGGCACCATTACAAAGCACCTGCAGATTTTATTAAAGTAGGGCAGGTACTTTGAGGATAAATCCAAATTCCTGCCCACTCACAGGTGTGCGGTAGGCAATGGCATGAGCCCAATATTGTATCATATGTCAAAGAGACAGAGCGAATGCCGCAGCCAAGGGGAAAGGACCAGACAGGTTTCACTCCTTTATAGACCTTAAGCAATACAACCACAAGGCACTGAGCAGTATGATATCAGGCTTCATAACTTCCTTTGGCCACAAAGTCGCCTGCTCAACTTGGGCTCCAAGAAATCGCCACAGGGATGCATTTGGCAAGCAGCCAGCAAACTTTGGCAAGCAACTGAAGATCCAAACTCAAGCTCAAGCCCCTGAATGTGGAAGAGTTAAGGAGCAATGAAAATACAGCTTCAGTTAGGGAAAACAGCCTCAAATCCATAACCTACCCTCAGTGGTGGCAGAACGCAAAAAGCAGCACCAAAATCGAGCCCCAGCCCATTGGCTGTGTTGACACAGAAGACAGGCTTCTTACAGATTTTTAGACCTGCCACTACACTACTGAAGTCAACGAGAGTTTTGCCCTTGACTTAGACAGGGAACTGTCTCCAGCTGGCAAACTGTCAGCCTGCGCCTGACAGATGGGCAAAAATAGAAGTTTGAATGCAATATCAAAACGAAGCATGCTAGTGAGGCACGAAGTCATAAATCACAATCCTTTCAATAAGCTGATTATGTATTAGGCTATAAGAGCATAACTCAATGAAATTAATGACACAGCTTGCTGAGCAACATCATATTAGTTGCCTACCCCACGCGGGCAGTTCAGTTCAAGTATTCCATTAATCTGGCTCAGAGATTTCAGAGAACCTCAGCCGTACACACCAGTCATAAGCACCAAATCAGCACCTGCTTGTTCATCTCCTGGGCATCTGCCACGCATCCCTATGAAGTCTCACAGCAAGCGTTGTAGTTGTGGTTGGATATTGTCATGGGACAACTTCGAACCCGGATGCAATTCTGATGATGCTTCCAGTTCTCCTCTTCTCTTCCTGGTGCTTAAATATAGGGAGTGACTGTTCCCCCCGGGGTCAGCAGAAGCCTTGCTCGCCTCTCTTTCAGTTTAAGAGCCATGACAAAGCCCATCATCCTGAGCTCCGCACTGCTGCTGCTTCGCAACAGCAAATGGCCTTCGGATATTTGAAAATTAAAATGTAAGCACAACAAAGCCCTGGAAAGAATGCACTGCTTTCCTGGCTTCTCCTTACCACCCTTATCATGTCTCCACCAAGTCTCACCTTAAGTCAGCTGCCTTGCCTCCCAGGGACAGACATTTGTCCCCTGGCTGTGTGGGCAGCCCTGCTGCCTGTCGGTCTCCAGCTCCAGACAAACACCCCTCAATGGACAAGCAACCCCTCATTCCAAACCTGCCTCCGGACAGCCCACCCAACTTCTTCTCTGCCTCCACCAGAAACAGGGAGCTCAGCTCAGCTCCTCTCCAAAACCATTCCATGGGAAAGCCACTGCACGACCTTTTGGCCAGACAATGAAGTAATAACATTAGGAAAAGACCTTACAAGAGAGGTATTTTATTGCTGTGGTTCAGATCTCACAGCAATGCTTTTATCAGTGCTACTTAAAAGCCATGATCATCAGCTTACACTCACTATCACATAAGAAAGCAGCAGGAGTTATAAGATACATACATTAAAGGTATTAAGGTAACTTCAGAGTCACACTGGTTTTTGGGGGCAGAAACACCGTTTGCATAATTTTTCTTTTTTACTTCTTTTGTTTAATCTTCTGAAACAAGCTACAAGTTTCCTGCAGGTCTCATACTCCTAAACAGCACCTCATTCTAGTAAAAAGTGTAAAAAACCCGCCATTTCCAACAATGAAAATTACCTGTTTTGTCTTACACTGACACAGAGACAAATAGAATATTCATTGTAATCCACTTCCTGATCATAAAAAGAAAATAAATTATTCCAAAGAACCCAATTTGAAATCCAAGTGAATGGATCCAAACATTTTTTACTCTTAGAACATGGGAGACTAAAAAACCCACCCTATCATTTAGTCAGCAAAAATTAAGTTGAAGTTGTGCCAAAACATTCTCTCAGCTTCCTGTCATTTTTCTCATGTACTTGTACTTTTCATGAATGCTGAGTTGCCTCAGACTGCCAGGACAGATATGTGGCTGTCATGGATACTTCTATCCCTCATCTAACAGTACAATTGCAGGGCCGGTCGTGCTCCTTGCTTACAAAGACTAAGCTGTTTTCCTGCTGTCCATTCCTGCCTGTGGAAAGGAACTTTACTATAAAAGTCAGAATTCCTTTTTCTAGGCCATTTTTCCCCTAACTCAGCTGAAAGTCGCCCACACAATGACAGCAGATTTGCAGGACCCATGCGTGCTCTATTACACTACCTACCACTCTTTTATTTTCAGTGTTGAGTCTGTGCACACTGTAGGTGCAATTGTAAAGATGCTAAGGTCGCTCTTGTCGTGTTTTTCTAGAATGGCAGTGTGGAAGCAGCTAAGCTTTAGAGACGTCCTAAAGAAGAGGTGCTCACCCGTGTTCCGCTGCCGTGCATGATATCTTCAGGAGTATTATAAATTTCGCTTTCCATCTGTACCGTCTGCTTTTTTTCATGCGATACTTTCACCCGCAGAATCCGGAAATAAGAACCACCAAGATCCAGCGCAATGAAATCTCCTTTCTCTATGTGGAAAACAAGACAAAAGTGATTAAAAATTGTATGCAACGCAAATCTGGGAAACAACAAGCTCTGTTACATGTAAACACATAAACAAGTGTCCAGTGCCTACAGCAAGGAAGTTCTAGCTGCAGAGTGTCCACGTGAAACATCAACCCAATTCCTTACAATTTTATGTGAAGTTGGTGCGACGGCAATGCCAACCACCTCTGATACACAGGCAACTGCAATGAGGGTTTATCCCAAAAGACTGAACTAACAGTGGACAATCTGTATCCAAATCTCATAACAAAGTTGGCAGAGCAAAGATCTCAGGAGAAAGCCCAAAAGATGTTGAAAACAGAGACAGTAAAATGAAGGAAGACCGCTGATGAGCAATCTTTTGCTGTAAACAAACCCGTGGCATTTTGGCAAGTAACAGTGAACAGTGGCTGGACCGTGCACTCCTCTAAAATCAACAAATTACACACAGAGGTAGTTAGAGCAGGAACCACTTATTTCACCCCTGGAAGCTGAGATTCACTGCAAGCTGCATTCAGGTAACAGAAGTCAGAGAAACGACAGTCTGAAAAATCACAGGGTGGCCCTGCAGTGCTTCAGGAATTACTCAGAAGCTGTGATCCCTTGCACAGAGCTCCTAAATAACTCCCGAGGAGCCAGGGAAATAGTTAGGATACCTCCACCTCCCTCTGTGATGAAGAGGAATTTGGATTTCAAAGGTCTGAAGCCAAATCCACCACCCTCCAAACCTCCACAGTCTTCAGGGTGTAATTCAGGCAACAGAGACGGTGGCCTGGCTATCTGAGGAATGACACTTTCAGCACCCAGTGAAGAGCAAGGCAAATAGATTTTGACTGAAATGCTTGCGCTATCTCGCCTTATCAAAGAGGGAGCAAACAAAGACATCGATCGTTAAAGTCTGTGAAAAGATAATATTTAGGGAAGCACTGTAAACCATTTCTCACACAGGAGTGCTTGTCCAAGCTGTGGTTAATCACCGAGGCTCTTCGCAAGCATTTGCATCCACACATGGATCTCTAGGCTCACCAAGGCTGCTTGGAGAGCAGTGAAGCAAAGACACGTGGTGCTTTCTCATCCCTGGTTTCCTCATCGATTTGTACCTTTCTGATATGTCACCTCAAACTTTGACTCAGCTCTCAGAGCCTTCTGACCCCATGCAGATCGGGTATGCAATTTATCCGTGAGGATTTCCAGACCCAGACTTACATCCAAGATTACCCTGCCCAATCTCAGATAAAAACTCCTAAAGCCTGTCTTATTGGTGAGCTGCTCCTCCCCATCACCCCTGCACCTCCAGGAGCCTCCTCCCACTCAGCAAAGCTGATGACCTGGATGGGGTGTCCCTTGGGGTAGGACCTCTAGCAGGAACAGCCTGGGAGAGGCAAAGACGCTGCAAAAGCCCTTACGATTTTCCAAGGTCGCAGTGTAACACAGCAAACAAAACACTGTCATGCAAGAAACCACAAAGAACAAGAATGCTCCGTACAGAAAAGCATAGCAAAACAACAGTGGAAGCCCACAACTCCTAACAGCCCACCTAATTCTACTGCACTGCAATGCAACTTTTCCTTCCTGCTGCTTCAGACACGGGCAAACTTAAGAGTTTCCCAAAATACAGATCTTGCAGCACTTCCCTACCTGTTTCTGAACAGCATACAAATGTCATTGAAAATGTGAACATATCCAAATAGTAGCGGCAGTTCCCTTTATCAGGTTCAGTGACTCACACCCCCTTCACCTCAACATGACTGGAAGCAAAACACTGACCACAAGTGTCTCATTGAGCCAAATACCCAAATAAGCTTCATCATATGGGCATCATCAGTCCAATGCAAGCCATTACCTCCAATAAATAATGGAAAAATCAACACTGGACCAGATGGCCCTTTTCCAAGCCTGAACGCACCTTGGTACACACCTCAAACAAATACTGCACTTCAGAAATACCTTCCCTGGCAGTAAATTAACAGATTAGCGTGTTTGATTTCCAGCACCATCAAGCTCATCACAAGGTAAAATTTTTAAAGAATTATCCTTTTTAGTTAAAAAGAAAAAAGAACATTGAACTAGAATGTAAAGCTTTCCATATGCAAAGCAGCAGTTTTCTTTCAGTGTACTTCAGGAAGTAAACCCAGGTAGTAGCATTTAATCTATGCTTTATAACACCAAGATGCAATGAAACCTGCTGTAAATTAATTTGGGAAGATCCTTTGAGAGCATTTTGAATTAGCTTGAGATACTAGTCTGGGCACTCTGGACAAAAAACCTGTGGCTTTCATAAATTAAGCAGCTCTGAACAAAGCAAAAAACCCTGCTAGCACCAACACCTCCAGAGCCTCCAAAATTATTACTCAAAAGCTCCTTGTTGATAAGGTACACAAGCACTGATCTGCCACTAAACAACAGTATTTTCCTGAATAGTCAGCTCTCATAATAATAATCAGACTCAGAGGAAAGAGCTTACAAGGCAGTAATTAGAGACAGGCCAGAGAAAAGGGCAGGCTTTCAGCCTCTGGCTTTTGCAGAGGGACAGCTGAAGGCAGAAACTGCCATCAGCTGGGAGCCCAACCCACGCGCTTTGGGCAGAGCAACACGGACACATCGGTGAGGGCCCCCCAGCACCTTTTGAAGGAAGGGAGAAGGGGGTTCCACGTCTGCCCCGGCTGCCTCTGTGCGACGGCCGAGCTGGATGTGGCAGGCACATGCAGGTGAGTCAGGGAATGAAACACCTCGACACCTACCCACAGCAAATATTGCTCACACCCGGGGTCAGAACACACCCTTTCTGGGAAATAACAGAATGGGTTTGCCCGTGTTTCTAACAGCTCTCCAAAGAGACACTTGCAAGCTGCATATACAGAGTACTGTGATGGTACACAGAAATCATGGGGGCAAGGCACTGCCTCGCTCTAATCCAAGCTGCATCCAGCATGCCCGTCCTGGAGAGGCTGGCAGGAGCCAAATGGGAGCAGGATCAAGAACTGAGCACCCTGTACGCAACACACGAGGTTGCTTTTTTAAGTAGCTGAGTAATACGAAATCTGAAATGAATGCCTTGACTGACATACAGACATGCTTACACTCGACCAGGGCTACCCACTGCTGTGGCTCATGCTCAGTCCCAGCTGCATTCAGCAATCTCTCAGCACCTCTCCTGGCCGGGCACAGATCCCCTTCTCCCTATGCCACATGGCATCTCAAAGTAACCCCAGTTTGTGCCATGGAACAATTTGCAAAATTATTTGACTCGCTGCAAGCAGCTCAGATTTTTTGACCTGCAGTGCGTGACGGAGCAGGGTACTGGGGACAGGTCTGTACTCAGCTGAACTCAAACACGCATTGAAAGAAAAAACGGGGATTTCTGAGTCATAGAATCATTTTGGTTGGAAGAGACCTTTAAGATTATCAAGTCCAACCATTAACCCAGCACCGCCAGGTCACCACTAAACCATGTCCCTCAGCACCACATCTACATGGCTTTTCAACACCTCCAGAAGTTGGTAAAAACGCTGGGATTCCAAGCAAAAGCCCTCAAGTCAACTCTCCTGCAAAGCCTTCCAGGAACCCCTGCCCGTGACCCAGCTGTGCGTGGCAGCTTCTGGCTTTCTCAACGGGCTGCAAATTTCAACACGACATTTCAACATAACAGCCAGCACTGCTAAATTTAGAGAAACACAGGATTCAAATTTGTTCTCCCTTTTCAGACAGAGAATCACGTTTCAAATAAAAGCTTGAAGTGGCAGACAGCAACAGCAAAGCAAAACCAGCAAAGATTTCCATCTGCCAGACAGCACCAAGTAACACAAAGCACCAGGCTTCATGTTCTTTCACCCAATAAATTCTCAATTTTTATCTCAAAAAAAGCCTCAGAGTAGGTAACCGTGGTGTGCAGTTCTTGCAACTGCAATTTCTGCACACAAGGACATAATTTGTGGTAGGCACCAAACAACAGTCAACCAACTCATGTTACAGGAGAAGGAAATCCAGTGTTACCACTAAATAATAAACACTGTTATATACTATTTGTAAATATATTTATATACTCTCTATATACAGTAGTCATGGTTTTATAAACACTGAAAGAAGTAATAAGGGCAATCTTGGTCTCAAATGCCTACACAACGTATTTTTTGTTTCTGATAACCATTTGTGCCACTTTTATCAGGTACAGTGAACATGGATAAAACCAAGTCCTACATCTGGATGGGAAAAGGTCAGTACACCAAGAGCAGCTGCTTTGGAGCCACACACTGCAGCCTCCTTGAGTTCTGTGAGTTTGCCCTAAGACGGTTGCTACAAAAAGCAAAATAAATGCCACAAAGTCAAATTCAGCAAGTAAGGGTTCACAATTCCACTGGGGAAAAATAAAGAGGAGATGTTGAGTCAAGCAGCAAATGACTAGAAGTCACTGTATTTGTTGAGATTCTAGATCACATGAGTGTGAACTGCATAAATAAAACATCTTCCTATGTGAAGTACTGATCATTGACAGACAAATCTCAGCGTAAACATACTACTAGTGGACTGGTTGCTAGGAAGGGCTCTCCCATTGGCATCGACATGGGTTTGACACAGGAATCACAAAATCCTCTGGCAGCTGTGGGAACAGACCTGAACACAGAGGAGATGCTGTCATCTAAACATTCTCTGAGCTTGCCAGAAAGCCAGTTGTTCTTGTTCTTGGTAGCACATTGGTGTATTTCTAACAGGATTTCCACGAAGCTCACCATGCTTAATATGGAAAACAAATACTCAGCTCCTTACCTGAACCATCAGGAATGGACCTCACAAATGTCGGCAGCATCTTCACTGCAGCTGTTGGGTTAAAGTCTCTGGAGAGGCCATTCTTCATCTCCCTCCTGAAGCGAGCCATAATGTCTATCAGCGTTTCATCAGAGAGCCGCATGGCATAAAGGTATTTATCAATCTGGGGACAAAGACAAACACCACCACAGAGTGAAAGACTGCCCTGAGGTGCCCAAGTGGGGCTACACCTCTCCTTAATTGCAAGAATAGCGCATGGCCTCAGCTTGGTCCCGCGGCTCTGGCCAAGCTGACAACACAGCCATGCACTTCGTGCCTTGTCTTTTGACTCAAAATCAAGGAAAATGAGCAAGTGCTAGGACCTACATAAGCTGACGCCCACCCCACCCTACTGCCTTCCCAAGGCAAGACCTAGTCCCATATCAGTCTTTTCCACACAAACCGTTCACCTACAGCCTCGCACCACTATCTCCAGCACGTGCCTCACTTTTCAGTTCTCCTGACTGCCCATGAGCTGAACAGCTGAAGCTAAAAATCCCTCTTTTGGCACCGTGTCCCAGTTGGGGTGATGTGGGTATCACTGCAGTCTGCAGAAGTGCCTTGTATTTAAAGTCTTCATTGGAAGGACTTTCTACGGTAGTTTTGGGGCTACATCTCAGGCTGAGAAATTATTTCTGCACAGCAGACCATTTTCCCTATTCCCCCTCCAAAGCTATCACAGAGCTTGAGGATCAGGAGAGGTAGAATTTGGATGTAGGCAGTTCGTATCTTCCTCCTCAAGACAAAACATGAAATTAAAAGTTGTCGACTTCTCCCTCATAGCTTCCCAAGACAGGAACTTCCTTTACCTCCCTGGAAAAAGGAGGCGGTTCCAGGTTTTCAATAATATTGCTTTCCATAGTATTACACCCATCTTCAGCATCAGGCAGAGTGAGAGATGCTTTGATACCTCAAAAACACAACTTGGCCTTGGGGTATTCTTGCTAAACCTGTGTGTCCCACCCCTTTTACCTCAGCTGCCAGTCTATTCTTGCCTTGTTTCATTATCTGCCTTGGAACTTTGGTTCTGCAACAGCTTGGACTGAAGCCACACCTTTAGGATCATCTTTACTTGCAGCTTAGCAGGACCAACAAAATAAAATCCTGCCTATGTTTTCTGTCCTCAGTAAAACTTGAAAAGCCACCTCATTTTAAACCCCAGGCCACCTCTGTGCCAAGGCCATCTGTGTCTCCCTTGCTGCTCTGGAAGCCTTGAGAGCAACTCAGCTCATCTCCCGGCTGGCATTATGTCCCGCATGACCAATGCCACAATAGAACCCTCCATGTGAAAGGTGTGCATGCAAGGGTTCCATATACCTGGGACTTTGAAACAGGAAGCGACGAATAATGCCATTTGCAAAGGAAACAGAGACAATCAAAATGTAATTAAACCCTAAACTGATGGTAAAACCAGCGCCAATTTAATTGCTCCTGCGGAAAGTACTTCTGCTGCACGTAGTTGAAGTCGGCACCAAAGATAGTGTATCTCCATGAGCCAGACGCCCTCCCACCATGACCAAGCATTTACACGGACAAAGGAGGAAGGCATGGACAGTGCTGCTGGGCCCAGTGACCCGGCCTGATCCTGAACTGCAGGGCTGGGGCCCAGGCAAGCCTGAACCACAGGGACCACAGCCATAGGCTGCAGAAGCTGTGAAGTGTTCAGTGCCATTGCTCACAGAGGAAGAGCAAAACAGTCATTAAATAGAAGCCTAAGGGGAAGTTACAGCACAACAATGCGAAATGAGACCACGCATTTGCTCCATGAACTGGTGAAGTGACAGTGCAGATGTACAGCTAAACAGCAGCAGAAGAGCAGAGCCCGGGTTCTCTGCAACAGAGGCCAGAGCAGCATCCCCACATCTCAGCCGTGTGCTGTGCCACAGCAGTGGGCTGACAGCACCCTCACAGCGACAGCCAAAGCCAGTCACCAGTGTCATTTCACTCCAAGAACAAAACCCTGGATGGGATGCACCCTTTCTGCAGCCCCAAATGCTGTGGGGATGAACGCACAGGCTGGTGCTGGGCAGAGCAGGAAGGTCTCTTCTCCACAGCAACCCCTGCCAACGCCTTTTTTTAGCAGACAGTGTCAAGCCGTGATGTCAGAGCATGAGGTTATTCCCTATTAAAGGGAAGAAAAAAAATAAAAAACCCTCTGATGAAGTCTGAGCTTTCAGCAGCCCACGCTGCCGCTCAGAGGCCTGATTCCCCAAATCTCCCAGTGAAAGGTCCACTAACGCATCATTCGTGCAGTCGGACTTCAGCCTGCAATTAAAATACCCCTCTACAAAGCCCTGCTGCCACATCCTCCTCCCAAAACCAGGGCTGAAGGATTGCCCCCCACCGAAAGCCCCGTTATGAACGCAGGTTTTGGCGTTTGCACAGTCAGGACCAGACAGGCCCGTTGTTCTCCCCACCTCTGTCCCTGTGCTGCCCTCAGCAGCGAGGGAAAACGGGAGGGGGGGCTCTTTTTTCCTCCTGTGAAAACCCAATGAGCACTGTCAGCACCCTTACATAATTGGGCTGGACCCTCCTCCTGCACAGGGAGCGTTGCATCGCGTTGGGTCCCATCGCATCGCATGAGGCCATCTTCACCGCTGAGCCTCACGGGGCGGGGAGGCGGGGAACACAGGGGCTAAACCTCGGCTCGGAACAAAATCACTCCTGTGTGTTAGTTTCCAAAACTACATTAAAAAAAAAACAAACAGTTTTTCTTCCTCCCAGGCAGAAAAAGGGTTAGTCATTCTGGCAGAGCCCGCTGCAAGGGAAAAAGGCAGCACAGGCCACCCTCTGAGGGAAAATCCTCAGCAAAGAGCCGTAAATAACTGGGGGGTTGGGGGGAGCTGGAGGCTGGATTATGGGATGGAGGTTTAATAACTCTCCGCTCTGCCTGCAATAAAAGCCGATCAGAAAGCAGATCTCAGCCTCATCCGAAGGGAAGCTGTGGAGGGGCTGGCAGGGACAGCGACGGGAGCTGCCGGCAGCACCCAGCCAGACCCACAAGCCCACTGAGGGTCCTGTGGCTGCTGGGAGATGGGTGCCAGCCCTTCCTGGGGGATGGCGGAGAGCAGGAGCAATTTCAGGCAGGCAGTTGTGTGGGCTAGGAGCAGAAAACACTCCTTTATTTAGCTGCCATCTCAGAGCCACTCCTCCAAGAAGGGCATCTTCGCAGACTGCCACTATGGGAGCCCTGCAACAGCTCAATGACTTTTTTTCTTTTTCTTAAAAAAAAAACACAGCCAGACAGAATCTATGAGCAATTTTTTAAAAATAGGATTTCATAATCTGAACCATATGCACCTAGTTTTGCTTGGTCACATGGGAAAGACACAGTTCCTACTTGGGGAAAAGGAGTTTCTGAAAATCCAGCTGCTGCAGCAGCCTCCATGGGAAGTTGTGAATAACTATACGTACATAATAAAACAGGCAGCACCAAGGGCCGTTCCTTAAATGCATGCCTCACTCCCCGGACACTGACAACAGTCAATGGTATCCAAGAAGAGAGCACTCCCACAACAATTTCTGAAATCATGAGCAACTATTTTACTGACACAGCCTTTGCACAAAACCCCTTCACCACGTAAACATTTTTCTGCAGAGCTAATCACACTCCATACTCCTTTCAGCATCAGGAAGATTCAGCAGGAGCCAAGGCATGTTAAAACAAGTAGTTCAGATACCCTGAAACTGTTTGTGCTTACTTATGATTTATCAGATTGGTTCCTAAAAAGCCTTTATACTGGCAGGACACCACTACGAGGCTTTTTTTGATGCCATTTTGATGCTGCATTTTACACCTCATTCCGTCACGGGGATTTTCACTATTAAACAACATTTACATGTTGCTCTTGGACTGCAAAGTTTATTTCTTCTCAGGTAATACGAGAAAAAGGGATTGTTCCCCTGACAGAGAGAAACTAGGCAACACCTAGAGGCTCCCTTTGTTGGAGCCAGCTACTACAGGTACAAACCTGTTAGAAACAAAAGGTACTCAAAGGCAGTTTTACAACAGCTCTTCTGTGCGTGGGCCAGTGGCACAGAGGCCAAGGACACTCCGTGGTGCCCGTATCCTTGGGGACAAGAGTCAGTCTTTTAGACAAGTCAGGGCCTGGGTTCTGGTTGTGCAAAGTCCTCTGTCCCAGTGAGGATGCTGAGCTCCTCCTGACCCAGAGGACCACAAACATTCAGGAAATAGATAATTTATCCTTCTTGGAGTAAAACCACCGGTGTATTTGTAAGGTAGAGGGCATTGTACATTGCCAGCTTGCTTCTGCACAGGAAGGTAACGTGCAAGTGCCCGTACACGTGGTCTCATCGGAAAATGTCCCCTTGCCGGGGCCACAGGGCTTGCCAGCATGTGATGGACAACCCACACCTTGGACACTACACGTCCACCCCTGCCTATTTCTCCCGCTTGCCACGACTCATCTTGAAAAATGTTCCACAAGCTGCAAATCTGAAAAAAAACCAACCTCTCAAACTTAAGGGGGTGTGTAAAATCCAGCAAAACCAGTATGGAAGCACTAGTTCTTAGACCCAGGGTGTCCCAAGGGCCTGAAGCCACCAGGCCCATCTCTGTCCCTCAGCAGAATTCCTACCACAGAAAGGCGGAGCATTAGTGCCATGCAGGGATATGAACCCAAAAAAAGAAGGGAAGGGGGTAACAAGGGAAGAAGGATGTTCAGCCTTGGAGCAGGGGAGCCCCTGTAACAAATCCATTCCCATATTCATCTCATTGTTCCTTTTGAACCCTTTCAAATCCCTCCTGTGACCCACAGCAGCATCCTCAAGGTGACCTGCCACCTGTGCCACCAAACGCCAAGTCAATGGCTGCCACGGACCAGCGAGGCAGAAGAAGTAGCCACCATGGCCAGGAGCCCCAGAGGGCTCGAGTGACAAGTAGGGACAACGGCTTGGTCGGCAGACCCCAGCCACAAGCACATACCAGCAGAAAGTGCTGCTGTTCCGGAAGCTGAGAGCAGAGGGAGGGACGGAGAGGAAGCCATGCAGGCACGTATTCCCGTCAGCGGCCCGTCGGGATGGAGCACAAACCCCTTGGCCCCGCGGGGAACCAGGGAGCGGAGCCCACCAGCGCTGGGGCAGCAGAGCAGTGGGGCAGAGCTTCTGACTGCTGCAGAAACCCTCCCTACAGGGCAGTCAAAAGTGAGTGGGCTCAATATCCGTTCCAAAAGGATATAAACAGGAAAAGATGTCTTGCATCCAGTAGCCTGTTGGCTGGGTTGGGTTTATTTCATAATTGGATATTATGTTTCTTTCAGACAAAGCCAGATTGATACATAAGAATGCTTTACAGCTCCCTGGCCAAACGATTTCCCATGCCATCAGACAATAGCAGCCTCATGGTGCCAGACCAGCCCGCAATAAATAACCCCCGGGAACACCACCGAGTTCCCCCGTGCTCCCACCGCCCTTCCCTGCACAGCCTTTCTCTGCTGTTCCTCGCCTGCGCGCACCCTCGTCCTTATCCTGGGGTTTCTAAATATAACCGGCACAGCGAGACAGAGAAGGCCTTACCCGGGCATGCACGCCCAGCGCCAGCAGCAGCACTCACAAATCCTCCGGGAAAAGGAAAATAAGGGGCCTGGGGGGAAAGGGAGAGCCACGTATGTGGGGCCAGAAGGTGCGGAAAGCTGAGGGCTGCGCGTGGCCTTCAGCTCCTCAGGAGAACCTCTCGGTGGAACAGCAAAAGACCTAAACCACGGAAGGAGATGTGGAAAATATGGGGTGCTGTCTCAGGTTTTATCTAAGGCACGGGCCTTGAGTGGAGTAGGATGGGCCACCCATACACAGGAGCTGAGGTCTCCCCAGGAACAGCTGGAAGCCCAGAGGGATGAGCTGCTCTCCTCCCACCAGGACAAGCTTTGAGACCACTACAAATCAGCCCTGCTAACGCTGTTGCTGAGGCTCTTCCCCAAAATATTTTAGGGATGCCCCCAGCAGGCACTCAGCCATATGCCTAGGTGGGTCACGCAGCACAGACGGGGAAAGCCTCTGCTTCCTGACATCAGCCCGGCTCCATGACAGGGCTTGGTGACATTTGCAATTATGTTCCCATTTTGTGTCCCTGCATCCCCAGCCCCAGGCTCTCTGCTCCCTACAGCTCTGCAATATGCTCAGCCTGGACCAAACTGCCATGTTTTTATTTATCCTGGGCTCTGCACCCCGTTCCTGGAGCAGTGCTAAATCCCAGGGCTACACCAACCACGCAGCAGCAGTCGCCCAATGCTAAAGGAGAAGAAAAGCCCAGAGAAATACTCTTTCCTTTTTAAGCCCAGCTGACAACCACTTCCTGTAAATTCAGAACCCGCAGTGACACATAATTCAAAAGCCATCTGCTCTTCACCTTCGGCACGCCCGTGCTGAAGCGAAAGAGGCCCACAGGCACCCTGGGCAAGAAGGGGAAGTCCCCTCTCCGGGGATGCTGGTACCTGGAGGACCACCACCACCACCCTCCTGGCCAAAGCCCCCAGCCCCTGCCCCGGCTCGCCGAGCTCCGTGTCCGCGGCCTGACCGCATCACCCACGCCCGGCAGCCTCCACACACAGCCCCCGCCCCGCTCTCCACTGGGGATGCTTTGGGGGGGGGGGCCAAGCTTAAAAACGGGTTTATCCCCCTTTCTGTCCACAGCGGGGCCGCCACGGGGACAAAGCGACGAAACCAACAGGAGCAACAACAACAACCACCACCAAAAAAATTAAAACCAACAAACAAAAAAGCTGAAAGCGCCGTCTCCCGGGGGCACGCAGGCGGGGGGAGTTCCATCTACCTTTTTGACCTGATCCTCCTTCAGCTCCGTGAAGTAGTAGGCGAGGAGCTGGGCGGCGATCATCCTGCCG